>CM042380.1:17475645-17683145 GCA_023634145.1 Thymallus thymallus | reverse complement strand
AGAGAGAGAGAGAGAGAGAAAGAGAGAGAGAGAGACCAATAGAAGGGCTATGGTCTGTGATAGCCTCTATAAGTTAATCTCTCTCAGAGAGTTCTTCACTTCCTCAGATGTCTCATGTGGCGAGGAATGCAGTAACCTGCTACAATATGATTCTAGGGAAAGCTCCTTTATGTCTGTTCATCCACTCTATCCTTATCCCTCTCCCATTCTATAGCCATGCAGCATGCCTCCTTCATTCAGCCTCCGTACATCCCTTCTTTATTTCCCCTCCTTTCGTCATTTGAGCCATGAAATATGAAATACAGTGTATTGACTTATAACAGAGTTTTACTAGTCAGATTGCAATAGTGGTTATGACGTTCTCTTACTGGGTTATATGAAGAGAGAGCAACAGAGGACAATGAGAACTGTGACGTCTGTGGAGAGATGTCACTCAACATAGACAATGGACAGAGACCGGCTCTTACTGTGAGAGATATTTTACCTCAAACACAACACTAACAAATAAATGTGTGACGTTAAAAAGCAGCCATTTTCATTCTAGCTAGGATGTTTTCTCCTGATCACTGAAGTCTATAATGAAGAGTGATTTGTTATAGAACATGATTCCTCACCAAACCCTAGTAAAGCTAAGCTGAAGCCTCCCCCTTCCCCCCTCTCCCCCCCCTCTCTCTCTCTCTCTCTCTCTCTCTGTGGGTGCAGTACAGTAAGGCGATAAGACAAGCGAAGGCACTTCTATCCCTGCAGAACACACACACTAAGAGGGATAAGCTAGGACTACCAGAAGAAAACACACACACACACACACTGAAAAAGACACCTAGTCAGAAAGACCTAGCACTCGTCTCAGGGCTAAGACGGAAGGGAGAGAAAAGGAGAGGATTTAGACTTCATCTGGGGATGAACATGCTATCTCCTCCTTCTCTGTAAATACTATTCCCTCTGTCAGTCTTACCCCTCCTCTTACTGCAACATGATTCCCTCGGTCTTGTTCCTCTCTCCTCTCATTGGCTGTATACTTAGTAGACAAATCTCTATGTAGCTTACTGAAAAGGAGTGATACTTTTATGCTCACCCATACTTAATAATGCAGGCCCTCAGCACACTCTTATGGTCTTAACACACGGTCAGGTCCACCCTGACACGTTTTGTCCGTGTGCAGATGGTGTATGTGTGCATTTCAAGCCAGCAGGGACAGTGTGTGTGTTTGTGTGTGTGCGAAGCCAGTAGAGCAGAGCGAGCATGTGTGTAAGGGGTCTAACCTAGGGGATGAGAAATTAACACAGGAACATTTTACTGGTGCCGAGACCATCTGCTATCCATCCTGCTCCACACACAGGAAACAAATATAAACAGGGCTATACTGCAATCACCTCTCTCTCTCTCTCTCTCTCTCTCTCTCTCTCTCTCTCTCTCTCTCTCTCTCTCTCTCTCTCTCTCTCTCTCTCTCTCTCTCTCTCTCTCTCTCTCTCTCTCTCAGTGAGGGGCAGAGATAACACCTCAAGGCCATGCTGCTGCTGCCAACCCTTAAACCTCCTCTGCTCTCTATCTGTCCCTCGCTCTCTCGCTTTGGTTTTCTGATGAAAGAGGAGAGAGAGATCAGAGGAAAACATGGCACTCGTTTAACACAAAGCGTTGTATCTCCAGCCGAGGCTACATCCAGAGCACAGAGTCACTGTTAACATAAAGCCTTGTATCTCAAGCTGAGGCTACATCCAGAGCACAGAGTCACTGCCCTTCACTATAGACCTACAAGAGCAGGTCTGCTCTGCAAAACACACATCCACACACAGAAGCAAAAGTACACACAAGCATGCCTAAAATCACACACTAACTATTATGTGCTGTATTGCAGTATTTGTGTGTGTGGCTGCATGCGTTGGGTTTCCGTGTATGCACGTGTGCGTGTGCATGTGTGTGTGTGTTTGGGAGGCTATGATACAGATGGGCTCCAGTGGGTCGTAACAAACCCACTCTGACAGGGGCTTAACGAGGGCACTGGCCTTTGGTTCCCGCATCTGTGGCAGTGTACTGCAGCCAAAACACCACACACACACAGACTCGCACGCCACGAATGCACACACACACACACACACACACACACACACACACACACACACACACACACACACACACACACACACACACACACACACACACACACACACACTATGCTATCAGACATCTGTCAAAATAATGATCTGTCCCACCCATCTCTATCTCTTCCAGAAGCCCTACACACAGACCTCTCTTTGCTAGTAACAATGCGGCATGGAAAGACAGAAAGGAGGTAAAGAGGGAGAGAAGAAGACAAGAGCTAATTAGCAGCTCGTTAGCAGCAGAGCAGTTCACTCTAATTAAACTGTGTTTGTGATTGTTTAAAATGTTGGCCCTGATATTTCAGTAAAGCTTCAAGGCTGTTTACTTATTCATCTACCAGTCGACTTCTTTTGTTCCTCTGACTTCATCTGAACTCAACACAAATGGTGGGAGAGTTGTGTTTATTTTAGTCTGAGCGGGAGTCAGAGATCAGTGTGTGTGTATGTGTCGTGTATGTGTGTTTCAGAGTGTGCATGAATACGTGTGTGTGTATCTGCGTGTGTGTGTGTGAAGCTCCTCTCTGAGAGGGCCACAGTTGTCTGATACACTTAGCCTCTTCATTAATATCAGAGCTCTTCAGAGACTGTCTACAGCAGCAGCCCAAACCCTGCATCACTCTCTCCCTCCCTCTCTCCCGCTCTCCCTCCCTCTCCCTCCCTCTTCTTGGCGTTGTCTCTCTGACTGCAGGTGTCCTCTCCGGTGGCGGCCAAAGTACCAACCTGCCCTCCATATGCCCGTCTGCCCTATGCCAGCTACTCGCCCGCCACTCCCTACCAAGCTTCATCTGGCACACCCCACCCAAATCTGTTCCTCTAACCCCCTCTCTACCCTTGCTCAGTGCCTTAGTGTCTGCATAGCCTGTACCCCACTGAAATCTGTTCCTCTAACCACCTCTCTACCCCGGCCCAGTGCCTGGATAGCCTATACCCCAACCAAATCTGTTCCCTCTAACCTCCCCTCTACCCCTGCCCAGTACTGCCTTGCCTCTACCCCACCCAAATGTCCCTCACCCCCCTCTCTTCTCTGCCCAGCTCTCCCCAAGCTTCTGCCCCTAGACCCACAAACACCCCACCCTGTATCCCTCTCCCAAACACTGGGCCCAGCCCTACACCCCCCCGCCCTTCCACTCCCCCACAGTGGGAACCAGACCACTGCCTCCATATGGACGCTCCAGCTCCTCTCCCTCCTTCCTTCACTCTCCCTTCATCCTTCCCTCCATGAACAGACTGTCCAAACACCCCCCCCCCTCTTATCCTCCTCTCCAACTTCTCTTTCATCCTCTACCTCTTTCACCTTCCCCTTTCTCATCCCTCTCCTGCTCTCACCTTATCCTCCGACCCACTCCTCTCTCATCCTCTCATCCTTCTCATTCATCCTCTGTTCATTCTTCCATGAGGCCTGATGGATCACACCCAGATATGACACATACAGACCAGAGCACACACGCATCGATCAGAATACATCAATTGCACACTGAGTGGAAGATGAGTGTGCTAAACCAAAAATATTGATCAGAAACACTGAACTGGAGGTTCTGCTGTCTCTTCTCTCTGAGTTGAATGTGTGTGTCAGTGTGTGTGTCTCCTCCCCCTGGCCTCTCTGTGACCTTTTCAGCATGTTTTTTTCCCATGAGGCTGCATATCTCCATTACCCACTCTGACACCAGGAAGCTAGCTACAAACACATACGCACGCACGCAGGGTGGCTTAGACAGGCATATACAGTATAAGTTGATGGAATGGTCATCTTTTAGAAATCATGATTATTCCTCCAGAGCCAGTCATCATTGGGCCAGTCATCATTGAGCCAGTCATTATTGGGACAGTCATCATTGGGCCAGTCATCATTGGGCCAGTCAGTAGACAAGAGGTTTGAGTGGCCCATCTATTCAGGTCACATCTATCTAACTATCCTTCCCTGTCCCGCATAGTTTGTGTGTGTGTGTGTGTGTGTGGCTTGTCTTGACTCTGAATCTTTAATTGGATGAATTAGACCCAGCCACTGATCCCCAGCACCAAGCTTAACCACTGTCTCATCAGAAAGATGGAGAGAGGAAGAAAGAGAGAAAGAGAGAGAGATATATATATAGATAAACAGAGTGAAAGGGACACAGAGAGGGAAAAAAAGAAGCCATTTTTTTATGTTTGTATTTTTTTATTATTATTTAAACTTTATTTAACTAGGCAAGTCAGTTAAGAACTAATTCTAATTTACAATGACGGACTACTAACAATGACGTCCTATATATAGAGGGAGAGAGAGAGAAATAGAGAGAGAGAGTGAGAGAGAAATAGAGAGAGAGATATAGAGAGAAAGAGACAGAGAGTGAGAGAGAAAGAGAAAGAGAGAGAGAGAAAGAGAGAGAGAGAGATCCTGCCTGGAGTCATCCTCAGTCTTTAACAGGATGTGATGAGCTCTTTTAATCTGTCTCCCATAATTCATTTCCATTTCCTATGTGCCCAGAGCCTGTCAGTTCTACACCAGTCATTCAGAGAGTTCACACACGCACACACACACACACACACACACACACACACACACACACACACACACACACACACACACACACACACACACACACACACACACACACACACACCGCACGCAAACACACACACACACCTCCATATGCACATGCACAGACACACAAATGCTGAATGCATACACACACACAAACACTTCGAATATGCCAACATATTTTTTTACACACACACACACACACACACTCACACAACCCCCACCACCCACACACACTCACACAACCCCCACCACCCACCCACACACACATACTACTCCTCTAAGGCCCCAGTATATTAGCTGTTCATTCATTACAGCATAGCCCTCAGTACAGGTCCCTGACCCTGGCCATTCATTACCAATGCATTATCCACCCTCCTCTCACACACCCCTATTCTTTCATTCTGTTCCCCTCGGTCTACGCCCCCACTCCTTTCACACTCATTACCAATCCGGCAGGGCCTGAGGTCACACTCATTTGACCTTTAACCTCTAACACTAACACAGCTCCAGATACAGCAGAGGCTTGTTCCTTATGTCACACACAGAAGATGACCTGATATAGAACCATGCCTGTCTGTTCTACTCAATACATATCCATCTAAAGGGTTTGTAATGTTGCATCTTCCTGGATGATTCCTGGTTGAATGGACAGGAAGCCCTGGGGACACATGAAACTCAAGCCCACCATAAACACAGCAAAACCGTTCCACTATCAGTACTATACATGGGTGTAGAGAGAAAGACATCCTCTGTAGCTCCTCACAGCAGTTTCCTCTATCGACAGGAAGTAGGGTACTGAGCGTGATGGACTCATAGGGAAAGACAGAAGTGAAGGTGGGATTGGAGGAGTTACAGATCTAGGATCTATTATCCCACCCCTAAATCTTAACCTTAACCATAAGGGGGAAATGCAAAAATGACCTTAGATGAGTGTCTAGGGGTGAAGACCATGTGTGATCATCATCCACCAGGATTACTCTCCAAAATAACACTTCAAAAAGACATCACATATTAGAAGCCTGAGCCAAGATGGAGTGAGGAGAGGAGAGAGGGATGATTGTTTCTATTTTAGGGGGGCTTTGATGGCTGGGCTCTCAAACGCAAGCTCTCTTTTTGGGAATCCTGACAGCCACAGACACACACACAAACACAAACATACACACACACTAAGTTTTCTGGGTGAGAAAAAGAGCAGTCCTCAAATCTCCATTATCCTTCTCCTTGTGTGGTACAGCTCCCTCCCTCCTCTCCTCACTTCCCTCCCTCCTCTCCTTCTCTCCCTGCTCCTCTCCTCCTCTCCTCACTTCCGCTGCTCCCATCCTCCTATCCTCACTTCACCTGCTCCTCTCCTCACCTCCGCTGCTCCTCTCCTCCTATCCTCACTTCCGCTGCTCCCATCCTCCTATCCTCACTTCACCTGCTCCTCTCCTCCTCTCCTCCGCTGCTCCTCTCCTCCTATCCTCACTTCACCTGCTCCTCTCCTCCTCTCCTCACTTCCCCTGCTCCTCTCCTCCTCTCCCTGCTCCTCTCCTCACTTCCGCTGCTCCTCTCCCCCTATCCTCACTTCACCTGCTCCTCTCTTCCTCTCCTTACTTCCCCTACTCCCCTGCACCTCTCCTCCTCTCCCTTCTCCTCTCCTCACTTCCCCTGCTCCTCTTCTCACTTCCCCTTCTCTCCTCACACACACCTAATTACTGCAGGAAGTGAGGGAGGATTACCCTCTCTCTCCCTCTAACCCCATCCCTCTAATCTCACTCCCGCTTTTTTATGTAAGTCTAAAAGGCATGCAACAGACTGGATCAATGACGACTCACTAATTTACATGGTGGAGCTGTTCAAAGTGGAGCCTCGTTTGTCAGCTGAATCCCACAGCCTGGCCTTTAAGTGCACTGCCAGGGAGGAAATTATGTTGTGGTTGGAATGTGGCGCAGGTGGCGAGGATCATTCAGCGCCACTGAACTCCTGACCCCAGTAGAATAAGGATATATGTTAAGCTGTGTGATTGTGAAGACACTGTCTGTCTAGCTGAGTGATAACACTTAGGGCTCTATTTTAACAAACCTAACGCAATGGCCAATCTTTTCACAACCACAATTATTGCCGCAGTTGCTGGCGTTGGCACTGGGTTTTGATGAATAAACAAGTTGTTGGTGTGTCGAGGCTTGACCCCTCACTGGCCATTCAGAACGTGCTCCATATGTGGTTGCTTCAAGTTGTGCATTTACAGTATTTTATGTATTGCCATGGAATTAACCAACTCAAATGTTAGTCCTTGTTCTAAGTAATTGCATACTGTATGCTTCAGTGTGGAAATATATAAATAGCATTCACACTGATAGGGGCTATACCTACTGTAAATTGCATTATGGCTGAGCACGGACATGCCAAATGTTGTCAATAAGCCAGATTCGATTAATTATTGATAAAGCCTAAAAAGAGAGTGAATAATTTGAATCAAATTCTAAACAAAATGAAAGAACAACTTGTTTTAAATAGGCTATTTCTAAATACACATACAGGCACTACAATTGCTTCCTGTGGGCATATAAAAAAAATGCAGACTATGGAGGGTTTTACGGCACATCCATACTTTTCACAGTAGCTGGACAAAGATTCAATATTAAGAGAAACTCTATTGTAGGCCTAAGGTAATGGTAGCCTATGGAGGGCTTTTACGCACGTCCAAAGCATAGCTCAAATAATGTGGGCGGGCCTACAATACATGTCAGCTCCCTGTTTTATTTATGTCCAAGCGGTCTCACGAGCAAAACACTTTATATACGGTCTTGGCTAGCCTGGATAAATGATAATGGGGAAAAAACATTTGTGTTTTGTGTTTCTAAATAGGAAGTATACAGGTATGCGCATATGGGCAGCTGGATAGGCTGCATTTCCGCTGTCAAAATTCATGCCATAACCAGTGCTGTAAAGTACTTATGTAAAAATACTTTAAAGTACTGCTGAAGTCGTTTTTTGGGGTATCTGTACTTTACTTTACTATTTATATTTTTACAACTTTTACTCTTACTTCACTACATTCCTAAAGAAAATAATATACTTTTTACTCCATACATTTTACCTAACACCTAAAAGTACTTGTTACAATTTGAATGCTTAGCAGAAAAGGAAAATGGGCACATTCATACACTTATCAAGAGAACATCCCTGGTCATCCCTACTGCCTCAGCAAGCATGCTGATCTTAGACAAATTGCCGAACCTGTTAGGGCTGGTAAATGCCAGTGTTCCTGTTTTTACATCGCGAAATTGCAAACTAAAGTGCGTTTGACACTAGAGCCGCCTTAACGGCAGCTGAAAATAGAGCCCTTAGCCTGGTGAAGAAAAGAAAGCACATACATGTGGAAAAATAACCTGACCTCTGATGTCACTGGTTTGTCCTCCTAACACACATAATGATGTCACAGGGGAGATGGGTTCATTCCAGAGAGGTGGAAGGAAACAGGGGCACAGTTTGTGTGTGTGTTTCTGTGTATGTGTGTGCGTGTGTATTTGTGTGTGCGCTTGCACACGTGTTTGTGTGTGTGTGTGTGTGTGTGTGTGCGTGCGTGCGTGCGTTTGTTTGTGCGTGTTATAGGTTCTGAAGGTTATGTGTGTGCAGAGTGGACAGGTCTATAAAGCCTATCCCAAGACCCTCTGCTCCTGTCCAGGATCAATGCTCTCCTCTCACCTACTGTACAGACAGAGACCTGATAGACACCGGTAGCCTGTAACACACCTTCAACAGCCTGTAACACAACCCACCTTACTAGACCTTGTTATCACCATACACATTAGCCCATTAGAAGCCGAAGAGTTCTAGCTCTCTGTGTGTGTGTGTGTGTGTGTGTGTGTGTGTGTGTGTGTGTGTGTGTGTGTGTGTGTGTGTGTGTGTGTGTGTGCGTGTGCGAAAGAGAGAGAGACACCCCAGCAGCAGAGCAGTAGCCACAGATTAATTAGACTTCTCTGTGGGTTAATTTGATTAGACCAGGTAGAGGAGGAGGGAGGCAATTAGTACTGTGGGATATTACTGCTGCCGTCACAATGTTTCTGTAGAGAGGAAACACACACACACACACACACACACACACACACACACACACACACACACACACACACACACACACACACACACACACACACACACACACACACACAGTAGGATCTGAGTAGAGGTGTGTATTATGTGGAATACAACATACTCACAGACTAAAGCACACAAATACAGGCGTACATAGACAGGTCTGTCTAATGCAGTCTCTGTGTTCAGTGCAGCTGCGGCTATAGATAACCACCAACACATAAACAGGCCAGTGGGCTGCCTGGTGCTTCACTGACAACAACACATTCACAGGAGAGAGAGCAGAGAGAGAAATAAAGACAGAGAGAGCAGAGACAGAAAGGAGAGAGAGAGAGAGAAAAGGGAGAGAGAGAGAGAGAGAGAGAGAGAGAGAGCTGAACATGGGCTATAAATCACAGTGCCATGCTAGCGTGACGCTGCTAGCCTAGCACCCTCATCCCTCTGCACCTGTTAGCTAAGCTGTGTGTGTGTGTGTGTACGCGTGTATGTAGGCTATAAATGATATATTTATTTGTTGCTGGGTTTGTGTTTGTGTGCGCAAAGGCTGTGTAAGCCATCGTTATGGGCGTGGGGCCAGATCATCGCGGTGACACAGGTGCAGGAGCGAGTGTTTAACACGTGACCTTACCGGCCTCTGGTTTACAAGGGGGGTGATGGGGCAGCCGGCGAGAGGCACAGGCACGTCTCTTTACGGCCGTGTCGAGGGCACTGCCACATGCGGACTGGAGCGGAGCAGATGCAACCAAGCGAACTGGGCAAGATGTTTACAGGCCCAGGCAGACAGAGAGAGTTACTGCCCTATCAAACTGACACTGTTACTGCTATCTAATGGCAGACCTGTTAGAGAAGAGAAGAGAGGGAGGGATGGAGAGGTGGATGGAGAGAGATGGTAAGGGAGAAGGAGATGGAAACAATATACTAGGAGACAAGGAGATGCTGGAGAGAGATTTAGAGATTTGAAATCTGTTTTATTATTCAGGAAGAGAAGGGATAAAGAAGAAGAGAAAAGGTGATAGAAATTGATTTAAAAAAGAGGGAGGTAGAGAGAGATAATGAACACTATCAATGCACATACCAGACGGTATACAAATTATATTTAAGTAAAGATGACAACTACATTTCTTTTATGTCAAAATACATGTATTTGTAAGAATAATTTACTAACCACCTCAATCATTTTTTACAGTGCGTGACCGCCTCACACAGATAATCCTCTGTTATGGATTTCCTGCCTGTTTGTGTGTGTGTGTTAGCGTTAAGGTGCAGTCCTGTAATGGCTGACAAGCTCTCCTTGTGTCTCTAATAACATCACAAACACACACACATACAGACACACAAGCACACGTCAACCCGCGGGCCACAAGCTCAGCCTCAGTAATGATCAGTGATTAGCATTGAGTGTGATACAGAGACAGGCCAAGGGTTTAAGATAACACACACATTGATTGGAGCTCTGAGAGAGAGAGAGCGAGAGAGAGAGAGAGAGAGAGAGAGAGAGAGAGAGAGAGAGAGAGAGAGAGAGAGAGAGAGAGAGAGAGAGAGAGAGAGAAGAGAGAGAAAGATAAAGAGAGAAAGAGAGCGAGAAAGAAAGTGAGGGATAGAGAGACAGAGACAGAGAGATGGGTCATGTGCTTTTGATCTGAATCACTCTTCTCTTACCTTTGATTTGTAGAGAGAGAAGAACAGCTATCAGAGACTAGTTTAGCCACCGGTACATGTAGCTGCTCATATAGTGCTTAAAATCCCTTCGCTTTGTAGTGGGCTGTGTGTGTTTGTGTTTTCCCAGTACAGTGGTCATACAGTAAGGTCAAACATCTACACCCAAACGAACCTCTGTCTGGATTAACAGAGTGTGATGATTTAGGATAACATTAGCCAGCAGTAGCTGTTTGGTTCAATCCTGGGATGGAATAGCAGCTTGGACACACTGTGGTCCCTTGCGGTTTAGTTAGTGTAATATGCTACTGTCATTTGACCGCCCAACACACCCCCTCCTGCACGCACACACACACGCCCCACCCATGATACTTAATTGCTTCCCCATGATGAATGACACGCTTTTAACCTGCACTTTATTTTGGTTTTTCTTCTGCTGACTCTCTTTCTTTCTCTCTCTCCCTCCCTCCATCACTCCTGTATTAATATCCCAGCTGTCCCCTCAGGCTAACGTAACATAGCCACTGGACTGGAGAAACAACAACAGAGAGAGAGAGGGAGAGAGTGAGAGAGGGAGAGAGAGAAAGAGAAAGAGAAAGAGAGAGAGAGAGAAAGAGAGAGACTAGAAAGCCCTGTATGACACGTTAGCTAGTCCCAGAGGAGAGGAAAATATATCAGGGGGTTTAACACAGGTTCATCTCTCAGATCCCCTAGGAGAGGATGTGAGGAGAGAGGATGGGAGGAGAGAGAGAGAGAGGGAGGGAAGAGGGGGGAGGGGGGAAAGGAGGGGGAGAGAGAGGGGGACAGCGAGGGAGGAAGGGTTAGAGAAAGGGACATATAGGGGGTGATGAAGTTAGAAAAGGAGAGGGAATGGTGAGGAGGAAGGAGGAGGGGCGTTAGAAAGAGATAGGGAATGGTGAGGAGGAGGGAGGAGGGGAGTTAGAAAAGGAGAGGGAATGGTGAGGAGGAGGGAGGAGGGGAGTTAGAAAGAGGGAGGAGGGGTGTTCGAAAGAGAGAGGGGGAGATAGATCTAGGATTGTCTTACTGTTTGAAAGACTATCTCTGTGCTTGGTGGTGGCAGGGGTCAGACCAAGCCATGGTTATAATGATAAAAGACTATCTCTGTGCTTGGTGGTGGCAGGGGTCAGACCAAGCCATGGTTATAATGATAATAATTAACTCTGTGTGTGCGTGCATGCAAGTGTGTGTGGGTACCAGTATAGTTAGGGAATTGTGGAATCACAGGCAATGCTACAATGAATCCGAGCTAACAGACACAAACAGTTGAATTGTCCACACTGATTCAACAGCCCCTATGGCCCTTTATGAACCAAATTACCCACCCACCATAACAAGAGCTATGTAATACTCACGTACACACACACAGAAATGCATCAGTGAGGCAGCCCAACAGCAGCCATAATGCTGCTCATCGAGGGTCATTTAAAATCCTCCATTTTGTGAAGTCCCTAGCCTGGTACAGCAACCCACGGGTTATCAGAACACAGTCTCTGTGACACTCTCTCTCTCTCTCTGTATGTGTGTGTTATCAGCCCGTCAGCTGCCACCTCCTTGTCCCTCGGTTCCTCCTGTGTTCAGAGGCATGACCAACCCTGACAGCAGGGCACTGACACCATACCACAGTTACATCTCCAACCCTGCTCTCTCTCTCCCTCCTTCTCTCCATCTCCCTCCCATTTTCTCTATCTCTCCCTCTCCGTCTCCCTCCTTCATCCCCCCATCCAATTATCTGTTCTCCTCCCTCTCTTCAACACTGTCTCTCTTTCTCCCTCCCTCTCTCTCTCACTCCTTCTCTCTCCCTCTGTCTCTCACTCAAGGACCAATAGTTAGCCTGCTTCAGCCAGGCAGCAATTTCTCTCCTCTTTCTCCATTCTTCTCTTCTCCCTTTTTTTTAACGCTCCCCTTTTTTCTTGTCATGCAATCATTGAAAAACTAGCATGTGTCTGACACGGTCTCCAAGGCAACGGCAGTTAAAACGAGAAGGGAGGTAGGGGCTCATTCAGTGTGTGAATGACAGAGAGGGGAGAGGAGAGGCAGGTCAACCCACAGCGCTGAGCACACTCACACACACACTGAGGGGAAAGAAAAGGAGAGGAGGCTCGGAGACAACTAACACACACATACGCAAACACACACACTGCAACACACTGACCTCTGGCTTTGACTGGCAGCCCAGAGCAGAGCCCCTCCCACTGTGTCTCTAATCTCTGTGGCGTGGAGGGGGAGAGAGATGGAGAGAGGTGGAGAGAGGGGGAGAGGAAGGACGAGGAGTAGGGGTTGAGGAGGGTGAAAGGGGAAAAAGGGTCAATAGGAGGGTGAGGAAGGGTGAGGAAGGGTGAGAGGAGGGTGAGAGGGGGTGAGGTGGGCAGTGGAGTGATGTCAGGCTGCTAAAATGAGCTAGGTCTCCCAGAGCTCTGTCATACAGCCTCTTCCCCATAGATACACACAGCCACTCTCCCTCACTCATTCTCTCCTATCTTAGTCCATTTCCCTCTTTCTCTATCGGTTTCCTCCATTGCCATTGCTTGCCTCTCTCTCTCCCTCACCCCTCAAAGAGCACATGTAGGCCAGAGGCATAATCAGTGTTCCCTCTCTCCCTCTCTTTCCCTCCCTCTTTTTCTCCCTCCTCGATCCATCTCTCTCCATTTCTCTTTCCCTCAGCACAACACAGTGGGAGCTCTGTGGTCTTCTCTTACAGATCTCCATTTCAAACACCTCCGTCTCCGACAGACAACAACAAAGGCAGAGAGAGAGATGGAGAGAGGGGGAGAGAGAGGGAGAGAGAGGGAGGGGGGGACAGAGAAGGACCGATAGATGAGAAATCAGAGAGACAGCGTGAGGTCGCAGCACAGTAACAATTTCAGCTCTATGGATTATACAGTACATTCACAGCTTCATTTATCACCAGAATGAACTCATCTATTGCTGCTGATTTACTCTGACTGACATTACATCAGATAGACTGACTGACGGCCTCGTTGGCACGGCGATTGACACCTGTCAATCATTTAGATCACAGCTGACAGGAATACACATACTCTATTGAACTCCTATTGACAATATGATCCAGTCACTAGGACACAGTGACACTGTAACCATTATGTCACTAATTTCCTCCAGCAGTTCCTGTCTGTTCCAGTGAAGCAGGATGGATTTATGTTGTATATCCTCACCTATGTGATACAGGGGAGGATCTATACTGTATACTGTAGCTCTCGCCTGTCCTGCTCTGTCCTGTCCTGCCCTGTAATGTCCTGTCCTGTCCTGCCCTGCCCTGCCCTGCCCTGCCCTGCCCTGCCCTGCCCTGCCCTGCCCTGCTCTGTCCTGCCCTGTCTTGTCTTGTCTTGTCCTGTCCTGTCCTGCTCTGTCCTGCTCTGTCTTGTCCTGTCCTGTCCTGCTCTGTCTTGTCCTGCTCTGTCCTGCTCTGTCCTGGGCCACCCAGGCCCCAGAGGTGAGCTATTTAACCCTCCCTCCTCTGGTCTTCCATATAGATTCACTATTGAACAGCCCTTAAATTCACTGTCCCAGTCCTGCCCTATGTACAGCTGTAGTGATCAGTATCTTTGCCCTGCTCTGGCCTGTCTTGCCCTGCTCAGTACCAGCCAAGCCCTGTGCTTTTCTATACAGTAGAGTTACCAACCAGGCAGAAACAGTATAGAGCTCC
Source organism: Thymallus thymallus (assembly GCA_023634145.1). Classification (NCBI taxonomy): domain Eukaryota; kingdom Metazoa; phylum Chordata; class Actinopteri; order Salmoniformes; family Salmonidae; genus Thymallus; species Thymallus thymallus. The sequence continues at coordinate 17,669,107 of CM042380.1, read as the reverse complement.
TTCCCCCCACCCCTCCCCTTGCCCTCCCTCCACTCCTCTCCCCTGCCCTGTCCCTCCCTCCACTCCTCTCCCCTGCCCTGTCCCTCCCTCCACTCCTCTCCCCTGCCTTTCCTTGCCATGCCCTGGCCATACAAGTGTGTTCTCTGCTGACGGTAGCAGATGAATAATTTAGCTTCAGTAAGTGTCAGCGTAGACACCCCGCTGCTACTGGGAAGCGAGAGGAGAGGGGCTAGGATTAACACACACACTGTATGCATACACTTTCAGGCACACGCACGACAGAGAGAGTTTCTATTTCACCAAGTGTGGTTTTGTCCTGTGGTCAAAGACCTGTCTAAGCTTCTAATACGGAAAAACATATATACATACACATTACATGCAGGTTCACCCACTCATACATAGAAGCATGGACATACATAGAAAATACTCACCCATTATAGAATGAATTTGATTAATTAACAGGCTTCTATTGTAACAGACAAAAATATGTTCTACAGTTAGAATTCCCACTCTCCTTATTCTACGTCTCTATACCCCTCCCCTTCCTCTTTATCTCCCTCCCTCCCCCTTTCTCTCAGTCTCTCTCAGTCTCCCTCCCTCTCTCTCCCCCCTCCCTCTCTCTCTCTGCTCTCTGCCCTCTCTTGGCCGCCCTCTCCATAATCAGAGCCCAGTGAGCCGTGAGACGCACTTAAGCGCCGACCGACGGTAACCTCACACCGCGCTACAGCTAACATACACACAAGTACATTTTCACTCACACAATGCTCACGCACACTCACAGAGAGACACACACATGCATGCACACATGCACACACGTATGCACACACGCACACAAACACGCACACACACATCCGCCCTCTTCCTCTTCTCTTCTCTCCTCTCCTCTCCCTCCCCTTCCCCTTTTCCCCGCTCGGTCTCGTACAGTGCCTGTCTTGAATAAAACACACATCGCCACTTACAGACTGGCTTACCTGATGACTTAGGCTGATAACAGGCTAGAGAGCAGCCAGCCAGTCAGCCAGCTAGTCAGTCAACCCTTATTCACTATGGTCAGACACACAGCTCAGCTTACACACTCATGCCAACGCACACCAACACCGGGAGACATAGACACATTCTTACCGGTCACAAGCTACCTCGAATGCACCTGACTCGAGTCACACACCTTTTAGACCACTTGAGCGCTTTCTCACAAACACACAAAAACGCTGGTATGCTCACACGCACAGACACAAACCCAGGCACACACACCAAACCCGCAAAACAGTTTACCTGGCAAGTAGTAGAGCGGTGCTTTTAGTCCAAACATGGTTAGAGTCATGTAGATAGAAGAGAATGTGGTACGGAGATCCGATCAGCAGTCCTGTCCTGGAGGAGTGTGGTGGTAGAGGGGGGGCTGTGTCCTTGGTGCCACCCAGGGAGGAGGCTCTGTGTGTGGGGAGGCTAGGCTGGGACTCAGCCTGTCATACCGACTGTCTAGTCCTTGCTAACGGAGCGTGATGCTGGGACCGCCCAGCCGGCTAGGACACACGCACAGAGTCACACACACACACTGTCACACACAGACGGAAGAGCGGTGTGAGGGTAAGTCCCTGGGCACGCCTCCACTCACGACCCCCTCGCTCTCTCCTCTGACCCCTTGGTCACACACTCCCTCTTCGTCTCTGCTCAGTGGAAGATGACACACACACACACACACACACACACACTAACGCGCACACACACACACACACACACTCGGGGCACAGACCAGCAGCTGAAGAAAGAAGCAGTCCAGAAGTGTCGGAGCTCAGGGAGGATAAAACAGACGGTATAAGAGGAGTAATCCTTCGGAGGAAAAGAACGACAGAATGATTCCTGGGATTGTCTTTTATACCTCCATCCCAAGACAGATGATCAGAGTAGAGCGTGGTCTCTTCCTCCGCCCGCTGCCTGCTGCTCTGTCTCACTCTCTCTCTTTCGTCTTCCCTTTTTTCTTCCTCTCACTCAGTGCCGACACGGAGAGGAGGAGGAGGGCAGAATGAACTCCCTTCAGGCTACAACAGCCAGATAGTGAGGGGAGGAGGGGAAGAGAAAGACAGAAAGGGAGGGGAAGAGCGGAAAGAGAGAACGAAAGAGGGAGGGAGGGATGAGAGTGAAATGCTGGCCAGTCCTGAATTTCACGCGAGAGATAAAGAGAGAGAGAGAGTAAATGAGAGAGATAGTGAGAAAGAGAGCAATGGAGAGAATTGGAAGCTGGCCTGAGTGACAGCTGATTGGGCAGCTCTAATGATAGCGAGGGGCCAGCGAGCATCATGGGACATCTGCTCACATGACTCTTCACCGGGGCCACCATCACAGAGTCACCGGCACGCAGAGAGAGAGAGAGAATGAGGAGAGAGAGAGAGAGAGAGATGAGGAGAGAGAGAGAGAGAGAATGAGGAGAGAGAGAGAGAGAGAATGAGGAGAGAGAGAGAGAGAGAGAATGAGGAGAGAGAGAGAGAGAGAATGAGGAGAGAGAGAGAGAGAGATGAGGAGAGAGAGAGAGAGAGAGAGAGAGAGAGAGAGAGATGAGGAGAGAGAGAGAGAGAGAATGAGGAGAGAGAGAGAGAGAGAGAGATGAGGAGAGAGAGAGAGAGAGAATGAGGAGAGAGAGAGAGAGAGAGATGAGGAGAGGAAGATGGGGCATCAAGGGCAGCTCAACAATAGGAAAGCTGTGTGTGAAAGAGAGACGAGAGCACAAAAGATGCCTGCCTCCATTCTCTTCCGACTGAAAATGAGACTCTGACTGTGTGTTTGGTGTGTGTGTGTATATGTGTGAGAAAGAGAGAGAGAGAGAAAGAGAGAGAGAGAGTGAGAGAGAGATAAAGCGCTCTCGGCACAGCATGGTGAGCAGTCTGTGAGCCGTGCACAAAAGCCAAGTTTCAGAGATAGTCACGAACACACACACACACACACACACACACACACACACACACACACACACACACACACACACACACACACACACACACACACACACACACACACAGCAGAAGCAGTAGGGGTGAGGAGTTAACTATCTGCTGGGCAGCGGCCACGCGGAACCAAAACCAGCATGAGAGGGGGCAGAAAGAGAGAGAGAAAGAAAGAGCGAGAGAGAGAGAGAGAAAGAAAACAGATAGATCAAGAAAAAGAGAGAGATAGTCTGGCAGGATGTTTGCCCTGGGGGCTGACTTGCTCTCAAACCCACTCTATGAAACTCACAGTGGGGGAGAGAGAGGGATGGGCAGAAAGACAGAAGAGGGGGAGGGAGAAGGGGACATGGCCGGGGGTACACTGCCTTACTCGCCAGTACCCTGAGGCAGGCAGGCAAACCCCCCTTTCAATGTAAAAAAAGACATCCTCACTTCACACACCTACACACAGATACACACACGTGCAAGCACAAAAACCAGAAAATACACACACTTTTTCTATAACCAGCTTTCGTTCCCCTCTGCTGTGCCATCAGAGAAAGAGTGAAGCATGCTCACAGGCAAATAGGACAAATAACCAGTAATACTGCCAGATGAGAGGAGAGGGGTGGAGAGAGAGGGGGGAGGGATGAGGGGGAAGAGTGTTCACACAGATGGAGAGACTGAGGGAAGTAGAGAGAGGGGGGAAGCTACCTGCCGAGGAACATTTAAAGAGACAAGGAGAGGGGGTCAACTTATTTTATGATTATTTTAGGTGTGTATGTGTGTGTATGTGTGGCAGGTGTTGAAGTGTCTCACACCTTGTGAGATGGGTTGAGTGGTGCAGTGTCCCCTGGGGTGTTTGTCCACCTCACCTCCGCTCAGCTCAGAGAGAGACCGAGAGACAGAGCTAAAAATAAATACCAAGGGACAGGTCTGTTTAAATCTAATATACAGAGGGTCTCAATAGACCAAGAATACAGACAGACTAAGGGACAGGTCTGAATCAATCAACATACAATCAAGAACGTATTTGTATGTGTTCATATACAGCACTTCTTACAATTATTACAGACACTACAGCATGTGTCAAGAATGGGATACAGAGACAAAAAAATAAGTCTAAAGGTGTGTGTGTGTGTGTGTGTGTGGGGGGGGGGGGGGGTACAGATGACAGGTCTGTCTGATTTACATCAAGACACACACACATACACACACAGTCAAAGGACATAAAAGGCCCCTGGAGACCAAGCCACCGTGTCTGACTGCAACACTGTGATCAGAGGATGAGAGAGAAACTAAAGCACACCAGAGGGGATGGAAGGAGAGAGAGAGAGAAAGGAAGAGGAGAGGGTGAGAGAGTAACAAGAAGAAAGAGAAAGAGAGAGGAAGCCTGGAAGAGAGAAGGAAAGCGAGGAAGAGGCTGCGGAGAAGCAAAGTGTGACGAGAGAGAGAGAAAGAAAGAAAGAAAGAAAGAAAGAAAGAGAGGCAGAGGCTGCGGAGAAGCTCAGTGTGACGAGAGAGTGAGGAAGAAAGAGAGAGAAAGAAAAAGAGGGAGAGCTAAATAAAGAATGAGAGAGGCGGAGGAATGGTATCTCTCCAGGTTTACAGGAGGAAGAACAGAGTGCAGAGAGCAGAGGAGGAGCAGAGAGCCGTGCCTCTGGGTAATGTATTATTAGGACACCCGACTGTGACTATCCTGCTTCCTCCACCTATCCTCTTTATCCCTATGCCTCCTCCCCAAAAATGGCCTCCCATACCCCAGCCTTCTCCTCTCATCCTATCTTACTGAGCAATAACCTTTTTTTTTTTATATATCATCCCTTCTCTCAAGATTAACCACCTTCTCTCCTCCTCCCCTCCCTCTTCCTGCCCCGTCACTACCCCAATGTTCCTCTGTGTGTGTGTGTGTTTGTTTGTTTGTGTGTGGGTGTGTGTGTGTTGGGAGGGGTTGTGGCCGATCTTCCGTAACAGCAGGAGCAGGCAAGATAAGGCATCTCTATAATCTCCCCCTGACGCACAGCCTCTGGAGTCACACAAACACACACACACACACACACACACACACACACACACACACACACACACACACACACACACACACACACAAGTGTACGGTTGCCTATCTAACACTCTCACGTTTGAGAAAAGAGGGAGAGGGAGAGAGAGAGAGAGAGAGAGAGAGAGAGGAGAGAGGTGAAGTAGCCTTTTTCTCCCCAATTTCGTCATATCCAATTGGTAGTTAGAGTCTTGTCCCATCCCTGCAACTCCCGTACGGACTTGGGAGAGGCAAAGTTCGAGAGCCACGCGTCCTCTGAAACACGACCTTGCCAAGCCGCACTGCTTCTTGACATACTGCTCGCTTAACCCGGAAGCCAGCCACACCAACGTGTCGGAGGAAACACCATACAACTGGCGACCGTGTCAGGTGCATGTGCCCGGCCCACCACAGGAGACGATGGGACAAGGACATCCCGGCCGGCCAAACCCTCCCCTGGGCCAATTGTGCGCCACTTAATGGGTCTCCCGGTCGCAAACCCGGATCTGTAGTGACACCTCAAGCACTGCAATGCATTGCCTTAGTACGCTGCGCCACTCGGGAGGCCCGATATGACCTTTTTGAGAGAGAATAAAATTCCAAAACAGTGTACGATGCACATGTACCACATTGATTGATAGCTGCACATAGCCTGTCTATGAACTGCACCACACTGCACTGCTCTCACTGCTAAAACAGGCTGCTGTTGTCTCACTACAGTACACACCATTTTGGGGCGAGATTAAGGTCAATCTTACAGACCTTTTCATACCCTTACACACACTCCCACACAAGCAGACCTCTCCCAGACCTCTCCCTTCACCCTGCTGGTGATTAGAGAGAAGCGATATGTGAGGGAGTGCCTGTTTCTCTCTTAAATGTGTCATTACCCATCAGGCTTAGCAGCCATAACCCTGCAATTACAGCACCGTCCCCTAGCCAGCTGAGCACTCAGGTCACACACACACATACACACACTTGGAGCATACTGGCAATCTGTTCCTATCTCAGGCGTATAGAAGAGAATGAGGACCTCCACTAACTCAGTCAACCATTGTGATAAACACTGTCCCAAAACACTGTCCCAAGACACTGTCCCAAAACACTGCCCCAAGACACTGTCCCAAAACACTGCCCCAAGACACTTTCCCAAAATACTGTCCCAAAACACTGTCCCAAAACACTGTCCCAAGACACTGCCCCAAAACACTGCCCCAAGACACTGTCCCAAAACACTGTCCCAAGACACTGTCCCAAGACACTGCCCCAAGACACTGTCCCAAGACACTGTCCCAAAACACTGCCCCAAGACACTGTCCCAAAACACTGCCCCAAAACAATGCCCCAAGACACTGTCCCAAAACACTGTCCCAAAACACTGTCCCAAAACACTGCCCCAAAACACTGCCCCAAAACACTGCCCCAAGACACTGCCCCAAGACACTGTCCCAAAACACTGCCCCAGAATATACTGACAAAGACACAAACAGGAACACAGATATAGATGCCACTGAGTGTGAGGTCTCAGTGTGATCTCTGCTCTCTCTTCAGCTTTGAGTGTCTCACACACACTCTGTTTCTTAGCAACGCTGTCCAAGAGCATGGCTTCTCCAGGGTCATCAATACACACAATTACATCTGATCACAGATCTGCCCACTTCAATAAAGGGTCTAGGAGTGTGTCAGTGTGTATTCGCTCAAATACATCAATATGAGCCTAATGACAGAATCATTCCCTTCAGAATAATGTCTCATCCAGTAGGAACATAACCTCCATATCAGACCATAACTAATGATCACCACCACTAACACACAGCCATGTTACACAGACCAGTCAATCACACACACTAATGACCGGCTAATTAATATCTATTCATTCATTTGTTTACAAATATTACTCTGCATAACCAATGAAGTCACCTGAACACCAATTCTACTACAGACCATGTAGGCCGTCCAAAAGGCCAAAGAAATAGCTAAATGTAGGATGTTCAATAGCTGAATTCTGTGAACACTGTCAAAGTGGAATTGCATCATTTTAAACTCAGATATTTCCAGAATACAGCAGCACATAGCTAGCAACACTCTTCATCACTAGGATATTAATCACATTCAAGGCACTTGCTCTCTCACAGACATTCAGATAGTAAAGATGAGGTGATTTGAAGACACTTACCTGAGGAGTGAGGTAGAGTTGATAGATCAGTTGTCATGGTGAGAAGGGCAGGGTGATGGACAGACATGGGAGACAAGGAGAAAACCTGGTTAGGATCTAGAATAGAATATCTGTATTTGCAAAGTTTAAGTTTGGGAGTGTTTATGCATGTGCATCAGACAGAAAGACATTATTTGTTATCTATATTCACAGTAGCTGCTGTCATTATCCAATGAACTATCACACACTTCTATCCAATGAACTATCAAACCAAATGGCATACATACACCTGTCCAGACCATCACTCACTGACATCACACTCAATCTCACACACTTTGACACACCGACCACACACACACACGTCTCAATGTCAGATCTCTTTACACACACTCTGTCTCTGACACTGTCCCTGTCACACATTCGTCACTGACACCTAGCCTTGACTGTCTGAGCTTCTGAGCATTTGTTTGTGTGTGTCTTTTGCTCATGGCTTGTTCATCAATGTAGAGAGGAGTCACAGAGTGTCAGACCTGCTCAACCAATTGACTGGCAGACTGAGTGAGGTGTGACAACATCATGAAAACAAAACACACACTGAAAAAAGTAAGATTTCTCTTTCTCTTTATTACTTTAAGTATTGAACACTGAAATACATGGAGTTGGGTTATTCCAATGCTTCTAGGCAACAGGTTTCCACCAAAAATGTAGTTAACAGAACTAATTGCTTTTTACAGTGCAGGCACACAGGCACACAGACTCGCAGAAAGTCACACGGACATAAACTCTAAATGTATTTTTTATTTATTTAACGTTTATTTAACTAGGCATGTCAGTTAAGAACACATTTTTATTTACAATGACGGCCTACACCGGCCAAACTCGGACAACCCTGGGCCAATTGTGCGCCGCCCTATGGGACTCCCAATCACAGCCGGTTGTGATACAGTCTGGATTCGAGCCAGATTGTCTGTAGTGACGCCTCTAGCAATGTGCCACTTGGGAGCCCTATATACTCCCTAAAATACATGCAAATGGCCACACAAACGTACACACACAAATGCACACACACACAGGGGATCCAGGTGGGGGATGTAGACAAAGCTGACAGGTTGACGTGCCGTCATATCTTCTACCTCCCACAATGCCTTGTGGCACACCTGTCTGCTTTAAGACAAGCAGAGACACGAACGCACACGCATTGTTGCATACATCTCCAGTCTCCTCCTCTCTGTTCTCACCTGAATCCTTTATCTGTTTTAAAAAAAAATCAAACGGATCAAATCTCTGTTGTTCCACATACTTATTTTGTTAGAGAGAGAGAAGAGGGGAGGAGGAGGATAGAACTGGAGAGGGAAAATGAAGGAGGGATTCTTTAAAAGCCCTGCTCATTTGATTAACAAATGTGTGTGTGTGTGTGTATGTGTGCCTGGGTGCATGTGTACAGTATGCAAACGCAGTGTTGAGAACACATACTTTAGAGCAGACACAGCAGGAGAACACTGCTTAAGGGGGGATCACACACACTAAAGGCCTCCGCATGCTTCCCAGCTGAAACAGTTCGGAAGAGTTAGTGCATATATTATGATGACATTTTGTGATGTTTTTGTTCGTTTTGGACTTCGGTAAGGTTTTTTTGGGCTGTTTGGGCACAATATTTTCTTTCTAGAGGCAAGTCGAAGTCGGTAACCGAAGTCTACGCCCCTTCGTCGGTGATTGGTCAACAGTCGGGATTCTTCAATAAAGTCTTTGTAGTCATTTAACAAGAGATTTTTTAATTGAGAAATATTGCACCAAACATCTTAGTTAGATGTAAAATTGTGCGACTAAGATCTCCTCTGCAAAAACATAAAAATGAATGACAGATTTCTTGAGTTATCTTAATTGTTAATGTTAATTCTGACATTTTGAGGAAGTGTATACTGGCTACGTCGTCTCAAAATGGACAAACTGTACTATTGACACTTTTTTCTAGTTTTCTAAGCGAAGGTCTTTTAAGGGAGTATGCGAGCACACTCGTTAGGTTTGCCTAGCCGACTTCGGCTAGCCTCCAGACGAACTGAAGCATGCTAAGGCCTTAAAACATCACACACACACACACACACACACTAACACACACATACTTTCTGCTTGGCTTCAGTTCGACTTAAAACCTTCGCTTAGAAAACTAGAAAGAAAAAAGTGTCAATAGTACAGTTTGTCCATTTTGAGACGACGTAGCCAGTATACACTTCCTCAAAATGTCAGAATTACTATAAGATAACTCAAGAAATTTGTCATACATTTTTTGTCTCAATTATCCTGACTTATTGGGCAGACCCCCCCCCCCCACCTCCCCCCCACCCCCCACACACACAGACCAAACTAGGCTGACCAAACAACCTTTCAGCCCTCAAGGTATGTACTAGTAGCATGTGTGTGTGTTTCAATGTCTTTAAGTTCCAGCGTGTGTGTTTAAACTGTGGTGTGTGTGTGTGTGTGTGTGTGTGTGTGTGTGTGTGTGTGTGTGTGTGTGTGTGTGTGTGTGTGATGCCTCGCCCTGTGTCAGGGATCTGTTGTGTCCAGGAAGTGAAGCGTATTAATGCTGTGTGTGCTCAGGTTTCACACATCAGTACACAGTCAGGAGGACTTCACCAGGGTCACAGGCTAATACTATCTACCACCCTCTCCTCCTCTCCTCACTCCCTCTTTTCATAGCACCATCCCTTTCTTCCTTTACCCCTTTCTATGTTCTTTGTTTCATCCCTCTTTCCTTACATCCCTCTCCTCCTCCATCCATCCTTTCACTCTATCGATCCCCTCCTTCATCCCTGCCTCTCTTCCCCCTTCCTTCTTCCCTCCCTTCCCCTCTCCCATGGGGGTTCCATCATGCTCAGTCTTTTACCTGTCAGCACAGAAGAGACTGTCTAAGCTGCTCTGTAACAAAGGAAAAACAGCCTGCTGTCATCTCACTGAGAACACTGGGGGAGGGAGGGAGGTAGAGAGAGATGTAGAGAGATGTAGAGAGAGATGTAGAGAGGGATGTAGAGAGATGTAGAGAGGGATGTAGAGGGAGGTAGAGAGATGTAGAGAGATGTAGAGAGAGATGTAGAGAGAGATGTAGAGAGATGTAGAGAGGGATGTAGAGAGGGATGTAGAGAGAGATGTAGAGAGGGATGTAGAGAGATGTAGAGAGATGTAGAGAGGGAGGTAGAGAGAGAGGTAGACAGAGAGGTAGAGAGAGAGGTAGAGAGGGATGTAGAGAGAGATGTAGAGAGGGAGGTAGAGAGGGATGTAGAGAGGGATGTAGAGAGGGATGTAGCGAGAGATGTAGAGAGGGATGTAGAGAGGGATGTAGAGAGGGATGTAGAGAGGGATGTAGCGAGAGATGTAGAGAGGGATGTAGAGAGGGAGGTAGAGAGGGATGTAGAGAGGGATGTAGAGAGGGATGTAGCGAGAGATGTAGAGAGGGATGTAGAGAGGGAGGTAGCGAGAGATGTAGAGAGGGAGGTAGAGAGGTAGAGAGAGAGGTAGAGAGGTACAGAATAGAAAGCAGAAGTGATGAAATGGGACAGTGTTTGCAAATACACGCCTTGTTCTAATTGCACACACACGCATACAAACGCACGCTCTCATACACATGCATACACACGCATGACTACACTGTCTGATAGACTAGCCCCAGGCAGCTAATGGCTGAGATGTTTTTGGACGAAAACTCAACATTTTTGCAATGCCCTCAGTGGCTTCAATGCTTTTAAAATGTGAGCTAAAAACAGTTGCTATCCATTGGAGCACTGCAATTGGTTGCCCCAAATTATGGGGCGGGGCTTAGCGAAGGGTCAATTATACCACCAAACAGACCTACACAAGGCCAGCACTGGGACAGCAGCCTCAAAATCATCAGCTCAATCGAAGGCTAAACCTAGAAACCACTAAATCCAACCCAACCCAATCCAATGGCTACTTCTCAATCTCTCCCTGTTTCTCTGCTTTTCTCTCTTAGAACCATGCACCTCCGCAGCTGTGTGTGTGTCTGTTCAGCACTCTGTGTGGATGTGTGTGGTTGTGTGTGGTTGTGTATGTGTGTGTTTTGTGTGAGGAGAATCCTCTCCCATCAAAAATCTCCTGGAGTATCCCTGGGTTAGCTGTGTTTCCCTCTCAAAGTATTATTCTGGGATTAGCTAGCGCTTTAGCATTAGCCACGGCCCACAGGACGGGCCTTGGAGAGGCAGCCATCTTTTAACAATGCCAATTGATGAGGAGCTAAGAGGCTCTGTTGGATTAATCAACTCTCTGACTGGGCTTGCTCCCTCTCCATATTGTTTTTCTGTTGCTTTCTCTCTCACAAGATCCTTTCTGTATTTCTCTCTCTTTCTCTCCTTACCTCCCTCTCTTTTCATCTTTCTCTACTTTCTTTTAGCTCTCTGTCTTTCAGTCTTTCTCTCTCTGGTAAAAAGTATTGCTTGCAGGCTAATACTGTAGCTCTTGAAAGTGAATAACGAGGCAAACACATTCATGTCGAACTCCAGCTTTTCAAGGCTGCCTCACACACACACACACACACACACACACACACAAACACACACACACACACACACCCCAAAACAAAACACAAACAAAAAGCTACGTGTCTATTCGGTGAAATAGCTGTGTCCTCAGCCAAACTAGGTCATCCATTAAAGGCGCTCTCCTAGTCTCTGATCAACAAGGAAGGCTCTTCGTCTTTCAAAATGGACAACTGACTCCTAATGAGGAAAGCTGTATACATTTGAGTAATTTAGCAGATGCTCTTATCCAGAGCGACTTACATACCCAACGTTCTTAACCGCTAGGCTATCTGCCGCCGCCATGGATGAGAGGGGAGGAATAGCAGAAAATGGAAAACAACTCTAAACACAAACACAAATAGCTGGCAAGGTGCAAATAAAGCTGGCAAGGTGAAAGAAGAAGCCGGGGAGATGGATAAAGAGAGTGAGGCATACAGACAGAGAGAGAGAAAGAGACAGAGAATGAGAGAGAGAGAGAGAGGAGTAGAGGCTGTGTCTCTGCAGAGTTGGCCTGTGTTAAGCCAGGGAGGGCAGGGTACCAAGTGGCAGTCAGTCAGTAGCCTGGGCGGCCTTTGGCCCACTGTCCCCACCAATCACATTCCTCCTCTAACCCTGCCAGCCTGCTCCCACAGCAACGCTCCTCTCTGCTGCCAAACACCCGCACACACGCACATGCGCATACGCACACACAGACACACACACATAAACACACACACGCAGGAATACACACACTTGCACACAGACACACACACGCACAGGAATGCACATATGTGCACACACACACATGCTCTCACACAAACACAGGCAGCTCCATTTTCAAATAGGGATAACAACTGAATTAACAATGTGTGATACTCTGCCAACACAGGAGGATGCTCGCTTCAAACACAGAGAGGGAGAGGTGGGAATAGTCTTTGAAATGGGTTCTATGGGCGGAGTAATCTGTGGTTAGCCTGAATATTCATTACCTCTCTCTCTCTCCCCCTCTCTCTTTTTCTCCATCTCCCTCTCTCTTTCTCTCTCCCTGTATTTCTCTCTCCCTCTATCTCTTTCCCCATCCCTCTCTCCCTTGCTTTCTTTCTCTATATATTTATTTATCTTCCTCTCTCTCTCTCTCTCTCTCTCTCTCTCCCTCTCCCTCTCTACCCCTCCCCCCTCTCTCTGTATGGAAGATAAAAGGCAATCACAGATCCACTTGTCTGGAAAAGAGTGTACCATCAAAACGTTTGTGTTAAAAAGACAAGGGGGCACACCATGAGGCTGCAGCATGTCTGTTTGATGCCCATAAAGCGCTCTCTCTCAAGAGCCAGAGGAGAGTGGGTGAGAGGGGTGAGGAGGTTACTGGGCAGGGGGGGTGGAAGACGATGAGGGAGAGGAGCAGACTCACTCGTGTGGGTGAGATGGGCGAGGGTCAGGGTAAGGAGGTGGGTGAAGGGGGATGAGTGTACTCACCAGAAGCGGTCTCATCTCTCTCCCTCCCCTGTCCCTATACTTCATCCATAGTTAAAGGAAAAATAAATGGTGTTTCTCTCTATCTCTGTTCTCTCTGTAGCCCTCTAACAGATCATCTCCTTCCCTTCAAAACAACTAGTCTGTCTCGTTCCCTCTGCTCTACCCTCCAATCATTCCTCCACTCTTATTTTCTACACTCCACTTCTCCTCCCTCCCCAGCTCTTCCCTGCCATCCCATCTGATTGTGTCTCCATCCTTACAAGATACTGAGGCTTTGCCTCTGGTAGATTACACAACATCTGTCATAATTAAATTACAGGAGAACACACACACACACACACACACACACACACACACACACACACACACACACACACACACACACACACACACACACACACACACACACACACACCTCTCCTCACAGAGATCTGAGAGGACTTTTGTCTGTACACAAATACATTTCCATGGCCATTTATTCCATGGTTATTTAGGGATAGCTTTAGCATTTGTCATTAGCACAAAAGGGAAATACAATTTCTGAGACTTCAGCTTCATTCAGCGACCAGAGACAACAGAAAGCAGCGTCCCTCTTTGGTCCTCAGCATTTATAGAACACAGAGAGAGAGGCAAGGCACAGAGAGAGAGGCAAGGCATTCCAAGAATTCATCATCTTTTGTTTCATATTTCACCAGATCAGTCAGAGAGAGCAACAGTGGTATTATATATCCTATTATAGATCCTATGGCTCACTGTAGAGGGGCTTTCTACTGATCACACACAAAACATTCTAAGAGGTAATACAACGTGGTTCTGATGGCCCAGTTGGTTGGAGCATGGTGCTTGTAACTTCAGTATTGTGTTTCTTGTCTACATGGCTCATAAATGTTGGATAATATTTGGATTTATGCTTGACATATAACAATAAAACATGAAGGTGTCTGCTGAACCCTCGAGAACCCACTCAAATTTCAGGAAGAAATATTGATGGGCATCTTTAAAGATCAACCTCCGACCCCTCACCCGTGACCGCTAACCTCTGATCACGCTATGCTGCAAAGACCAAGCCTGGTCAGCCTATGTGTGTGTGTGCATGTGTGACATTGTGTGTGTGTCCACGTGCGCGAGTGCATGAGTGAGTGAGAGAGAGAGAGAGTGAGTGTGTATGTGCGTGCATGTGTGTGTGTGTAAAGGGGGTGGAGGAGGGGTGGGAAGGGTCATGTTTTCACTGACCGGGGTCTTTAACATGTCAGGATCATTTATGACCCAGGCCGCTGTTAGGGCAACGTGCTGTTATTACTGCAGGACTAAAGAGCAGGGGGGAGGGGGGAGGGGGGAGAGGGGGGGGAAGACAGGGAAGGGGGATGGAGAGAGGGAATGAGGAGAGGGGGTAGAGAGGAGGGGGAGAGATGGGGAGATTGAGGAGCAAGAGAGATGGGGGAGAGGAGGGAAGAGAAGAGGGATAGAGGTGGGGAGAGAGAGGAGAGATATGGAGGGAGAGGGGAACAGAGAAGGTGGAGGGTGGGGGGTGAGGAGGAAGGGGGGATATGGGGCGAGACGAGGGGAGGGATGTAGAAAAGGAGAGGGCATGAAAGAGAAGGGTGGGGGCTGAGGGGGTTGGACCTCAAACACTTCAAAGGGCCCTGTGGTTACCATGGTGAGCTGCTGCTCGGTCACGTGGGAACAGGACAGACCTCTGACAACAGGAAGAAGCACTGCCCCGCGGCCTTATGGGTGGACCCTGGCCCTGTTACACCCCCTAACAAACACACACAACACTGCCCCAACCCCCCTCCACCCCCCCAAGACCCTCCTTACATTGTATAAGAGTAAACCAACCATTTCACCCGTGATACAAGACAGAATTCAACGTCCATCCATGTCTGAGGACATTGGGAGATGACATGGAAACCGGCCACTAGGCGGCAACAGTGAGCACTGTTACATTCAAGTAGGTTTCGGTTTTGCTAGTGCGTTGTGGCCAGGGATGACGGATGGGAGTAAGTTGATTTTGCTATTTTTGTTTTAAGCCTATCCTAAATATTAACCCTTACCTTAACCATTCAGAGTTAATGCCTAAATATACAGCGCATTACTTTTTCCACATGAAGCACCTTTGTTGAAGCACCTTTGTTGAAGCACCTTTGGCAGCGATTACAGCCTTGAGTCTTCTTGGGTATGACACTACAAGCTTGGCACATTTCTCCCATTCTTCTCGGCAGATCCTCTCAAGCTCTGTCAGGTTGGATGGGGAGCGTAGCTGCACAGCTATTTTCAGGTCTCTCCAGAGACCTGGTTCAAGTTTGGTCTCTGGCTATGCTACTCAAGGACATTCAGAGACTTTTCCCGAAGCCACTTCTGCGTTGACTTGGCTGTGTGCTTAGGGTCGTTGTCCTGTTGGAAGGTGAACCTTCACCCTGATCTGAGGTCTTGAGCACTCTGGAGCAGGTTTTCATAAAGGATCTCTCTGTACTCTGCTCTTTTCATCTTTGCCTCGATCCTGCCTAGCCTCCCAGTCCCTGCCGCTGAAAAACATCCCCACAGCACGATGCTGCCACCACCATGCTTCACCGTAGGGATGGTGCCAGGTTTCCTCTAGACGTGACGCTTGGCATTCAGGCCAAATAGTTCAATCTTTGTTTCATCAGACCAGAGAATCTTGTTTGTCATGGTCTGAGTTGTCATGTGCCATGTGTCATGGTAAGCGGGTTGTCATGTGCCTTTTACTGAGGAGTGGCTTCCGTCTGGCCACTCTACCATGATGGAGTGCTGCTGAGATGGTTGTCCTTCTGGAAGGTTCTCCCAGCTCTGTCAGAGTGACCATCGGGTTCTTGGTCACCTCCCTGACCAAGGCCTTTCTCCTCCGATTGCTCAGTTTTGCCAGGCGGCCAGCTCAAGGAAGAGACTTGGTGGTTTCAAACTTCTTCCATTGAAGAATGATGGAGGCCACTGTGGTCTTGGGGACCTTCAATACTGCAGACATGTGTTGGTACCCTTCCCCAGATCTGTGTCTTGACACAATCCTGTCTCGGAGTTATACTGAAAATTCCTTCAACCTCATGGTTTGGTTTTTGCTCTGACATGCACTGTCAACTGTGGGACCTTATATAGACAGGTGTGTGCCTTTCCAAATCATGTCTAATCAATTTAATTTAACACAGGTGGACCAATGTCCAATCAAGTTGTAGAAACATCTCAAGGATGATCAATGGAAACAGGATGCACCTGAGCTCACTTTTGAGTCTCATGGCAAAGGGTCTGAATACTTATGTAAATAAGGTATTTCAGTTTTTTTATTTTTAATACATTTGCTAAAAACCTGTTTTCGCTTTGTCATTATCGGCTACTGTGTGTAGATTGATGAGGATTTGTATTTATTTAATCCATTGGAAAAACTCAAGGGGTCTGAATACTTTCCGAATGAACTGTAAACTTAAACACTGCCTCTCATGCAAAACGTTGCAGGTTCGAAACCAGCGATAGAAAGTTATTTTTGCGATTTTAGTTTTAAGCTTATTATTTCAAGCCTATCCTTAACCCTAACCTAACCCTAACCAAAAAGGCAGAGTTAATGCCTGAACTTCACCTTAAACACTTCAAAATTTGACATTTGGAACAACTTCGAAATTTGACGTTCGAGAAACACTATTTTATTCCCCTCCCTATACTATCTAGAGATACTATACTATATACTAAACTGTGGACCTCTCTCTCTCTCCAGCTCTACTGTGGAGGGGTTCTAAGCCCTATATTAGCTTCATCAATCTCACTGACCACTATTGGCAAGCCCACTCTCCACACACAGACCCGGCCCAGCATATGTGTGTGTGTGTTCAGCAGAGTCACATGAGATATGTCCTCCACTCCACTGCACTGCCTATGCTAATACCCCACTGGTAAGGACCCAACAGTTCTCTTGGACAAACACACAATAGAAAAAAACCTCTCAAACACACACACATACCAAAGTATGTCAGATAATTCTTCTTAGATACAATCAGTATGTGCATGCATGCAAGTGATTGCAGTGTACTATTTGTATGCATGTGTGTTTGGTTGTGCCCTGGTGGGTGAGTAGACTAATGTTGCGATGAGGATGTGTGTGTAAGTGTGTGTGTGTGTGTGTATGATTGATATCCTGTTCGCCAGCACAAACAGGCTGAATCTGTCACAGGGGAACAGGCACTTTTTGGAGAGCCCAGCGGAGCAGGATTTATAGACCTCTTACCTCTCAGGCCCTCAATAAGAGATACACATTACCACCGCACCGTGTGTGTGCATGTGTGTAAGTGTGCATGGGTGTGAGACTGACTGTGTGGGCAGCTACGTGATGATTACTAATACAGTACAGGACGAGGGGACTATGAGTAAGCTCTGTGACATTGATTTCCCCTCTCACAGTGATTTCACTGAATTTATACGCACTGGTTAACATTACACCTGCTATTAATCACACACATACACACGCACAAACTCACACACACACCGAGTCCTCCCTGACATGTGTGTGTGATGGGGAGATCTGTCATGGTGGTTATGAGCCCGATAAAGGGGGAACAAACAGGGTCAGGAGACACATGACTGATGAGGCCTCTCACTCAATGAGCCAACATGTCTGTCTCTCTCTCTGTCTCTCTCTGTCTCTCTCTGCCTCTCTCTGTCTCTCTCTGCCTCTCTCTGTCTCTCTCTGTCTCTCTCTGCCTCTCTCTGCCTCTCTCTGTCTCTCTCTGCCTCTCTCTGCCTCTCTCTGCCTCTCTCTGCCTCTCTCTGTCTCTCTCTGCCTCTCTCTGTCTCTCTCTGCCTCTCTCTGCCTCTCTCTGCCTCTCTCTGCCTCTCTCTGTCTCTCTCTGTCTCTCTCTGCCTCTCTCTGCCTCTCTCTGTCTCTCTCTGCCTCTCTCTGCCTCTCTCTGCCTCTCTCTGCCTCTCTCTGCCTCTCTCTGTCTCTCTAATACACACTTAACACCTCTCTCCTTATCTTAGACTACAACAAGTATGGAACATCTATATGTATTAACACATATTAGATTATTAAGTTGATATGTTGTTAGGCTTCATGTATCTTTCCATTTTTAAATGCCTACAGGTTGATTAGATCATGTTAGTCTCCTGCAGCTCCTTACTCTTGAAAGTGATGGCTGAGCAGGGGTGAGTGGAGATGTGGCCAAACACACGCACTCACACACGTTCACACATGCACAGACACAGACAAACACACACACACACACACAGACACACACACACACACACACACACACACACACACACACACACACACACACACACACACACACACACACACACACACACACACACACACACACACACACACACACACACACACACACACATACACAAAGCACATTCTTTGTATTGATGTTCAAGGTATCAGAGACAGGGAGAGGGAGAGAGGGAGAGATGGAGAGAGAGAGAGACACTTCCCGAATAAACTAAATAACCCACAGTGAGTGGATCAATATATCGACAGAGGGACAGAGGCAAAAAGGGAGAGCGATGGGAAGAGAGAGCGAGAGAGCAAGAGAGCGAGAGAAAAACAAAGAGAGAGAGACAGATGGTAAGAGAGAGCGAGAGAAAAGACAGGCTATGTGCCCAATGCCAACAAAATTAGGTGAAAACTGAGCTGCACTGCCTAATCTCCTGCCAAATGTATGTCAAGACTGTACCGTACAAGTGACACATATTTTCGTAAGATTATACAGACCCACAAAGAATTTGAAACACACACAGACACACACACACACAGAGAAACATGTAAAGGTAAAGAAACAAAGCACAAAGGAAGTCTAACCCTTTACATGGAACAGCTAACATGGGGAAGCATGTGTAGAGTGCAGACAACGCTTTCAAACCACAGGGAGCCTGTCATGTAACACAGATGTGAGAGCAGAGGCACACTACTGTGAAATACAAAGATACGGGGGGGGGATTAGGCTGAAGGCAGGAGATGACAGGTATATAGGCGTGGAGAATATGCTTGTATGCAAACTGCATCAAACCCATGTTGCTTCTGCGCCATTTTGATGTTCTTCATTTGCAAGGCACTTTTGGCACAGACGATTGGGCAAACATACAGGCACACACACATACGTGCACAGGGACAGACAAACACACACACACACACACACACACACACACACACACACACACACACACACACACACACACACACACACACACACACACACACACACACACACACACACACCACAATCAACGCTATCATGGATAATTACAGGTTCCTGCTGACCTGGGGAGGCATGGGGTGACAAGGGTGGTCTATCATACAGGGAAGGGGGAAGCAGTGTGTGTGTGTGTGTGTGTGTGTGTGTGTGTGTGTGTGTGTGTGTGTGTGTGTGTGTTTTTGCAACAGAGTAATTGGCTTACTCCAGCAGTCTTGGGCAGGTCTCAGGTGCATTGAATTAACTCTAAACTGTTCTCTGAGTAAGCAACCTCTGTGTATGTTTGTGTGTGTGTATTTGTGTGTGTGTGTGTGTGTGTTTGTGTCTGTGTGTGTATGTGTGTGTACTCTCAAAGACACACTGTGGCAAATGCCAATTCCCTGGAAAACAGGGCTGTGTGTGTGTGAGGGCTGGCTGAGATGAAAGAAGGAATAAAGGAGGGATAATCTGTCTGAGAACTTTGGGAGAGGGCAGGGAGCTTGTTACTGGGAAATAAAGAAGGGAGAGGAGGATGGTAGGAGAGGAGTGTGTTGGACCATAGACCTCTCAGTCTAACATGATGGAGAGAAGGGCTCAGAAAGAGCAAGGGAGGAGAGACGAAGAGAGAGAGAGAGAGCGAGATGACCCTGGAGAAGAGTCCCCTAAGCAAGCTGGTCCTAGGGTTCTGTTCACGAACACAAACAGACCCCACAGAGCCCCAGGACAGCAACACATTTAGACCAACCAAATCTTGAGAAAACAAGAAGATAATTACTTGACACATTGGTAAGAATTAACAAAAAAACAGAGCAAACTAGATTGCTATTTGGCCCTAAACTGAGAGTACACAGTGGCAGAATACCTGACCACTGTGACTGACCTAAAATAAAGGAAACCTTAGACTATATGAATATGTGTGATCATAGCCTTGCTATTGAGAAAGGCCGCCATAAGCAGAGCTGGCTCCCAAGACAAGACAGGCTATGTGCACACTGCCCACAAATGAGGTGGAAACTGAGCTGCACTTCCTAACCTCCTGCCAAATGATTGACCATATTAGAGACACATTTCCCTCAGATTACACAGACCCACAAAGATTCCCAAAACAAATCCAATCTTGATAAACTCCCATATCAATTGGGTGAAATACCGCAGTGTAACATCATAGCAGCAAGATTTTCGACCTATTGCCACAAGAAAAGGGCAACCAGTGAAGAACAAACACCATTGTAAATACAACGTATATTTATGTTTATTTATTTAGCCCTTTGAACTATTTGCACATTGTTACAACACTGTATACAGACATAATTACATTTGAAATGTCTCTATTCCTTTAGAACTTTTATGGTGTTTAATTTATTTCAATTGTTTATTTCACTTTTTGTATTATCTATTTCACTTGCTTTGTTAATGTAAACATGTTTTCCATAAAGTCATTTGAATGTAATTGAGAGAGAGAGTGAGAGAGAGAGCGAGAGAGAGAGAGAGAGAGAGAGAGAGAGAGAGAGAGAGAGAGAGAGAGAGAGAGAGTGGATGTGGATGACTCAGATGGTGGAGGAAGAGCAAAGTAAAGAGAGGTAGGTATTGAGGGAGAGGAGGATGAGACAGATAAATAAGAATGGAATGAGGGATCCTGAGAGGGATGAGAGGAGGATTCAGAGAAAGGGGAAGACAGGATCCTCATAGTATCACACACAAACATCTAGTCATTTATTCAGACCATTTGCCTCTCCTCACTATAAGAACAGAACATTGATCCAGCAAACAGATACATTAGCCTCCATGGAATCACCACACCTCCCTACAGTCTCTCTCGTTCCCCTTCTCTCTAGCCCCAGTCCCTATCCTCCTCTCTCTCATCTGGAGGGTGACAGGAGGACATGATGAGAAAGAGTGAGAGAGAAAGATGAATGATGGCAGGGTCTGTTACCATCACTCAATGAAGATGGGCATGGCCACCTCTAGCTCCTTAGCACAACCATCCATCCCCTCTTTTCTCCTGTCATCCTCCTCTCTCCTACAGTCCCTCCTTTTCACCCCACTGACTTCCTAGTCCCTATCAAGCTCCCTGAATTTTAGATAGGCAGAAATTGCTTCTCTAAAGACCTTCATTATCTTTCTTCTCTAATAAAAATCCACGATCGAGCTTGGCAACGTTAGCTAGCTAAGTTCATGCACAGAAACACGTCATTGGGTCTAATGGTCATCTCGCATTGAACTACACATGGGCTGGCCATCAAATCAAAGGTACTAATTCGATATAAAGTTGTTTTTGATGAAAATGAAAACGTGTCAGTTTGTTACTTTCATGAGGTTGGAGTAATAACATGTTTAACTACTTAAGACATTTTATCGAATCTAGGTTGTGCCTTCAGATTTCAAGAAGATTAACAACTAAGAATTAATTTTTCACTTCTTTCATTGACTTCTCAAACCCCAAACCCTGACCTGGTCTGCTTGGTCTGTTTCGCAAGCATTCCCAGAAGTCTTGTGATGTTGCGCCTCTCGGTTTAGAAACTCTTCTTTCACTTCTATAAAAATAATCTCTTTCCCTCCCTCTCTATCGATCCTTCCTCCCTCCCTCCTCCAGGAAGAAAGGAGAGAGATGGAGGAGAGGGAATCAAGGAGTAGAGAGGAGAACATTAAGCTATCCATATCTATATAGCCTATATCTATTATATAGGACACTAGTTCAGTCCAGGGTTCATGTTGTGTACAGAGTACAGACACACTCATCCATAAAAACAACCACAAACACACCAGACTTCAGTCAAGAGTCAGACAGACAGACAGTCAGCTCTAGATCTCCCTCGATCAGTTCACTTCCTTCTGTGGGAGGACACAGCTATCCCACAGTGTGCCTGCCAACCAGGAGAGCTGTAAGTAGTCACCCAGCTGGGGTAGTAAGTGTAGGATGCCACGTCCTCTTGTTTGACGCAATGTGAGGGGTCTCTCTTTTACCTCGTTAGTGGGACTGCATGAAAGCCAGCACCTCATGTTAATTATGTGTGTGTGTATATACTGTATGTGTGTGTGTATATATATATATATATAAATATATACACATACATATATATATATGTGTGTGTGTGTGTGTGTGTGTGTGTATGTGGTATTAGTTGGAGCTAGGCTGGCACTCTGCTCTCCTCAGGGAGATGTGAGTATGACTGTCACAGGTTTAACTCATCTGTTGACCCTCTTTAATCATAGCAAGTCTCACTCTTAGGACCGAAGACACACACACACACACACACACACACACACTGCTGTGCCTCTGGTCTGTGTAAGGGTGTAAAGTGGCGTTGTGATGTGTAAACAGGAAGTGCCAGTTGTCATGGCGCCTGGCCTTGGCCTTTGGGATTGTCATGGTGATCACAGGGGAATGCCTTGTTGACAGACATGCTGTTGGGAATGTGAGTGAGGTTGTGTGTGTGTGTGTGTGTGGAGACATGAAGGAGCCAAGGGACACGCAGGCATGGGAATGTACACACTCATAAAGAGAGGTGGAAAATGAGTGGTACATTTAATTCAGTTATTGAAAGACAGAACCAAGAACAGACACACTTACAAATTATTCTGTCATTTCTAGGGCCCTATAAAATCTGTTATTCAGACCAATTTCCGTTCTATTTTTTCTCAAACGCCGTTTTCTCAGTTTTGTTTATCCAGGTTTCCATTTTTTACTCTCAAAATTACACTTATTTAATAGAAAAATTTAAAATTAAATTAAATGCTGCGCACCAGCCAGCGACCGTTGTTTGGTTAGCAATGTTTCTGTAGTGCTCATGTGATTGCAGGGTTTGCAAAGCAAATGGGTACTGGATTGATGCAAATAATCATGATATCATTCTGCTAGGTGTGTGTGAACAGGGAGTACTAGTTTATAGTTAACATTTAATTGAGAAGGTTTCTGGAAAAGCCATTCCATCTCTACCAGAAGAAGGTCATCATTAGCATAATCACTAACTGCTACACAAAGTATAGACATACGCGCACCCGCATCCTGTCTCTATTGTGAGGCATTTCTATTGTGCAAAGCTTGTGTGTGTGTGTGCGTGTGTGTGTGTTTGTGTGTGTGTGTAGCTTGTACAGAATGACTCACTTCACTTGAGCATTTCTTTATCATCCAACCACTAGAGGTGTTGTCAATGCCCTGGAGGCCAGGTCAGGGTGAGTGTGTACTGTTAGTGTGTATCTCCTAACTATTGTACACTCTGTCTCCATTACTGTTTGATTTGTCCTTCAGGCATCCTAGAACCTTCTGGGGTTTCCATGGAGTCCTGCTTGTTCAGGCCTTCCGCTAGGTTGTCATGGCGCCAGGGGCTGTAGGCTGTTAAAGCCTGTCTGGACACCACCCTCTGCAACTGGATCCTGGACTTCCTGACGGGCAGACCACAGACTGTGAGGATTGGCAAGAACAGGGGTGTGTCCTCAGTCCTCTGCTGTACTCCCTGTTCACCCACGACTGTGTGGCTTTGCACGACACCAACTCCAAAATCCAGTTGTAAGCCTTATAACCACGGCTGTAAGCCTTATAACTAACAACGACAAGTCCTCCTATAGAGAGGAGGTACGTGAATTGGCATTGTGATGTCATGACAACAACCTCACCATTAACTTCAGCAAAACAAAGGAGTTGATTTTTGACTTCAGGAAGCAGAGGAGGGATCAACGGGACCGCAGCAGAAAGTCACTTCATTTTGTTGGACGATGTATACCAAACGTATCCTGTACATACGATGTATACCAAGCGTATCCTGTACATACGATGTATACCAAGCTTATCCTGTACATACGATGTATACCAAGCGTATCCTGTACATATGACTAATACAACTTGAAACTTGATGTCTGATGGTTCTAGATGGTGTGTTTATAGGATGACATTTGACTTCCTGTGACCCCGAAGGCACAGGCGGACTGGCGGCCAGACCACTGGGCTGTAATCAGACAGAGGGGTTAGCGACCCCAAGGAAGGTGACCTTAGGGTCAGGGATTAGATGTCACGGCGGTTAATGATGTGAAGGATGATTGATGGTGATATTATTTATTGGCTCTGCCTACCTCTGACAGACTGCTGTACCTGGTTGTGAAATTAGTTTAATAGAAACATCAACAAAGAGTCTAATAAGAATACAAATACTTTAAAAGCAATGGTGATCTGATTGTGTCAAAGACTATGAGTAGTTTGAGCTGAAATAAACAGTAGTCTCTATGTGACTCAGTATCTCCCAGCTTGGGGGAAGTGCGTATGGATGACAGGTACAGTAATGAGCTTTTTAACTGTTGAGTGGCTGAGTATAACCATGGGAACACATGGTTATACTGGAGAGAGGAACGCATAACCTCTCTCCAGTCCAACCCCCCCCCATCTATGCCTGCACATCCCCAGGCTTAGGTTAGTGTGCTGAGGTAGGGTGGGGTAGTCTGTTGTGTTCCTGTGTGTGTACTCCAGGCTATCCTTCATTCCTTATCTCTCCCCTCTAATGTATGGGGCCAGTGGAGGATAGCGCTGGGGATTCATGGCCTAGACCTTGGCTTTCTGAGAGCCAGCATCAATAACCTCCCCTCTCCTATGTTCCAGATGGATCCTATTCATCTATGTGTGTGGAAGCTGTGTGAGTGTATGGAGGGGTGGGGGGCAGCTGTGTGTGTGTGAGGAGAAAGACCTTCATTATCTTTCTTTAGTTTGTCAGTAGAGAGGTGAAAAGGGGTAGGTCAGGGTTAGAGGTCAGTGGAACGCTCTATTATTTCACCGCAAGGGGAGGTGTTTTCCCCCACCACTCAGGGTTAATCGGAGCATTGACTGGTCTGTGACTGTGTGCTCGTGTGATTAGTGTGTAGTACAGCAAGGTTGTGTACATGTTCTGTGGTAACACACATGCAACCTCTTAACACCTACTGGATTGCCGGTATGGGACAGGACAAAGAACACACACACCCTCTCCTCATATCAAAGGTGAACCTTATAACGCAGGGCTCAGCCGGTGTGGCTCCTCTCTGCTAACCATATTTGTCACAGTGTCCTCTTCTCTGGGTTGTGGAGTCCTGTTCCAACCAATTGGTCCACTGCAGGGAGCATATCCAATCAGAGCCCAGCTCAACTGGCCGCTTAACCAATCAGAGGTCTGCAGAGTGGAGAGTGTGACAGTGTTGCGTGTAGCGTCTCAGAACCTGTTACTAAGTGTAAATTAGCTGGAGAGGAGAGGGAGCGAGTTGGGAGGGGGGACGCATTTCAGCGTGACACAACCCTGGAATTCGTCTCGTGTGCGTCTGTGCTCCGTCTGGGCTGGCAGATGGATGGAGGAGGCAGACGAGTGGAGATGGAGGGAAGAGCAGGAGATAAGAGATGAGTGATGCCGTTGATCCCAGTACTGTGCTGTTGATCATCCCAATCCTGTCTCTGCTTTTTCCTGGGAGGTTGGGCCAATGTTGGTCTTAGGTTGCTGTGGCAACGTTGGTCTAACATTGGTCTGTTGTTGATCTGGTTGGATTCTCCACGGTGCTTTAGTGTCTGTCTCGCGCATACACATTTTTTTTTAACCTTTATTTAACCAGGTAAAACCCATTGAGGTTAAAAACCTCTTTTGCGAGGGCGACCTGGCAAGAAGGCAAAACAGGGAAATGTCAGCGTGTACATAAAATATTACAGAAAAATACAAAATACACACAAAAGACAAAAGTGTCACAAGTTACAGATACAACTGAAGATTAGAAACAAGTTATCACAAACAGTGTTGTCAATCAGTCTTAAAAACAGGCAAGGACACTAACTCCCCTAACTTTAAAAACTTTTGAAGCATGTTCCAGGATGAAGGGGCATTATGGGAAAAAGATTGTATTGAGTGACTGAGCTTTGTACAGTCGTGGCCAAACGTTTTGAGAATGACACAAGTATTGGTCTCCACAAAGTTTGCTGCCTCAGTGTTCTTAGATCTTTATGTCAGTAGTTACTATGGTACACTGAAGTATAATTACAAGTATTCCATAAGTGTCAAAAGCTTTCATTGACAATGACATTCAGTTTATGCAAAGAGTCAATATTTGCAGTGTTGACCCTTCTTTTTCAAGACCTCTGCTATCCGCCCTGGCATGCTGTCAATTAACTTCTGGGCCACATCCTGACTGATGGCAGGCCATTCTTGCATAATCAATGCTTGGAGTTTGTCAGAAGTTGTGGGTTTTTGTTTGTCCTCCCGCCTCTTGAGGATCGACCACAAGTTCTCAATGGGATTAAGGTCTGGGGAGTTTCCTGGCCATGGACCCAAAATGTCGATGTTTTGTTCCCCAAGCCACTTAGTTATCACTTTTGCCTTATGGCAAGGTGCTCCATCATGCTGGAAAAGGCATTGGTCGTCACCAAACTGTTCTTGGATGGTTGGGAGAAGCTCTCGGAGGATGTGTTGGTACCATTCTTTATTCATGGTTGTGTTCTTAGCCAAAAATGTAAGTGAGTCCTCTCATTTGGCTGAGAAGCAACCCCACACATGAATGGTCTGAGGATGCTTTACTGTTGGCATGACACAGGCTGATGGTAGCGCTCACCTTGTCTTCTCCGGACAAGGTGTTTTACCGGATGGCCCAAACAATCGGAAAGGGGATTCATCAGAGAAATTGACTCTACCCCAGTCCTCAGCAGTCCAATCCCTGTACCTTTTGCAGAATATCAGTCTGTCCGTGATGTTTTTCTTGGAGAGAAGTGGCTTCTTTGTTGCCCTTCTTGACACCAGGCCATCCTCCAAAAGTCTTTGCCTCACTGTACGTGCAGATGCACTCACACCTGCCTGCTGCCATTCCTGAGCAAGCTCTGCACTGGTGGTGCCCCGATCCCGCAGCTGATTCAACTTTAGGAGATGGACTTTCTTGATGGACTTTCTTCACAACAATTAGTTCTTGATGATCCTTGCCTGTGAAGCCCTTTTTGTGCAAAGCAATGATGACGGCACGTGTTTCCTTGCAGGTAACCATGGTTGACAGAGGAAGAACAAGGAAGATTTCAAGCACCACCCTCCTTTTAAAGCTTCCAGTCTGTTATTCTGACTCAATCAAAATGACAGAGTGATCTCCAGCCTTGTCCTCGTCAACACTCTCACCTGTGTTAACAAGACAATCACTGACATGATGGAAGCTGGTCCTTTTGTGGCAGGGCTGAAATGCAGTGGAAATGTTTTTTTCATGGCAAAGACGGACTTTTGCAATTAATTGCAATTCATCTGATCACTCTTCATGACATTCTGGAGTATATGCAAATTGCCATCATCAACACTGAGGCAGCAAACTTTGTGGAGACCATTCTCCAAACTTTTGGCCACGACTGTACACAAAAGTGTACCAGTGCTTTAGCCTCCTGGTGGAGAGAGGTCCATTTCACCATAGCATACAAATCACAGTGATGGGTGAGTGATGTAGCATTTGTAATAAATTTTAAAGCACCATGATACACTATGTCCAGAGTTTAAGGTACTTGCTGAGGCCTGCATATAGACAATATCACCATAATCAAGCACTGATAAAAAAGAGCTTTGAACAAGATCCTTTCTGACTAACATTGAAAAGCAAGATTTGTTACTGAAATAGAAACCCAATTTCAACTTCAGTTTCTTGGTCAAGTTATCAATGTGCTGTTTAAAATTCAGCTTTTCATCGAACCAAATCCCAAGATACTTATAGGAGGTGACCCTATCAATTTGCTGGCCTTTTATAGTTAAAATCTGAAAGTGACTCCATCTGTTTACTTTCAGAGAAAATAAAACAATAAACTTTGTTTTCCTTGCATTAAGCACAAGTTTCAATAGGAAAAGCTGCCTTTGAATAACATCAAAAGCCAACTGTAAGTTGGCCTTCTCAATATTAGATGCGCTAGAATAAATAATTGTGTCATCAGCATTAAGATGGAGATTTGCAGAGTCAACAGTCTTCCATATATATTTTATATACAGTGTAAAAAGGATCTGACCTAAAATTGAGCCCTGGGGAACTCCTTTTGTAAGCATTCGAAACTCAGATTTCATAACCTCCTGAGCTACACACTGTGTTCTGTCAGAAAGGTAGTTTTGGAACCAATCCAATGCATCAACACTTAAACCAACCTTTTTTAGTCTATACAACATTAGGGCATGGTCAACAGTGTCGAAGGCCTTCGATAAGTCAATAAAAAGTGAAACATTTTTTATGATTTTTCTTGTCCTGAGCATCTAGAATATCACCTACAACCTTACTTACAGCAGTAATTGTACTATGCTTGGCTCTAAAACCCGACTGGAATTGAGATAAAACTTATTATATAGAAAGTCTTTCAACTGTGAGTTCACCAGGTTTTCCAAAACATTTGCCAGTGCAGACAGTTTAGATATGGGACGATAGTTATCCAACTGGGACGGATCTCCACCCTAATGTAAAGGCGTGACATAGGCTGCTTTCCAGAATTTTTGAATGGTATTACTCGCCAATGAAATATGAGTGAGAGGGGCAGCAATGATCTCTGCACCAATTTTTTGAAAATAAGGGTTTAATCCATCTGGGCCAGCCGCTTTCTTAATATCAATATCAATTTGAGTTCCTTAACAACTTCTGAAAGCTCAATTTCGGTAAAATGAAATAGATGAGACCATAGGCCGGCATGTGTCATTTTCATTCACAGTCTCATTTGAGATGTTGGGAAGGAGTTCATTATCAAATAAATGCCCAGCTTTAGCAAAATACTCATTAAACATGTCAAGCAGTTTATTCTTGTCAGTCACATCCATTGAATTTGATTTCAGCGGAAGACCAGAGGAGTTTGTGTTAGCATTCATGGATTTAATGGTTTTCCATAATTTCGTCAGGTTATTGAGGTTTGCCTTGGTAGATTCGTAATAAAAGCTAGATTTGCTTTTACGTATTAACAAGGTGCACTTATTTTTCAGTGCCCTGAATAACTGCCAATCAGCCTGGGAATTACCCTTTCTGGCTTTGGCCCATTGTGTATGTAGTTTATGGATCAAATCAGATAATTCCCCTGTAAACCAGGGATAGTCTCTACCTTTCACCCGGTACTTTTTGAGAGGGACGTGTTTATCACAGATAGTAGAAAACATGGAGTGAAAATAAGAGAATGCCTCTTTGATATATGGAATAAGCACATTCCTATCCCAGTTGCATGCATAAAGTTCATGCAGGAATGCCTGCTCACAGAACTGTGTAAAATTTCATTTGACTATGAACCGAGAGGGCACTTTGGGGATTTTGGTGTCTCTAATGCAAGCAACTGCACAATGATCACTTAAATCATTAGGGAAAATACCAACGGCCGAGTATTTACACGGATTGTTTGTTAGAATAACATCAATAAGTGTTGACTTAGAGATGTCTTTAGGATTGAATCTAGTGACTGCATTTATAATTTGAGCAAAATGTTGTGTATTGCACAGTCCTCTTATGGCCTCGGAGTTTGGAGATAACCAATCCCAGTTTAAATCGCCTATAAGGACCATTTCATTTTACCCCCAACCATGCATCAGTACAGCCAGAGAATCCAGGGATTCTACTTTTGCAGATGAAGGTCTATAAAATCCTATCAAATCTAAGTTCACAGCTTTCGATAACTGCAGTTTCAATTATAAAAAGTCAAACTGTTTTGGTTTAGATAAAGACCTTAGTTCAGTAACCACATATCTTGATTGACATACATGTTGTAATGGTTCGAAAATTAAAATATAAGGCCCTATAAAATCTATGTTGCTGAGAACGGGGACGGAATCACGGGATCCAGACATTAAAACGGAATTTAGTCTAAATCAACTAAATTAACTTGTCCGTTAATCATAAGACATGAACAAAATGCATCAGTGATTTGTATTTTCCTGCAACTTTCTGAAACGGCACAGGAATGCCCGTCTGTCTCTGTGTGTGTGTGTGTGTGTGTGTGTGTGTGTGTGTGTGTGTGTGTGTGTGTGTGTGGGTTGGTTGGTTGTGTGTCTTTAGCCCACCAGCGTCTCTCCAATTGGAGCAAGACGTCTGTGTCTTGGGTCCTTGCTCTCCTTCTCCCAAATGTTCATCCTCTGGGCCAGTCAGACACACAGCACTTGGTTATTTTTATTTAAGCGGGGGCTGGGGTTATTTCTATTTTGCATTGCATCGGCCAATTGTAAAGCGGCCCACCAGGAAAACTCCCAGTGCTACAGATGGCCAGTCCATCATTGGGGTTAGGGTTAAAGTTATGGTAAGTGTTAGGAAAAATAGGATTTTGAATGGAAATGAATCTTAGGTCCACACAAGGATAGAACATAATGTGTGTGTGTGTGTGTGTGTGTGTGTGTGTGTGTGTGTGTGTGTGTGTGTGTGTGTGTGTGTGTGTGTGTGTGTGTGTGTCATGGTTGGGGTCCATTCCAATTTAATTTGACATTCCAATTTATTTCGACATTCCAATTCAATTCTTGAATTTACTGATGAAGTGAATAATTTATGTTGAATTCAATTTGGAATTTAATTTAAATTCAGTATTTTTCCCAGTTAATGGAATTAATGCAAACAGTATCAAACATTGACAGCAGGATTTCAACTGTCAGAACAGTGACATGATCAGCCTGAAAGCCTGAGGGAATTGCATTTTAATTGGAATTTGTGGATAATATTGAATTGGGAATTGAATTCTTGGAATTTACCTAACATTGGAAGTGAGAGGAATGTAATTATCTCTGAATTGAAAGAATGAATTAAATGGAAATACAGGGAGAGATAATTAAATTAGTGGAATTAACCCCAACCCTGATGTGTGTATTTGTATGTTCTTGGTGAATGACAGTATAGAGGGAACAAGAGCCATTCTTAGTAGGCAGCTGTTCTCTCCCTTCTACTCATGCTCTATTCCAGGAGCTCTATTCCATCCTGTACAAAACACTTGTGGGAAAGCATTATGGCTGATTGTGCTGGTTGATTATTTCTTGACATGTGTTTGCATATAAATACAGATTAACATAAATGTGTCTCTAATGTAAATGTACATGCTGTTATTTTTTTAAATGAGTTTTCAGCTTGTATCTTTTCCTTTCGGGATGTTCTTGTCTTGTCCATGATTGTCCACACAAGCCATTAAACAAGTAACATGCACACACGCACGCACACAGTCTTGTACAGCTAACTTTGTGGGGACTCACAAAATCCTATTTTCCCTAACCCTAACCCGTACTCTTACCCTAACCCTAACCCAAAAACCTAACCTTAACACTAGCTCCTAACCCTAACCGTAATTCTAACCCTAACAATATTTCTAAACTTAACCCTAAACCCCCTAGAAATACATTTGACCTTGTGGGGACTAAGAACAGTTACAAAAATAGTTAAACACGTCCACACACACACACACACACACACACACACACACACACACACACACACACACACACACACACACACACACACACACACACACACACACACACACACACACACACTGTACACACCCCTGATCAGGGCCCAGCTCCGTCATTATTTAATCATAAGCACTCTTAGCGGAGGTTGAATTATTGAGCGAGTGCATGTTCACACAATCCCTCACTGACAGGTAGTACAAGGCTCTTCTGAGAATCCACTACTCCCACACAAACCACAGACATGCAACAAACTATAAACACTCCCTAATCTCTTACAACTCACACCCACACACTTGCAAGTACACACACACACACACACACACACACACACACACACACACACTCAGCTCCCAATCCTAAACCTGTCCTTCCTGCTGTGGTTCGAGTGAAGCTTTCTCACCTATATCTGTCTAAAACAGACAGATATACAATTCAAGGAGAGAGAGGGGAAGTGAACCGATGTCTTATATTTTCGATATGGAAAAAAGCTCTCCCAGCAGAACAGGAGCATTCCCATACATTTCTAGTTAGGGTTCAATCTAACATTAGGATGATAACAAAAATGAAATATCCTTGGAATGTTCTAACATTCACTGAAATGTTGTGAACAGAACATTCCCTTAAGGTTCTTTTTAGGTTTCAAGGTAATGTTATAACACAATGTCTTCTGGGAACGTTCTTGCAACATCAGGCAAATGGACATCAGCTGTTGTGTTATTATAACTTTTGAGGCAACCTAAATAATGTTCTGGGAACGTTCACAGAACCAATTTTGATTTGATGGGCTGGTTTTTATAACGGAGGAGGTAGAAAAAGTAACCGCTTCTCATCCTCTGGCATTAATGGAGATAGGGTAGCCAGCGGCCATTTTGAAGCCCCTCCATTGACTGATTGTCCTTCCTATCCGGGACCCTTGGGACGTCCCTACCCCATCGAAGTTAACATTTCAAATGGTTTAGGTAAGGGTTAATGGTAGGGTTAGATAAGGGTAATGGTTATGGTTAGGATAAGAGTAGTGGTTAAGGTTAAGGTTAGGGTTTAGGATAGGGATGTCCCAAGGATCCCGAATAGCACTAACCATTGACTGATGGTCTGCCTACAGCATGGCTAGGGTGGTACCCCCTGGCCACCCTCGACAGACAGACAGACAGACAGACAGACAGACAGACAGACAGACAGACAGACAGACAGACAGACAGACAGACAGACAGACAGACAGACACATCCTCATAGACAGAGAGGGGCCAAAGCCAGTCTCCAACCCCAGTCTCCCTGAGTGGGGTGGCTGCTGCTGGGGCTGGGACTAGCCCTGGATGTCTGGAGGTCTGGGGGCCTTCTACCCTAGAGGCTACCCTGCTCTCCACTCACCCAGGCTGGGGTATCCCCTCTCACTCTTCCCATGGCTGTGGAGGCCTTCCCAGCAGGAGGTAGGTGACTCTTCCAGGGACCAGACAGGTGGTGAGAGCTAGGCGGGCACGCGAATGCCAGCCCTGTTTCTGTGCCAATGGCCCAACGCCAAATGGCTCAGAGACAACAGCCTGACGTTCCCTCTCTGAAGAGCACACATGGAGATACAACACAAACGCACGCATGCACAAACACACGCATAAACGCACGCACGCACACACACACAGGCACGTGCACAGATAGGGCCTTTTGCCCTCCTATGAAAAGTGCCCTTGCAGCTTGGTGGATTTTTTACATTTTATGAATTACTTTTACAATTTATTTAGTCTCTTTAACATTGTTGTTAAAATTCCAAATGTAACTTTACGAATTGCACATCACACTAGCTAATTCCATACACTCTTGAATCTTGAAAAAAAACTCCCCTGCCCTCCCGCACCAAGAGCGCACTCGTCTGACATGCGTGCAGTGGCCAACAGCTACGGCTACGGGCGGGGAGATTTGAATACTGGACGGAGGTTACTTTAGAGTTGGATCTGTGCCTCTCACTGTGTTGTTGCTGCTGTTGCAGAAAATAAATATATAAATGTTGATATTTTGGCTGCCCTTTATTTTGAGCACCTGCCCCCCCCAAAGGTATGTGCACGGCCCTGTCAACACACACATAAGAGTGACTCACACATGAACACATGCATGCACACTACACACAAGTGTATAGACAGACTATAGATAATCCCCCTACAGCAGGCAGGGTTTTCCTTGCATCACACACACACACACACACACACACACACACACACACACACACACACACACACACACACACACACACACACACACACACACACACACACACACACACACACACACACTGTCAACTCTTCCTACACTATGCCCACTCTTTTGCCTGCAGTGCCAGTATGACACTGTAGTGTTGGCCAAACTCCCTGAGATCAATGGTGGGGTCCGCACCCTGTGTGTATGCCCTTGTGAAGAGAGGGAATGGGAGGCTGAGTGACACAGCTAACAGTTAATTAGACATTTGAAACAAGGAGGGGGAAAGCACTGATGAAATCACATAGTGATGTCCATAGTGAAGTCCAAAGGCAATTCAGAAAGTTTGTTATAAAACAGCTCTTGTTCTATATTCATCCTAAACTGACAGAACTTCCTTCCTCTCAAACCTGCTTTAGTCTTTCTGTATCTCTGTCTCTGTATCTCTCTCTGTCTCTGTGTATCTCTCTCCAGGGACAGAGACATTCAGTAAGTCCCCTTAAAGTGCTTTTCCAGAGGAGGGAAATAATAGGAAGTGTCATATCATGACTAAATATACTGTACTTGACATGACATCAGCAGGGGAAAGACAGCGAGAGAGAGTGAAAGAGTGACACAGAGAGAGAGAGAGAGAGAGAGAGAGACAAGGCTTGTTTTGAATAGTTATTAATTCATAGCCCTCTCTTAGCCCTCTCCCACACTGTGTCATGAACTGTCCAAATCAGGAAAAGTGCTTGGTGAATCACAAAGGATCATGGCTAAAAATGTCAGCAGCTTACAACATCTATGGTAAAAAATACTAATGCTTTCTGAATTAGGTTTCTTTCCTGTACAATAGAGGTAGGTAAGGACAAATTCAACGCATAAATATTGTATGGCCAAAGGTCAAACACTATGACTTCCTGATGGGACGGCGCACAATTGGCCAAACGGTTTGGCCGGTGTAGGCCCTCATTGTAAACGAGAATATATTCTTAACTGACTTGCCTAGTTAAATAAATGTTGGTCACATTACACTCTTGGGATAAGTAAGAATTGTTGATTAGAGAGACACAGATAGGTAGACACACACCAGACAGACACCCAGAGATAGTGACAGACAGAACCCCATGAAAACAAGGCAGGCAGGAAGTAAGTCAGGCAGGCTAGTTTACTCTATTATATCATACGCATTTTTAGCTACTGAAGTATTTCTCTGCCATCGACCTGTATAGTATAGTTAACCATCCAACATCCACCAATGTATAGTGTACATATTCAGCCAACCACTCATACTATGCAATGTCCTTTTATAGCTTTTTTTTTTTTTTGCACTCCAGATATCTTGTATTTCTATACTTTTTCATACTGCCGCTCTATGTATCATGTACCGTGTATCTGTCTTTTGTGTACTTTCGTTGTGGCATTTTGCACCTGCCCTGTGTTTTGTTGTAGCTGCTTGACAATGAAATTTCCCCCCCGGGGGATCAATAAAGTACCTATCTATCTATCTATCTATCATCTTTAGTTAATTCTTTCCAATGTGTCAAGTAATTATCTTTTTGTTTTCTCATGATTTGGTTGGTCTAAACGTGTTGCTGTCCTGGGGCTCTGTGGGGTCTGTTTGTGTTTGTGAACAGAACCCCAAGACCAACTTGCTTAGGGGACTCTTCTCCAGGTTAATCTCTCTGTAGTTAATGGATTTGTTATGAAAGGTTTGGGAATCTCTTCTGTTTAGGTGGTTGTAGAATTTAACGGCTCTTTTCTGGATTTAGACAATTAGTGGGTATCGGCCTAATTCTTCTCTGCATGCATTATTTGGTGTTTTACATTGTACAGAGAGGATATTTTTGCAGTTCTCTCTCTCTCTTCTCTTTCTCTCTCCTAACTCTCTCTCTCACTCTCTCTACAACTGAGTGTGCTTTCACTCCAGAAAAGTATATTTTATAATTTTTTGTGTTTTATTATTTCGCGTAGAATAGATGAAGGTACTTGAAGATGAATGAGCGTCTGAACCTAGCCAACAAAAAAATAGTTTTTTTTCTCTCTCTGTCTCTCCCTCTCCCTCCCTCTCTCACACGCACACACACACACACACAAATGCAAGCACACAGACACCCACACACACAAATACAAGGACAAGCATAACATACATCAAGCAGCACACAAAGGTAGCAATTACTAAACCAACAGTGCTTTAATGGGTTTCTGTCCTCTCCTGTCTTCCCCAGGACTCTCCTTTTATGTGTGCATAGTATAGCCTTTTCTCTCCTTCTCTGTCTTCTCTCAAATGCTGCCCCTCTCCCTCCCTCCCTCCCTTCCTCCCTTCCTCCACTCCTCCTCTCCTCCCCCGCTCTTGAGAGGGGTCCTGTCAGGGGGCAGCAGAGTTGTGGCCGACCTTTCACCCTCGCCTGCTAATTACAGCACCATGGCGACAGTTCAAGTGCCCCACCAGCCTCCTACACACAACAGTGTAGACACACACCCCCACACAGACACACACACACACACACACACACACACACACACACACACACCCATACACACACACACACACACAAACACACATACACAGACACACACACACACACACACACACAGACACACACACACACACACACACACAGACAGACACACACACACACACACACACTCACAGTGTTCCGGCTTGCTCGACCAAGTCAACTAATTGGGGCCTTTTTTCACTCCTCAATGGCATAGATCTCTCCGACCTGGACCATTACAATAGAGAACCCCTCCTCACTACTCCCTCTCTCTCACACACACACACACCACACACACTCAACCAGCCCAGCCCCTCCTCCCTTTCCCGTCATCTCTCTTATTCCTCCTCTTCTCTGTTGTTTACAGAAGGACAGAGGGAGAAAATACAAGCTGCATTCTTTAGCCTCTCTGTCTTTCTCTTCTCTGTTGTTTACAGAAGGACAGAGGGAGAAAATAGAAGCTGCATTCTTTAGCATCTCTGTCTGCCAGTTACAACAAACCCCCCTTACACACACACACACACACACATTTGCACGCACACACACACTCCCCTCCCACCTACAGCCCAGACAGACTGACACCTCTAAATTCCGACCCCCTCTTGCCCCCCACCTCTTCAGACCCTGGACCCCCCTCACCCCCCAGGGTATAGCTGACATACTGCTGACATTCTACCCAGTTCTTCCTCTTTCTCCTGTGTATCTCTCTGAAACAGCCATACTGTACTACAAGAGGCCTTATTTGAATTGTATGAGAATGTGCTTATAGCCTTAGGTTTGATCGGTTATGGATGTGCTTTCATGTTTGTCTATATGTAAAACTGAGTTTTAGTTTCTGTCTGTATGAGTGTTTGTCTCTTAGACAAGTGTGTGTGTGTACGTGTGTGTGTCTGTGTATGTGTAAGTGTGTGTGTGCACAATGTGCGTTTATGAGAGCGAGGTCGACCCCTGAGGCCCTATTTCAGCTCGTCTGTGAGTTAGGCCATATCTCCACCTGACCTTCAACCCTGCTGGAGGCTCCACCTGTACTCCACAACGGCCACAGTCACAGGGTCAGGAAGTCAAACATGACTGGAGCTCAGAATGGCCTTGGGAACAGACAAACAAGGTCAGCACAACAAACTATTTCTCGCTCTACAATCTCTCTCTCTTAATTTCTCTGTCTAAAATTACACCAACAAGCACAAAAGGACACAGGAAGTATGTGTTCCTGTCAGCTTTAGACACAACCTAGGCAGGCTGCATGGAAAAACTGGGTCAAATGTGTGTGTGTGTGTGTGTGTGTGTGTGTGTGTGTGTGTGGCTGTTATCAGTGTCTAACAGGTGGAGGTCTCTGGCTGTGTCTGCCTGGAGCTGTTGAGGAAACAAATGACATTTCCATTCCAGAGGGAGGGAGGGAGGGAGGGAGGGGGGTAGAAAAAGGGGGGTGGATGGAGAGAGAGGGAGGGAGGGGGAGGAGAGAAAGTCAGTTGGATAGAAAGAAAAAAGGGGAGACGTGAGAAAAAGAGAGACATGCAGAGTAGAGAGAGGACTGGAGGGAGGACTATAGGGTGATATGCAGAGTAGAGAGAGGACTGGAGGGAGGACTAGAGGCTGTGTAGTGGTTAAATATGTGTGCTGGACAGGAGAGGAGAGGAGAGGAGAGGGGAGGGGAGGGGAGGGGAGGGGAGGGGAGGCGAGAGTAGAGTAGAGTAGAGTAGAGTAGAGTAGAGTAGAGTAGAGTAGAGTAGAGTAGAGTAGAGTAGAGTGGAGTGGAGTGGAGGGGAGGGGAGGGGAGGGGAGGGGAGGGGAGGGGAGGGGAGAGGAGAGGAGAGGAGAGGAGAGGAGAGGAGAGGAGAGGAGAGGAGAGGAGAGGAGAGGAGAGGAGAGGAGAGGATAAGGGAGTGGGCTGCTCATCCTGCCCGTTGGGAGCGTGCTCTGGGATCAGTCAGGGATGTTACACACAGACACACACACACACAAACACACACAGACACACACACACAGAGAGAGAAATGTTGGGCGGGAATTCCTTGCAATGCTCAGTTCTCGGCAGCAGCCTCGTGTGGAGCAGGAAAACAGCAGGAAGGAAGGAAGGAAGGGAGGCAGGAAGGAAGGAAGGAAGGAAGGAAGGCAGAAAGGCAGGCTGGCAGGAAGGAGGGCAGGAAGGCAGGAAGGAAGGAAGGAAGGAAGGCAGGAAGAAAGGCAGGCAGGAAGGCAGGAAGGAAGGAAGGAAGGAAGGAAGGAAGGAAGGAAGGAAGGAAGGAAGGAAGGAAGGAAGGAAGGAAGGAAGAATGGAAGGAAGGAAGGAAGGAAGGCAGAAAGGCAGGCAGGAAGGAAGGAAGGAAGGCAGGAAGTAAGGAAGGAAGGAAGGAAGGAAGGCAGGCAGGAAGGAAGGAACGAAGGCAGGAGGGCAGGCAGGCAGGCAGGAAGGAGGGCAGGAAGGAAGGAAGGAAGGAAGGAAGGAAGGAAGGAAGGAAGGAAGGAAGGAAGGAAGGAAGGAAGGAAGGAAGGAAGGAAGGAAGGAAGGCAGGCAGGAAGAAAGGAAGGCAGGAACGAAGGCAGGCAGGAAGGCAGGAAGGAAGGCAGGAAGCAAGGCAGGAAGGCAGGCAGGCAGGAACGAAGGCAGGAAGGCTGGAAGGAAGGCAAGAAGGAAGGCAGAAAGGAAGGCAAGAAGGCTGGCAAGCAGGAAGGATAAGGAAGGCAGCAGGAAGGCAGGCAGGAAGGAAGGCAGGAAGGCAGGCAAAAAGGCAGAGCATCCATTATGTATGCTACACATACACTGTCTCTTTAGGAAGGTGGGAAGCAAGGCAGGAAGGAAGGCAGGAAGGACGGCAGGAAGGAAGGTAGGAAGGAAGGCAGGAAGGCAGGCAGGAAGGCAGACAGGAAGGCAGGGCATCCATTATGAATGCTGCACATACACGGTCTCTTTACACGGGTCAACGCCACATGCACATATACCAGATTGCTACAAACACACACACAGGCGTGCAAAGAGCTACACACAGGTGTACACACACAGATGCACACACACACACACACCACACACATATCAGTGCACACACACACACACAACAAAGCTCTAGTGTCTCCTAAGGGCTTAGTCAAATGCCAGGGAAACGCCTCAAGGGTTACAACCCCCCCACATTCAAACATACACACACACACATCTCGCTCTCAAACACTGTCTCTTCTTTCCAGTTGTTCCTCTACCGCCCTCCTTTCTGTTCTTCTTTTTATTCCCTGATAAAGAGAGGGAGAGATGGAGGAGGGAGAGAGGGAGGGCTGGTGAGAAGTGCTCCCACAGAAAAATAAACGAGTGCTGAACGAATCAGCCTGACGGAGGGGAGGGAGGAGAGGGAAGGGAGAAGAGGGCAAAATAACAAAAAGAGCTCTCGTCTCTCAACTTTTTAATCTCTCTTCAAATCCATCCTTTGCTTTAATTTCCCTTTTTTCTCTCCCTCTTTCTCTCTCTCTCTGTCTACCTAACCACATCTCTCATTTCATCCTTTATTTATTGTATCTTCTCTGTCTGCTCTCTCTCCATCTCGTCCTACTACATCTCTCTGTCTCTCCTATCCTCTATGTTCATCTATCCAGCTTTATTTCTCCCTTTATTGTCCACATGTATAATACATCTGTCCTCGCTTTCTTTCTGTTCTTCTTTCTCTCCCTCCACCTTCCCTCTTTCTCTCTCACTCCCCCTTCCCTCTTTCTCTCTCCCTCCCTCCCCTCCCCACTCTTCTCTATCTCCCTCCCCCTCCTCTCTTTCTCTCCCTCCCCCTCTCTTTCTCTCTCTCTCCCTCTCCTCGCTTTCTCACTCTCTCCCTCCCTCCTCCCTCCTCTCGTTCTTTCTCTCTCTCTCCCTCCCTCCTCCTCCTCTCTTTCTCTCTCTCAGGCAGTGGTGAATGTCCTCTTTCTCCTTTTGCATTGTGCTGACGGCAGAGCAGTGTGTGTGTGTGTGTGTGTGTGTGTGGTGTGTGGTCGTGTGTGTGTGGTGTGTGATGGCTGCGAGGGCCGAGCTCTGACCCTCTAATCAGTGTGAGGAGAAACAGAGGAGGACTTGTGCTGCCCAGCAGGGTCAGAGGCCGTGTAGAGTCAGCCGTTGTCCTACACACACACACACACACACACACACACACACACACACACACACACACACACACACACACAACCACACACACACACACACACACACACTATTCCTGGGCTTCACGCCCAGAGAGGCATCTGCCGACGCACAGACAGCCTGACATTGTGTACAAATGCCCTGACACATACACACACACACACAGTATCTTCTCAAGCGTACTGACTTAGTATGGCAGTTTGTTGATGTCCAGGTTTTAGCTTTAACCGATTTAGAAGTCCACATTGAGGAGCATGTTAAGAAGCTAACTGGTTTAGAAGTCCACATTAAGGAGCATGTTAAGAAGCTAACTGGTTTAGAAGTCCACATTAAGGAGCATGTTAAGAAGCTAACTGGTTTAGAAGTCCACATTGAGGAGCATGTAAATAAGCTAACTGGTTTAGCAGCTAGAAACTACATTGATGTCCAGGTTGTAGCACCAACTGACTTAACATGGCAGCATTTTGAAATCCATGTTGTGAAGCTAACTCCTTTAACGTGAGAGTGTGGGTGTAAATAACCCCTGGTATGAGTCATTTAGCCGTGATATCCCCCTTCTCTCTTCTCTCCCCCCTCCTCCCACGGTGTGTATTGTAGCTGAGAGACATGGAGCTTATTACGTGAGACGTATCATTAGTCTAAAGCAGTGTGCCACTACTGTGACTGTCCAAGCCCTGCCTGATGACAGCTACCTTGCTGGCACTGACAGGTTACTGCTTTACATCTGACAGGTATTAGCATCTCACACACAAACACACAGAGATAGACGGAGACAGGAGTGAGAAGACCAAGGGAAGATGCTAATTGTTATGATTCAGCTGGAGGTAGCTAGCGCTGTTCTGCTCTTCTGCAAAGCCTTGATCCCCATCATCATGGTCATCATGGTCATGATCATCATACTCACTATATTCACATAGAGGTGATAGAAAGGCAACAACAGCTATATGTAATGTATATACTATCAAATACCTATAGGCCTATAAAAAAGCCCCCCTCTCTCACTCACTCTATCATTCCCATGATGAGTCTCTGGCTCTCTCTGTTCTCCTCTACATTGACCTCCCTCCCTCCCTCCCTCCCTCCCTCCCTCCCTCCCTCCCTCCCTCCCTCCCTCTACCATCCTCACGTGTGACAATACCCAGAGTTCCTTATGGGCTGAGCCAACAGAAAGGCCAGCTTAACATTGCAGCCGCTTG
This sequence comes from Thymallus thymallus, assembly GCA_023634145.1. NCBI lineage: Eukaryota > Metazoa > Chordata > Actinopteri > Salmoniformes > Salmonidae > Thymallus > Thymallus thymallus. The sequence goes on along the minus strand of CM042380.1, from coordinate 17,627,524 downwards.
GCAACCTGTCACTGAAGAGGGGTGGAAAAATTGAAAAAATTTGAAATGTTTATTTTTTTTTGCCTCTTGTCCTCCCACCATCCCTCTTTTCTCCCTCTCCTTCCGCCTCTTTCTCTCTCTCTCTCCGTCCCCCTCTCTCTCTCTGATTCTCTTCTCTTAGCTGGCTGATGGTGCTGGGGTCGGGAACCCTGGGTGAGTGGAACTCATTACGGAGTCCCTTCATTTCCATTCTAAGTGGGCCCTGCAGAGAGAGAGCGCGCCGGGGCATTCAGAGGCACTCACACAGGGGCAGGGGGGAAGGGGGGGCACACACACATTCAGCGCGACGCTGCTTATGAAGAGTGACGGCAGACAGAAACAGTCTTTAATATCTCAGCAGAGGACAGGGGCACAGGGGGAGGGGGAGGAGGTAAATAGAGGGAGAGGCCAGGGGGAGAGAGAAAGAGAGATGGATAAAGAGAGATGGAGAGAAAGATGGAAAAAAAGAGAGAAGCCATAGGGAAGAGAAAAGGAGAGAGGTGGAATAGAGAGAGCAGAGAGCGAATGAGAGAACGAGCAATAGAGAGGGAGCAAAGGCAGAACAGAGGAGAATAAAGGTAGAGAGAGAGAGCAGGCTGAGGGCTGACACAACAACCCAGAGCATATTTAATAAACATGAGGAGCGAGCAGTGACATCAACCGAACCAGCCACACACACACACACACACACACAGCTTATGCAGATGAGAGAGCAGACCTAATGACTAAATGGAGTGGAGGGAAAAAAGAAAACAAAAGGAGGGAGAGATTAAAGAGGGTAGTAGAAGAGAAAAAGAGAGAGAGAGAGAGGTGCAGACAGTGTTTAAGTGCCTGTGATGAAGTGTAAACAGAGGAGTGCACTCTCCTGAGTATAGACTCTGAGTTAAACACAACACAGACTGGGGAAGAGAGCCATAGCTACAGTACAGTTCATAGCAGTCCTAATGAGACCCTGGAAATGCATTGAAGAGTTCGATTTACATCTACTGTATACACATACAGGAACCTTGTACGTATAAGAGAGAGTGAGGTAGAAATATGGAGGGACAGTCGGATAAAGGACCCTCTCAAACTGAGAGAGAGAGAGAGAGAGAGAGAGAGAGAGAGAGAGAGAGAGAGGGAGACAGAGATAGAACGAGAGACAGAGAAAGAAATCACCAACAGCCTAATGTTTGATTAGCACCTCAACAAACACAGACCAACAAACAATACCAGGATAATTCCCTCCAATTACAGGCCAGTTTTCATGCATCAGGAAGCAGCATTACCTAACTGGGACTACACACACAGCAATAAGAAGCACAGCCTAGAATGCATATGTATATACATATACAACTGAAGAGAGACTGGAGAGAGATGGGTCTGGGGTTTTTTAGGGAGAAAGCTGTTTACCTGGAACAGAGAGGATTACGGGAGAAGTCCCGAGGCATGTTCAAAGCTCTGGGGGGCTCGAAATGTTGGGCACAAATCAGTTTAAAGAACAGTCACACCTCTCACAGTGCTCTTCCGTTACTGTCCTCTCTTCTCCTCTCTCTCTCTCTCTCCCTATCTGTCTCTCTCTCTCCCTATCAGTCTCTCTCTCTCCTTTACATTTCATCCCAAACATTCTCTCTCTCCATCATAGAGACGTTCACGACCCAATAGGTTTTCAAAACTTTGCCGTCTAAGCTTGCAGTCATTCAGTCTACTGCTTTCAACTATCCCTAATATAGGAATCTATAGACGGTGTGAGTTTCCGGGGTAACGGCTCAGTTGGTTGAAGCTGGGTGCCTGCAACACCAAAGTAATAGGTACAATTATTGCATAGGCCACATAATGAACATGTTGTAAACATCTGCTGTATGATCAAAGTAATGTGCTTCCATAGTCAGACAGGGTGTTGTGAGTGTTTTCTCCTCCCTGGTATAGTTGGTGACCAGGAAGTGGGCGGCAGTGTAACCTGTGTATCAGTGGGAGTAGAGAGGAGAGGAGCCAGCAGGCTGGGCAGCCATCAGCGCCAAATAGAACACTCTTATTCTAAAGTAGGACAGTGTTCTGGCAGCCTGCTGTGTCTGTGTCTGTGTCCCCTTACTTTCATCTATCCAAGAGTGTGTGTCTTTTTGTGTTTGTCTGTCTGTGAGTGAGTGTCAGTGATAATGTGTGTTTTTGTCTCCACGTGAGTGTTTGTGTTTCACGCTGTGATTAATTACCCTGCGTAGTGGTGATGATGGTTGTGGTAAGACTGTGCTTCACAGGGCAGTAGGGTGTGTGTGTGTGTGTGTGTGTGTGTGTGTGTATGTGTGTGTGTGTGTGTGTGTGTGTGTGTGTGTGTGTCTGTGAACCAGGTGGCCTCTAGCAGGGGCCACAGGGAGAGCCCCAATTGCCTAGCTGCCTGCCCCCCTTACCAACCCAGCTTGCAGAGGGAGAACTAACCAGTCCCCTCTACACAGGGCTGAGAGAGGAGGGAATAGTCTGTCTCCCTGCTACACTATGGTGGGACTCTGGAGAACAGCAGGGTCAAGAGCAGGAGTATGTATGTACTGTATGTCCTTCTATGCATGTGCCAGGGTGGGAGTGGCACCATGCCTATGCCACCTGTCCTGGGGAATTGGATCTCTCCTGGCTCCTCCTGCTCTCTGTGTCTCTCTCTCTGTCCTCTCACCCTCTATTTCTCGCAGGTTGTTGTTTATTGTCATGAGTGTTGTCCTAGAGGCAGCCACCTGCAAAGGCACAATTGGCTATATTGTGACAATTCATGAAAACATAAATGTGCTTTTTGGTCTTATAGCCACATGGGTGATTGAAAGATGAACACGGTCCACAATCCAGTCTAGTTGGTGGCGGCAATGCACCTTATAGTTGGTTGCCAACTGCCATATCAAAAAGAAGAAGAAGAAGAAGAAGAAGAAGCATGAAGGAGGAGAGAGAGAGTAAAATAAAACTTTTGTGACTCAAAATGCAGTAGCAGTGCTTGGGTAAAATCACTGGGGAAGGCAGAAAAAAAAGACACATTACAACCTACAGTATGTGTTGTGATAATTGTGTTGTTTTCTCTATAACCTGTTAATTAATATACCTTGCGACAGTGATATATAGGCCTAAGAACGAGACAATAAGAAGACACAGTGGCAGAATAAATTAAAACACACTTTTGTTTCATCACAAAACCGGAGAGCAACCTCTGTCTGGTGAAGTCCACAAAGCATTGTGCATGTAACAAACAGTTACATGACCTACAGACATTTTCGGACTACTAAACAACTATTGGTTTAGAACCACGGAAAGTTACCACAAGTCGCAAAGAAAACAGTTGCTGACTCCACTGTCCCAGCACCATTTCAACATCACCAAATCACATATGCTTAGTCTAATACAGTGACAACTAAAATATACTAAAAACGATTTAGTCCAATCAACGTAAGCTAAATATGATGGTTCTGATTTCTGTGTGTGTCTGTGCGTGTTTATGTGTGTGCAAGTACAATTTTTTTTTTGACTCACCCTACTTGTAGAGAAACGCCAATGCCATCCTCTTCTCTTTCATGTTGACGAAACGGTCTGTCATAAAGTACATGCTTTTATTTGTTGTTGTCCTAGGCTACCTAGGCTAAAATGCTTAATTTCATGGACAACTTTAGCTAGTTAACATTAGCCTTCTACATCTAGCTACATATTGAACTTCCATCCTCTCAGTCCAGAGGCACAATGCATGAATTAATGGTTGGATCAGAATCAACATTATAATCTTTGGCCAGTACGGATAATTAATTAAAACCACAAGTCCAAATCTCTATCTCCATCCATGGCTAATTTAGGGAAGGGACAATTTTAGCTAGCTAGCCACAGGAGGACAACAACACAATGAGATGCAACAATTCATGTTTTTTTGGGTGTGCCAGGACCATTCATAGCTGAGCTCACTCAGTTTAGCTCAATAATGATTAGCTATTATTTTATACTTTTTTTTTCAAGGGAGGCCAAATGCTCGCTGGCTTCCCTTCCATTCAATGCTATGGGTGGCAATGTCATACTCTTTATGACCAGACAGTATCAGATATATGGCCTACACATACAAAGACTAAGGGCCGGTGTTTCACTCTTAAGAACTGAAGGACAATTATAAAAAACAGAGAGACAAAATATATATATATTTTTTTTTTTGACTTGGTACATTTTTTGAGGGAGCCTGGCCTCCCTTGGCTCATGAATACACGCCAATGTCAAAATGGGTCCAAATTCTACAAATAAAAGGACCATATGCATTTCAAGTAACATAACATCCCAATGTTTATCTCCCAGGAGAAATTAGCTAGCAACAGCAAGCTAGCTAAATGTGCATGAATGACCTGTCCCCAAAGGAATATGGTTCAGGTATTTTAACCTGCATGTCATGAATGCGTCTGGTGGGGATAGACAACATCAACATGCACGTTGGCGAACACAGCCGGTTTGGTCAGCATGTTAGGCATTAGGGTTAGCAGTGTGGGTAATGTTAGGGTTAAGGTTACAGTTAACTCTGCAGAGCTGCCTCAAGAACAAGATTCATGACGAAAAACACTAACCTACCTATTTCTCTCTCTCTCCCTCTTTTCTCTCTCCCTCTATTTCTCTCTTTATCTCACTCTTTCCTCTCTCCCTCTTTCCTCTCTCCCTTTCTCACTCTTTTTCTCTCTCCCCCTCTCTCTCTCCTTCCCTCTCCCTCTTTCTGTTGCCTTCCTCCAGAGGGTCAGTGTGATGGTGCTGGCCCCGGCTCAGCCAAGCAAAGCATGCTAACAGGCTTTAGCCACGGGAGGCCCAGCGTGGAAACCATTCATTTCAATTACAGCCACCAGCAATGTCCAAACTCTACACACACAGAACCACTGCCTCCCCCATCCAGTGACGCATACACACGAATGTATGTGTGCACAAACCCACATGAAAAAATATGTTTGTATTCACTGTAGCGTTTTTGCTGACTTTACTGTAGTATTCAAAAACATTACAGACATTAAAGTCCACAAAAACATTACAGTTAATACTTTAGTATTTACTGTAGTTTTGTGGACATGACTAATATACTGTAGTATTAACAGTTTACTATAGTATAAATACGGCAGTAAGAAAGAAACTGTAGTATATGGTATAGTAATTACTAGTAGTGTTTATGCAGAGTGTAGTATTTACTGTAGTGTTTTTGCTGACTGTAGTATTCTGTAGTATTTACTATATTTACTATATATATGTTTTTGTTTTATTATCTTTGGCTAACGTCAGCTATTAGCTGTGTACAAGGCCAGGGGATTGTTTGAAAAGAAACTCACATATACTACTATGAGATAGTACTCACTTATTTCTGCTTATTATCCTGTTATAAAATTACAACGATGCCTTGCTAGATTACTTACTTTTCCACTGTCGAAGCACTGTTTCCTGAAGCATTATGCCCTGTTCTGAAAGAACTCACTTGGTGTACCGTCATGATGTTTGGTCAGGACGTGTCGTTAAATTAATTTGTTCGTATTGATTGCATCATTATTAACCACTTCCCCGCACAAAACACATTGTGGGCGGTCCTCGTTATTTCTCAAAGTTTGTATGAAAGAGAGAGAAACTTATCGGTGTATTTGCTTTTCATTACGATTGAGCTCAGTCAGAACTTGTTGCTACATGAGTCCATTTGATGACAGCGGTGAGTGATGGCGAGTGGGAATGACAAGTCAGTGACTGACCGCGCATCATCTGCTGCTGAACGACAACACTGCAGCGTGTGTCGCGGAGTGATCTTCAAGAAAACAGGAGAAGAAATATCCGGTAAACCGCGAAGCACACGGACATCTCCCTCTCCCACTCGTGCAGCTGCCAAACTAAGCAGAAACCGCTGCTAAACAGATAGCACACTGAACAGAGACCGCAGTTGCACTTGGCCAAATAAATTCCAGTAATTAATTAAATAATTATACATTTACTCTGACACGTCGCAACCCACCATTAACAGGTCCGCGACCCATACTTTAAGAAAGGCTGTTCTACTGTATACTACAGTTTACTACATAATTATGTAGTAAGTACTTTAGTATTCTATAATAAACTGTAGTATTTGTTCATGTGGGAATGCACGAACACACACATACACAAGAGCAAGTACACAGACACACACACATCACTGAAAACTGAAAACACAAACCCATACTCATTCATAGACCCATGCATGCACACACACAACCACACACAGATACCAGTGGCTCTCCTCCCCTCCACTACTAAACAACATCAACAACAACAACAACAACAACAACAACAGTAAGAAACCAGAACAGTCCATCCAAACATTGCTAGGAGCTCTCTTCATTTGTTTCACACTCAGCCATAAAGATCACAGTCATCTATATTTGTGGATAAAACACAGAAAGTGCCTGAGTGTGTTCTCTATTTATTATGTGATAGTATTACATATTAGTGTGTATGGTAGTGAGCTTGGTAACTAGCCTGGCAAGTGCTGTTGGTTTGGGATTGGCCTCATTCTGTGGGGTAGAGAACACAGTGCTGTTTGAAAATGCATTGAAACACACATGAATGTATACACACACACACACACACACACACACACACACACACACACACACACACACACACACACACACACACACACACACACACACACACACACATGCTAGCACACACACTCCTCCTGCCAACCCTGCACCATCTGTCTCTCTGTCTGCTCATCACAGCCATGCCCAAACAGGGCCCCAACACAGTCAGTGTGAAATTAGCCTGCTTTGTGTGGCTTTGTCTGCATGTGTGTGTGTATATCTGTCTGTCTGTCTGTCCGTCCAGATGACAGTAGTGAGTCAACCAGCTCTGTTCAGTCTGTCTGACACAATGCCCTGGTCTCACCTGACGTCCATTTCCCCTGACCTCTGACCCCTAAACAACCTTTCTGACCCCACAGCTCTAAACACCCCTCCTCCCTCCATTGTGTGGTCACACAGTCTCTCACCTCCCATGTCGCACCAGCCGCCAATATAAAGCTCCCAGGATGCTATTTGATAACCACTCAGACCTAACCTCTGACCTGACCTTGTGACCCCAGCCCTATGACACAAACACACACATACACATTCGAACCAGCCACCTTTCAATTACTGGCATAACGCTCTTAACCTCTAGGCTACCTGCCGCCCAGTATACACGACTCCTTAAAAGTATGTGGAAAATAAACTATAGTGAATTGGGGCAAGACATTCAAGGGTCATTTAAGATGAAACAGTATTAAAATATCGGTAAGACAGATAAACAAGATCAAGGGTCAATAACTGATAGAATGTTCTGTACTGCCAACAGCACATCCGATTTCTAGACAGTTACCTCGTATGTGGAGGTCTCTGAGCTCTTTAAGGGAAGGTTGTCTGAACGTTGCTGTGTGGTTCCTGTGTGGTTCTGTCTGTCTGGGGTGTGGACTGACTGCCTTGTGACAGATAATCATTGTTTTTTTCGCTACTGCAGCATCTTGGCTGGAAGACAGACAGTCTGGCAAACAGACAGCTTTACAGCGCAGAGCTCAATCAAAGTGTCTCCCTGTCCTACGGTAAATACACACACACACAGTAAACAAGCCTAAAGCCAGCCCAGCCTAACGCAGATTGATAACACCAAGCAAATCAGCCCATCGATTCTCCCCTTCACTTACAGGAACGTTGCTTCATTAACAACAAGGTTTTGACTGTCGCATACTCTATTTTCTAATTAATTCTAAAGTGTTCTAATTCACATGCCATTAAGGTTGTACAATGGCTGATTTCAGTCATTACCAAACCAACAGAGCTTGACAAAGGAGAGAGCCATATCCTCCACTATACCTGACACCACCTACTGGTGAACGGTGGAATTACACTGACTATGCTCCATTAAATTTGCCTGGGATGCTAAGAGGCAAGACGGCAATGTACTGCAACGCTAAGGCCAAAGTCAATGCTGTAAGGCCCTGTTGGTTTACTAAGACCTCAAATCCAGAGGCTGTATAGCAGGGGTACACACACAGAGAGACTAGGAGGCACACAAAGACTGAACAAAGAGGGGGAAAGGGTTAACCGGTTCTTGTGTGTGTGTGACCGGTGTGTGTGTGTGTGTGTGTGTGTGTGTGTGTGTGTGTGTGTGTGTGTGTGTGTGTGCATGTGTGGTGTGTGTAGAGGCCTATAGAGTAAAATAGTCTGAGGAACTAAGTCTGTGGGAAGGGGGCAATAAGCCCTCCCCATCAAAGTAGCATCATTGGAGGAGTTACTATGTATGTGAGAGTGTGTGTGCCAGTGTCCTCTCCCCCCAACCCCCTGACACCCCTTTGCCCTGGGTCGAGGGCCACAACAATTGTCCCTTTCAAGTGGGGGCCCCTGCAGGTCCCTCGGGGGCAGAGTGGAGGCCCGGGGGCCAGGCAGGGCGGCCTGATCCTGGGCTGAGCTAACAGGATTACTGGGGGCGTGACAGAGAGAAGAGCCGTGCTCTGGTTCCCTGGTTCTCTGGCTGTCTCATCCCCCAGGGCCAGAGGGCTTAGAGCAGCTAAACGGAGCCTGCCTCTGCTGCCTGGGCCAATCACTCTGAATGCACTGCTCTGAGACATCACTGTTACAGGAGGGAGAGGGAATGGCTCTGAGACATCACTGTTACAGGAGGGTAAGGGAATGGCTCTGAGACATCACTGTTACAGGAGGGAAAAAGGAATGGCTCTGAGACATCCCTGTTTCTGGGACAAGAATGACATTCAATGGTTAGAGCTGCTTCCTACCTCTTGAAATGCATCTTTACCAGTGTTTCTTACTAAACTGACAAAAAAGAAAAAAACTTAGTAGCTAAGTCTTAGACACTTTATTAGTGTAATGTCATTAATATAGTTCTCTACTAATCACTTCACAGAATATTCATCCATGCAGTTCAGGAGGGCAAGACCGGCTCAAACAACATCAATCCACGTCAGACCAGTTTAGATGAGGCTCTAACTATGCACAGCTAAATGGAATTGGCCTAATGGATTTAGGAGCAGGCTAATCAGATCTGGGTGATCTGGGAGCAGCCCCAACATCAGTGTGTATGTGTGTGTGTGTGTGTGTGTGTGTGTGTGTGTGTGTGTGTGTGTGTGTGTGTGTGTGTGTGTGTGTGTGTGAGAGATACTAACGAAGGAGAGCGAGAGCAGTAGCGATCAGAGCGAGGTAACAAGGGACAGACAGAATGGTAAGGACAACCTGATAAGAGACATAACTTTCACACTATTTAAATTATTTTCAATATGGATATTTCAGTGAGTTTCATAGAAGAAGCTTCTTATGTCAATAAGCACAGCCATTTATAATAGTAGTGTAACTGTATATAGCACTATATACAGTTGAAGTCGGACGTTTACATACACATAGGTTGAAGTCATTAAAACTAATTTTTCAACCACTCCACAGATTTCATGTTAACAAAGTATAGTTTTGGCAAGTCGGTTAGGACATCTACTTTGTGCATGACACAAGTAATTCTTCCAACAAATGTTAACAGACAGATTATTTCACTTATAATTCACTATATCACAATTCCAGTGGGTCAGAAGTTTACATACACTAAGTTGACTGTTCCTTTAAACAGCTTGGAAAATTCCAGAAAATGATGGCATGGCTTTAGAAACTTCTGATAGGCTAATTGACATCATTTGAGTCAATTGGAGGTGTAGCTGTAGATGTATTTCAAGGCCTACCTTCAAACTCAGTGCCTCTTTGCTCGACATCATGGGAAAATCTAAATAAATCAGCCAAGAGCTCAGAAAAAGAATTGTAGACCTCCACAAGTCTGGTTCATCCTTGGGAGCAATTTCCAAACGCCTGAAAGTACCACGTTCAACTGTAAAAACCATAGTACACAATTATAAACACCATGGGATCACGCAGCAATCATACCGCTCAGGAAGGAGATGCGTTCTGTCCCCTAGAGATGAAGGTACTTCGGTGTGAAAAGTTCAAATCAATCCCAGAACAACAGCAAAGGACCTTGTGAAGATGCTGGAGGAAACAGCTACAAAAGTATCTATATCCACAGTAAAACGAGTCCTGTATCGACATAACCTGAAAGGCCGCTCAGCAAGGAAGAAGCCACTGCTCTAAAACCGCCATAAAAAAGCCAGACTATGGTTTGCAACTACACATGGGGACAAAGATGTGTAGATTTTGAGAAATGTCCATAATGACCATCGTTGCTTGCAAGCCGAAGAACACCATCCCAACCGTGAAGCACGGGGGTGGCAGCATCATGTTGTGGGGGTGCTTTGCTGCAGGAGGGACTGGTGCACTTCACAAAATAGATGGCATCATGAGGAAGGAAAACTATGTGGATGTATTGAAACAACATCAGTCAGGAAGTTAAAGCTTGGTCGCAAATGGGTCTTCCAAATGGACAATGACCCCAAGCATACTTCCAAAGTTGTGGCAAAATGGCTTAAGGCCTACAAACATGACTCAGCTACACCAGTTCTGTCAGGAGGAATGGGCCAAAATTCACCCAATGTATTGTGGGAAGCTTATGGAAGGCTACCCGAAACGTTGGACCCAAGTTAAACAATTTAAAGGCTATGCTACCAAATACTAATTGAGTGTATGTAAACTTCTGACCCACTGAGAATGTGAAGAAAGAAATAAAAGCTGAAATAAATAATTCTCTCTAATATTATTCTGTTATTTCACATTCTTAAAATAAAGTGGTGATCCTAACTGACCTAATATAGGGAATTTTTACAATGATTAAATGTCAGGAATTGTGAAAAACTGAGTTTAAATGTATTTGGCTAAGGTGTATGTAAACTTCCGACTTCAACTGTACGTAAATGAATATAGAGTATAGTATTATACTGCTGTCTCTGGAGATGTGACTGGCATGATGAAGTAGCACACAAAACCATGCCAGTCTGTGTGTGTGTGTGTGTGTGAGTCTGTGTGTGTGAGTCTGTGTGTGTGGTACTGGCACATCTGGTTCTCCCTCCTGTGAGCCCCTAGTGACCCTGTTTCATTTGGCGCCCTCCGACACACTCACACTCTCATTAACTCCCAATGACTTCACTCAGCGGCCCGCCGTGTGTGTGGGTGTGTGTGTGTGTATGTTCGTCTAGCAGCCTCTCCCATTATCCTGTGTTTAAACATGAGAGAGCTCTTTGAGACATGAGAGAGCTCCATGAGGGGATCAAACACAACCACACACACACACACACACACACACACACACACACACACACACACACACACACACACACACACACACACACACACACACACACACACAAACACACTGCTCTGATTAATAAAGGTCGATTAGCAATTAGAATTTCCATATGTAATCAGCCCCCTGTGGAGCTGCTCTGTGGCCTGAGCTCTGACAGCTCTCCCTCACTTCATCCCTGTTTTTCTCTCTCCCTCACTCTCTAACTCCCTCCCTCGCTCTCTCAATCCCTGCATTACTATCCCACTCCCTCTCTACCACTCCTCTTGCTCTTCCTCCTTTCTCCATCTCTCTATCTTGTCCCTCGTTCATCCCTTCTTTCTCCCTCTATCCTCCTCTCCCAACATCCCTACTATTTACATCACTATCATCATCATCATAACTACCAGCCTCTTCCCTCCTCCCTTCTCCATCCTCCCTCCCTCCCTCCTCCCTCCCTCCTCGCTCACTCCTCCATCCCGTCCCTTTCTTCTCACTCCTCCTCCTCCCTCCAGCTCACTCAGTGATGAGTGCCTCCCCTCATTAATCTTGATGTGTCTTTTCTCCCTCTCGCTGCCTGCGTTCTTCCACAGGCCTTCCTTCAAACCCACCGCTAATTGCAATTAATCACTGAGGGAAACAGATGCTGGGAACAAAGGCAACCTGGGAGGGGGGGGGGGGGGGGAGGGGGGGGGGGGGGGGGGGCATGTGTGTGTAGGGAGGGGTGAGGGTTGATGAAGCTATCAATAGGAGTGCCACACAGAGGCCTTGGCAGGGCTATGGTGCCACAGGGCTCTAACACCCATCCTGTTGTGTGTGTGTGTGACCTCCTTACTGTTCTAAACTGACCTCCTTACTGTTCCTGGTAGCATCTGTCAAATTGTGCTCAGCAGCATGACAATGAGACCAAATAAAACAGAAGACATGGAATAGAGAGAGGGAGAGAGAGAGAGAGCGAGCGAGAGAGAGAGAGACAGAGAGAGAGAGAGAGAGAATAGAGAGGATAGAGGAGGAAGAGTGAATCGAGAGAGAGATATACAGTATAGACAAGAAAAATGTCTTCCCCCCCATTTAATAGGCGTTCATTATTCTGTGGCTACTGTATGTAGCATCTTTACTGTATTTTCCATCCTCTCTAACAGCTCAGTATCACCGTCATAAACAGGCAGTAAACCTTCTAACCAAACCTCTGTTATTACTGCTGCATATGACGGCACCGCCACAACAATCATTCTCAGCTAGTCTTTCAGTTGTTTTATACTAGCTTAGATTGGCAGGAAATAATGTTGAAATGATGTGTATTTTCATTCATATTCCCAACCTGATGTTAATTTGAATGTGGCAATTATCAAACCCTGTGTGGTCGTTTCTCTTGTACCTGCAGAGAATAATCCCTCCTTTTTATTTATTTATCTCACCCCCCCCCCCCCCTCCCCTCTCTGTTGTCACCGCTGGGCCTTCTTTTATGATAATCAGCATAACAGCTCACCAGGAACACTCAATATGTTTCCCAGGAACAAAGCATGCACACACACACCCACACAAACACAAACACACAAGTCATCTTCGACCGTTCTCTAGAAGCGTGTAGAGGGGGACAATATTAACTGAGAGTAAGGCAGTGCTATCCATCACAGCTATCCATCACAGCCATCCATCACAGCTATCCATCACAGCCATCCATCACAGCTATCCATCACAGCTATCCACATCACTGATCAGCCATGACACCACAGAGAGAGAAGACTGCAGGAAAACAACAAGCACTTGAGAAACAGCAGATTGTTTGTGAAGACACAACCTGGTATACATTCCACAGTAACTAAACACAACCAGGTATACATACCACAATAACTACACACAACCAGGTATACATACCACAGTAACTACACACAACCAGGTATACATACCACAATAACTACACACAACCAGGTATACATACCACAGTAACTACACACAACCAGGTATACATACCACAGTAACTACACACAACCAGGTATACATACCACAATAACTACACACAACCAGGTATACATACCACAGTAACTACACACAACCAGGTATACATACCACAGTAACTACACACAACCAGGTATACATACCACAATAACTACACACAACCAGGTATACATACCACAGTATCTACACACAACCAGGTATACATACCACAGTAACTACACACATGCCACAAATACTACCCACTACCCACTGACACACCTTCAATTAGCCTAGCTGTCAGTCATACTAACCCATACACAGGAGAGAACTTGTCTATCAAATAATCAGGAGGAGGTGAAATATGAAATATGAAGTGAGGTTGAAATATTAAAGGGCTGGAAGGCCCTGGTGTGTTTTACCAGCTCTGTAGTGTGTTATCACTCACACTAGAGGATAAGGGAGGGGGAGATACACACTGTGTGTGTGTGTGTGTGTGTGTGTGTGTGTGTGTGTGTGTGTGTGTGTGTGTGTGTGTGTGTGTGTGTGTGTGTGTGTGTGTGTGTGTGTGTGTGTGTGATCACTCACGTAGAGAGAGCGAACATGTACCAGACTCTATTTGTCAAATCTGCAGCTTGTAAAGGAAGGAGGGAGAGGGGGGAATAAATGAAGGAGGGAGTGAAATGAGGAGGAAGGAGGGAGGGGATAAACTGCTAAAGTGACGTGAAGGAAGTGCTATGTTAGTGGTCTGGGTGGTGCCTGTGCCCTCTGCTCACCATCTCTCTCTCTCTCTCAGAGCTATTCACTGATCATTAACCCCCGTGCTCCAGCAACCTAACCTCAGAGAGATGGATGGGTGGAAGAATGAGGGTAAAGATGGGCAGATCTACAACACTAAAAGAGTTGTGATGTGAATTGACTTCGAAGCATATGCCCATTCTCCTGTGTTGTACTCTATGGTTGGATGTGTCAGTGCAGTCATTGGTACTGACAGTAAAGAAAAGCTACCTCGCACTGTTGTCAAACTCTAAAGATAAAGGATGGTATGTTTCCTCTTTTCTCCGACAGCACTAGAGGAGATTGAAGTTTCTTGAAGAAAAAAAACTAAAAGCCTTCAAAACTGACTAGTTTAGTCAAGGAGGCTCTAAAATAGTCTTAACTGTTCACCTGTCAATCTTAAAACGTATAAGGAACCAACACTTCTCTCCAAAATCAAAACAAACACCTGGACCCCCTACCCCCATCCGTCTCCTCCCAACACCATCCATCCCTTCATCTTTAATATTTTATTAATCCTTGTGAGTCTATCGCTCCATGCGCAGCAATCGCTGCACTTAACCCATTACGCTATGGAATCGCTCACAGGAACGTCGCTCTCTCTTCCTGGGATAAATAATTAACTTCCGCTCCATCCCTCCATTTATCATTGGATAGAGACAGAGACAGTGAGAGAAAGAGAGAGAAAGAGAGAGAGAGAGATAGAGAGAGAGACGCAGAGAACGAGACAACCATCGCTCATATCCATGGCAACCGGAGCGGGCGGTCCCTGGAGGCTGATTCGAGGCGGTTGGGTGGTGCTGATGCTGAAGGGAGGAACATAAGGAAGAGGAGCAGGAGAAAGAACAGAAGATGGTCTTTATCTGTCTTCATGTCATTCTCTGTATTTACTCATTTATGTGATCTCCATTTTCTTTTCTTCTCTGCCTGTCTCTTTCCCTCTCTTGATCCCTCTCTTTACAGCCTCCCTGTCTGCTCCTCTCTCTTTCATCCTCTTTCCAGGCCCCCCTCCTTCTCTCACACTCTTTTTCACTCCCTCCCTCTCTTCATTCACTCCATCCAGCCCTCCTTTCCTCCTCTCCTCTCCTCTCCTCTCCTCTCCTCTCCTCTCCTCTCCTCTCCTCTCCTCTCTGACAGGGGGAGTATGGGTAATCAGATCAGAGCTTTCCTCGGGTCTCCATGGAGACGGATCACACAGCTGGGGTGACAGCCCAGGCCTTAGTGCTGAGAGATAACCTAATAATAACGTTTGAACTCAGGCCTCACAGCAACCTAACCTAATAATAATGTTTTGAACTCAGAAGGATCAATTCCCCGCACATGACAGGGCTTAAATAAAGAGGTGAGGCGTGGGGCTGGTTAAACAGAACAGGTCACATCCCTGTTAAAGGAGGAGGCTGTGGTGTGTGTGGGAGGTAGGGTTATGCGTGTGTTTGTGTGTGTCAATGTATACACACGTGTGTTAGGGTGCAAAAGTGTGTATGTTTGTGTGTGTGTGTGTGTGTGTGTGTGTGTGTGTGTGTGTGTGTGTGTGTGTGTGTGTGTGTGTGTGTGTGTGTGTGTGTGTGTGTGTGTGTGAGAGAGAGCTTGAGCAGAGAAGGCCTTTACAGGTGTCCTAACTCGCATAGCTAACTCAGCTCATGAATAATGAAACACAAAATGCAAATATGTTCCTTTGATCATTTGCATTCATGTCTAACAGCTTTAATTAATCAAACAAACCTTTTCATTATTCCCCAGAGGAAGAGAAAAAAACAGCAATCAAAAGACACAGCAACACACACACAGGAATATACACACACACACACACACACACACACACACACACACACACACACACACACACACACACACACACACACACACACACACAAACACACACACGCACACACACACGCACACACACACACAGGAATACACACACACACAAACACACACACACAAAACAAATACAATCAACAAATCTAGTTTCACAAAAACAGAACGTCTTTCTGTTTCGATCTTCTGAAGTGATGAGGGATGAGGGGGGAGGTTGGTGTTAAAATGAGCAGCTGTCTTAGTGTGCGTGTGTGTGTGTGAGTGTGTGCGTGTGTGTGTACAGTGTGCTGCTATCACAACTAACAGCAGTTCCTCAACACACCCTAACCTGACACAGGTGTTACCTACTGCTGCTGACACACACACACGGTTCAGTCTCTCTGCACGTCAGGGTGTGTGTGTGGCTGATGGTTCCTAACAGCTCTGATGAGTTAAAACAAACACACACAGGAATACAGAAACATACACACACTTGTACACACATGTAGAGCTTGGGCCAATAAGGTTCTAGCTGCATTTGTGTCAAAATTGAGTTATTGACCCAGCCTTGGTTTGTTCAATGTTCTGTAATTATATAGTACTTGAAATACCCAAATTCAGGCTGTTGAGTTCAAAAGAATACTGGATAAAACATTACTGACACCATTCAAACCAATGAGGGTTCGGAACTTCAAAGTCAATTATCTCAGAATCATCTTTTTGCAGATAGAACCTTATAGTCCCAAGCTCTCGAAATTCTACAAATTCTCTCTGCTCGTTAAGCCACTGGGTGCTTGCCCGCCTCACTTGATAAAGAAAAGTGAGAGACCTGCACACACATGCATGCACGGAAACACACAGATAAACACAAGCGTACACATGCACTCTCTCACAAAGATCTGGGTTTATTGGCTGGGTTTGATATCTCACTCTAAGAAGAGGACACTATAAAACTAGCACATCTTGGCTGACCTACTGTTTATAGCAGCAGTATCACACACACACGCACACAGAGCATATAAAGCACACACACACTTTCAAAATGAATATGTTTTTGAGGTGTCTTATCCTCCTTGACTAACCTATGACATACACTGTATACTGGTCTCCTCTCTCCCCCAACTCCCCGTAACTAATAATGCATGCAAAACAAACATACTTCTAAATACCCCCCTCCTCCTCCCCCACCCCCCACACACCTATCCCTCTCCTCCTCTAATACCCCCCCTCCTCCCCCATCCCCCCCACACCTATCCCTCTCCTCCTCTAATACCAACCCCCTCCTCCTCCCCCCATCCCCCACACACCTATCCCTCTCCTCCTCCTCCTCCTCCTCCTCCTCCCCCCCCCCACACCTATCCCTCTCCTCCTCTAATAGCCCCCTCCTCTTCCCCCTATCCCCCACACACATATCCCTCTTCTCCTCTAATAGCCCCCCTCCCCCCATCCCCTCCTCTCCTCCAATCATTCATGCATCATGGGTCTCCCCTCAGTCCCAGAGTGTATAGCAGCAGCCATGACTTATGGAGGATATCAATAACACTGGCATAAAGAGGAGGAGAGGAGAGGGTGTTTCAACCCTGTTTTAGGTCTCCTCGTAAAGCTAAATGATAGCTGAAGGGGAAGAACGATGGAGGGGAAGAGAGGAGAGAGCGAGAGTGCGAGGGAGGGAAAAGAGAGAGAGTGACAGAGACAGAAGGAGGAAAAGAGAGTGTTGGTCATTAATGCCATGGCAGGTGGTTGTAAATAACTGAACTATAGATCTACAGCATGTGGTGGGGATGTGGTGGGGGGATGTGTGTGTGTGGGGGGGATGTGTGTGTGGGGGGGGGATGTGTGTGTGTGGGGGGGATGTGTGTGTGTGGGGGGGATGTGTGTGTGTGGGGGGGATGTGTGTGTGTGGGGGGGATGTGTGTGTGTGTGGGGGGGATGTGTGTGTGGGGGGGGGATGTGTGTGTGTGGGGGGGATGTGTGTGTGGGGGGGGGATGTGTGTATGTGGGGGGGATGTGTGTGTGGAGGGGGGATGTGTGTGTGGGGGGAGGGATGAGATGTGTGTGTGTGGGGGGGATGTGTGTGTGGAGGGGGGATGTGTGTGTGGGGGGGGGTGTTAGCTGGATCAAGGTGCCTGCTTCACCCCACAGCTTATGTGTTGCCCACTGTATGTTTTAATGTATGTGTGTGTGTGCCTGCGTACATGTGCATGTTAGCATGCGGCTAGCTGACTCGGATTGCTCTAACTGATCCCTCATGGGGAAATTGGGGATTTATGCTAACTGCCAGTGTGGCGAGCATCAGACGCAGCACTGTAAATAGCCAGCCGTCTCCGGTGACATTGCCAAACTGCCAATAAAACTGTCACCCAGGACAGGCCTGTCTGACAGGACAACAGCACAGGCCCGCCAGCCATTAAACTATCAACTTACACTTTGTGTGTTTGTGTGTGTGTGTGTGTGTGCGAACATCTGCATGTTTGCCTGTGTGTGTGTGTATATGTGTGTTTGTGTGTGCAAGCGTGTATGTGAAACTATGGTGGTTACCTGCTAGGCAGGGTGTCTGTGGTTTCAAAGTGCCCTGTGTGTAGAAATATACATGTTCTCGTTAGAGCAGACAGGTTGACACCAGCGGTGTGCTTAAATAGGTACACTACTGAACTCTCTCTACTGACTGCACACACACACACACACACACACACACACACACACACACACACACGCACACGCACACGCACACACACACACACACACACGCACACGCACACACACACTGCCTGACAGTTTCACTTAGAGGTCAGAGAAACACTGTTAAACACAGAAGAGGAGGTCTCAGTCTGTAACTCTCATCCTCCCTCAGACTCCCCTGCCCCCCCTTATCTCTCTCTCTCTCTCTCCTCTCATCTCTCTCTCTGTGTTTTCATCCCACCCACAAATCCTCTCTCCTTCTACGGTCTCAATTTCTCTCCCTCCCTCTCTGTCTTTCCTCCATAATCTCTCTCCCTCCCTACTGTCTATTTCCTCCCTCTTTTTCTCTCTCTCACTGTTTCCATATATTATCTCCATCCCTCTATCTCCCTGTACTGTCTCATGCCCCTCCCTCCCTCATTTCCACAGCAGGGTTTAACAGGCAGGAGGGTGTTGACCCAGGAACATCCTGTAATGACCCTGAACATCCTGTACTATGGGGTTATAACACATCCTGTACTGTGGGGTTATAACACACACTGTACTGTGGGCTTATAACACATCCTGTACTGTGGGGTTATAACACATCCTGTATTGTGGGGTTATAACACACAATGTACTGTGGGGTTATAACACATCCTACACTGTGTAAGACTAACCTGTGTATTATACAACATGGTTATAGCCTGTATCTATCTGCTGTATATGGGGGCGGCAGGTAGCCGAGTGGTTGAAGCGTTGGGCCCGTAACCGAAAGGTTGCTGGATCGAATATATACAGTTGAAGTTGGAAGTTTACATACACTTAGGTCATTAAAACACATTTTTCAACCATGTTTTCATGTTAACAAACTATAATTTTGGCAAGTCGGTTAGGACATCTACTTTGTCCATGACACAAGTAATTCTTCCAACGATTGTTTACAATTACAAGTTATTTAACTTGTAATTCACTATATCACAAACCCAGTGGGTCAGAAGTTTACATACACTAAAGTTGACTGTGCCTTTAAACGGCTTGGAAAATTCCAGAAAATGATGGCATGGCTTTAGAAGCTTTTGATAGGCTAATTGACATCATTTGAGTCAATTGGAGGTGTAACTGTGGATGTATTTCAAGGCCTACTTTCAAACTCGACATCATGGGAAAATCAAAATAAATCAGCCAAGACTTCAGAAAAAAAATGGTAGACCTCCAAAAGTCTGGTTCATCCTTGGGAGAAATTTCCAAATGCCTGAAGGTACCACGTTCATTGGAACAAACAATAGTACGCAAGTATAAACACCATGGGACCACGCTGCCGTCATACCACTCAGGAAGGAGGTGCGTTCTGTCTCCTAGAGATTAGGAGACAGAACAGCAAAGGACCTTGTAAAGATGCTGGAGGAAACAGTTACAATAGTATCTATATCCACAGTAAAACGAGTCCTATATCGACAAGTTAGAAGCCACTGCCCCAAAACCGCCATAAAAAACGACAGACTACGGTTTGCATCTGCACATGGGGACAAAGATCGTACTTTTTGGAGAAATGTCCTCTGGTCTGATGAAACAAAAATAGAACTGTTTGGTCATAATGACCATCGTTATGTTTGGAGGAAAAAGGGGGAGGCTTGCAAGCCTAAGAACACCATCCCAACCGTGAAGCACGGGGGTGGCAGCATCATGTTGTGGGGGTGCTTTGCTGCAGGAGGGACTGGTGCACTTCACAAAATAGATGGCATCATGAGGAAGGAAAAATATGGGAATATATTGAAGCAACATCTCAAGACATCAGTCAGGAAGTTAAAACTTGGTTGCAAATGGGTCTTCTAAATGGACAATGACGCCAAGCATACTTCCAAAGTTGTGGCAAAATGGCTAAAGGACAACAAAGTCCAAAGGTATTAGAGTGGCCATCACAAAGCCCTGACCTCAGTCCTATAGAAAATGCTAATTGAGTGTATGTAAACTTCTGACCCACTGGGAATGTGACGAAAGAAATAAAAGCTGAAATAAATAATTCTCTCTACTATTATTCTGACATTTCACATTCTTAAAACAGAGTGCCGATCCTAACTGACCTAAGACTGGGAATATGTATAAGGTGGGGGAACATCCAGAAATGGCAAGGTGCCATATTGCACAATAGTTTACATGTTATACTAGTATATATCATGCCATTGTTTAATACTTGTTTCTGATTGGCTAGAAGGGCATTCTATAGCGTGCTATATTTCCCTATAACGCACTGTAGAATTAAATGGCCATAGTTAATTCTTCTATGTTTGAGCTGCTTATGAAAACAAAAGTCGAATTGAAAACATTATTGGCAGTGTTGAATTTGATTTTCATAATGGCAAGCTAGGACTGATGGTTTGTTTATCTAAACTAGCAAGTCTGTTTGTTTGGTTACCACGACAACTACTGTAGCTATCTAGTAAACTTGCTAGCTACTTCAGTGGATGTTGAACACATTTCTACTGGCAAATGAACATATTTCTAGCAGAAAATGTATATTAATATATACTGTATACAGTATATGCTATAGTATATACATTATTAGTGATGTGAGATCAAACCCTGGGTCACTCTAAACTACACATTGTGTACTACATGGTAGGCTATAGCCTACAACATGTTCTAGTACAAAACACAGTGAATGATATGACTCCTGATGGAACTGTGCATGAGAGTGGGACTATAGTCTGGACATGAGAAAGAGGAAGAGAGAGAGAGGCAGAGAGAACATAAAGGACAAAACATTCTCCTCCATGGTTCATTTATTCTCCTTATTTCTCATTAGAAGAAACTCATCTGAGATCACAGGATGAAAGGACTGGTAGGATATCTCTCTCTCTCCCCCTCTTCCTCTCTCCCCTCTCTCTCTTTCTCTCTCGCTCTCTCTCTCAATGCTCAAGCTAGGTAATTAATTACACCACACCATCCCATCACATCCCCACGACAACTGCTGGTGGCTAATTAACTGCACGCAACCATCATAACTTCTCTTCAAGGATGCTGACCCCCGAAGAGACAGTGTGTGTGTGTGTGTGTGTGCGTGTTTGTGTGTCCTTATATCTATGCATGCGTGTTTAAAAGGAAGGTGATCCACACATCCAGGATAAACAATGAGGAGGGTAAGGAGAGAGGAATTAAAATAAAGAGCTAAATACATATTAGTGAATGGGAGAGTCCCTCCCAGCTGGTCCCTATCAGCCAGGCTAGAACCGGGGAGGCCCCAGGAGCGAGGTGTTTCACCCAGGCCATGTCAGCCCCAATCCCCCCTGAGCCTGGCCAGGCCTCCACACTGCTGCACATATGCACATGTATTTACACACACTGGTGTAAGCACAAATGCACTTGCAAACAAGCACACACGCACATGCATGCATACACAAACACACACGCACTCTCTCTCAATTCAATTTAAGGGCTTTATTGGCATGGAAAACATATGTTAACATTGCTAAAGCAAGTGGAGTAGATAATAAACAAAAGTGAAATAAACAATAAAAATGAACAGTAAACATTACACTCAGAAGTTCCAAAAGAATAAAGACATTTCACATGTCATATTATGTCTATATACAGTGTTGTAACGATGTGAAAATAGTTAAAAAGGGAAAATAAATAAACATACATATCTGTTGTATTTACAATGGTGCTCTCTCTCTCTCTCTCTCTTTCAGAGCTAGCAGAGTCTGCTGGTCTCTTTTAGAGAGAGCTGTAATTCATTTAGTGGCTCGTGATCACATTATGCCAGGATCATATTATCCCTGAACCCATGTCACATTCATAAGAATGAAACCAGTGGGGTAATGATGATATGAATACTGCTCTACTGTATCTATATATACAGTGGAAAGAAAAAGTATGTGAACCCTTTGAAATTACCTGGATTTCTGCATAAAGGAGTCATAACATTTGATCTGATCTTCATCTAAGTCACAACAATAGACAAACACACTGTGCTTAAACTAATAACACACAAATTATTGTATTTTTCTTGTCTATATTGAATACAACATTTAAACATTCACAGTGTAGGTTGGGAAAAGTATGTGAGCCCCTAGGCTAATGACATCTCCAAAAGCTAATTGGAGTCAGGAGTCAGCTAACCTGGAGTCCAATCAATGAGACGAGATTGGAGATGTTGGTTAGAGCTGGCCTGCCCTATAAAAAAAAACACTCACAAAATTTGATTTTGCTATTCACAAGAAGCATTGCCTGATGTAAACCATGCCTCGGACAAACAAGATCTCAGACCCAAGATTAAGAATTGTTGACTTGCATAAAGCTGGAAAGGGTTACAAAAGTATCTCTAAAAGCCTTGATGTTCATCAGTCCACAGTAAGACAAATTGTCAATGAATAGAGAATGTTCAGCAAAAAAAAATGAATTCCCAAGTTTATCAAGACATTTTGCAGGAGAATGTAAGGCTATCTGTCCGCCAATTGTAGCTCAAGAAAAGTTGAGTGATGCAACAGGACAACGACCCAAAACACAGAAGTAAATCAACAACAGAAAGGCTTCAACAGAAGAAAATAAGCCTTCTGGAGTGGCCCAGTCAGAGTCAAGACCTCAACCCGATTTAAAATGCTGTGGCATGACCTCGAGAGCAGTTCACACCAGACATCCTAAGAATATTGCTGAACTGAAACAGTTTTGTAAAGATGAATGGTCCAAAATTCCTCCTGACCGTTGTGCATGTCTGATCTGCAACTACAGAAAATGTTTGGTTGAGGTTATTGCTGACAAAGGAGGGGCAATCAGTTATTAAATCCAAGGGTTCACATACTTTTTCCACCCTACACTGTGAATGTTTACATGGTGTGTTCAATAAAGACATGAAAACGTATAATTGTTTGTGTGTTTGTCTACAGTCGTGGCCAAAAGTTTTGAGAATGACACAAGTATTGGTCCACAAAGTTTGCTGCCTCAGTGTTGATGATGGCAATTTGCATATACTCCAGAATGTCATGAAGAGTGATCAGATGAATTGCAATTAATTGCAAAAGTCCCTCTTTGCCATGAAAATGAACTTAATCCCCAAAAAACATTTCCACTGCATTTCAGCCCTGCCACAAAAGGACCAGCTGCCATCATGTCAGTGATTGTCTTGTTAACATAGGTGAGAGTGTTGACGAGGACAAGGCTGGAGATCACTCTGTCATGCTGATTGAGTCAGAATAACAGACTGGAAGCTTTAAAAGGAGGGTGGTGCTTGAAATCATTGTTCTTCCTCTGTCAACCATGGTTACCTGCAAGGAAACACGTGTCGTCATCATTGCTTTGCACAAAAAGGGCTTCACAGGCAAGGATATTGCTGCTGGTAAGATTGCACCTAAATCAACAATTTATCGGATCATCAAGAACTTCAAGGAGAGAGGTTTAATTGTTGTGAAGAAAGTCCAGCAAGCGTCAGGACCGTCTCCTAAAGTTGAATCAGCTGCGGGATCGGGGCACCACCAGTGCAGAGCTTGCTCAGAAATGGCAGCTGGCAGGTGTGAGTGCATCTGCACGCACAGTGAGGCAAAGACTTTTAGAGGATGGCCTGGTGTCAAGAAGGGCAGCAAAGAAGCCACTTCTCTCCAGGAAAAACATCAGGGACAGACTGATACTCTGCAAAAGGTACAGGGATTGGACTGCTGAGGACTGGGGGAGAGTCATTTTCTCTTTCCGATTGTTTGGGCCATCCGGAACGCTACCATCGGTCCTGTGTCATGCCAACAGTAAAGCATCCTGAAACCCAGCCAAGGGAGTGGGCTCACTCACAATTTTGCCTAAGAACACAGCCATGAATAAAGAATGGTACCAACACATCCTCCGAGAGCAACTTCTCCCAACCATCCAAGAACAGTTTGGTGACGACCAATGCCTTTTCCAGCATGATGGAGCACCTTGCCATAAGGCAAAAGTGATAACTAAGTGGCTCGGGGAACAAAACATCGACATTTTGGGTCCATGGCCAGGAAACTCCCCAGACCTTAATCCCATTGAGAACTTGTGGTTGATCCTCAAGAGGCGGGTGGACAAACAAAAACCCACAACTTCTGACAAACTCCAAGCATTGATTATGCAAGAATGGCCTGCCATCAGTCAGGATGTGGCCCAGAAGTTAATTGACAGCATGCCAGGGCGGATTGCAGAGGTCTTGAAAAAGAAGGGTCAACACTGTAAATATTGACTCTGCATAAACTGAATGTCATTGTCAATGAAAGCCTTTGACACTTATGGAATACTTGTAATTATACTTCAGTGTACCATAGTAACTACTGACATAATGATCTAAGAACACTGAAGCAGCAAACTTTGTGGAGACCAATACTTGTGTCATTCTCAAAACCTTTGGCCACGACTGTATTGTTGTGATTTATGCAGAATTCCAGGTAATTCCAAAGGGTTCACATACTTTTTCTTGCCACTGTATATATATATATATATATATATATATATATATATATATATATATATATATATATATATATACAGAGAGAGAGAGAGAGAGAGATATCAATGGCCACTGCTGAATGGGACATTACTATAATGTAATCTTCCCTGTGTATAGGTTTGATCTGACATGATGGAGAGAGGGATGGGAGGAGGGTGGAAGAGGGGGACGATAGAGAGAGGGTGAAAGGGTAGAGGTTGTGGAGAGAAGGGTGCAAAAGGTGATGAAGGAGAGAGGAAATGAGATGGGGTGAGATGGATAAGAGAATGGGGGGATGGTAACAGACAGATATGGTGACACTGAGGGAAGAGGGAGAGAGATAGACAGACTTAGAGAGCAATAGATGGTTACAGAGATGAGAGGAAGAGAGCAGGCCAGAGATGTAGAAAAGAGAGAGAGAGAAAGAAAGATGAAAAAGAGAAAATGTTTAAGAGTGAGTGAGCAGGACCGGTTCCAGGCATAAGGGACATAAGCGGTACCTTAGGGCCCCAGACCGCTAATGGGCCCCCGACAAACCAAAAAATGACGTACTATTGTGAGTAAGAATAGAAGAATACCACAGGTGCAATTTCAAAATGTAGTTGTGCATCAGCAGTTTTTTTCTTGTTATGTTAAATCACTGACAGTCACTCAATTAGCCAAGTCAGTTAACGATGTATAGATTGGTAGTTAGTATAGCCAGCTATCTAAACTTATAGTAATCATAGGCAAATATTGACCAGGCACACAGGGCACATGCCCAGGTGTCCTGACTGTTAAAAACCCTCTCTCCGTAACCCTCGCTCTGGCCCTGGGAGAGACAAAAACTTTTACTGCTGAGGTAGCCTAACATCCCCTGCCTCAGCCTAACCCTATTGTTCAGTGGGACTTCACACCTATGTGTTGGGGATCAAGTTGCCAGGGAACAGAGTCAGCTGACCTGGTCAGAAAATCGGTGGCCTAGCCTGGGGTTGGAGACTCCAGTCTGGCCCTTAACATTTTGATTGTTTCTAGGAGGGCAGGTTGAGACAACCTCTAGAAACTCCTGTCCTTCACCTCAACTCACATCTGGGCCCTTTCCACATGAACAATCCTGCCTCTGGACAACACTATAACACTAGCTTCCTCCTCTTCTTGTATGCAGTGTGTGTGCCTGTCTGTTCGGTGTGGTAATAACGTGTGAGTTGTATCCCTGTATCCTGCTGGCCATTATCAGTCCTCTTACCGGGACTCTGGGACAGTTGCACTTGGAATCCACTTTTTCAATGACCTCCAGGGGACCCCCATTGATTTTGTTAGTCATTCTCACTCAGACATCATATTAATATGTCATTAGTCATTACAAAATGTAAAAAAATTGTCTTCATCCCATGGCAAAAGAGGAACAATTCATGAAATATGTTATAAAATTGCAGTGTTTTCTCTCCACCCCAATGTCAAAAAACTTGCTTTAAAACTGCAAAATTTTCTCTGTGCCCCATGGCAAAATGTGTAGAAAATTAACTTTAAAGTGTAACATGTATAAATCAAATCAAATCAAATGTTATTGTCACGGATGGGTGTAAGGACAGACCAAGGCGCCAAGCAGTGATAGTTCGACATGATAATTGAATAAAGAAATATACTAAATGACGAACTATACAAAAGAACAACGATAACGTAAACACACTAACTTTCAACGGACAATTGTACAATGACCCACACACAGGTGTGGGACAGAACAACCTAAATAGAATCCCCAATCAGAGACAACGCTTCGCAGCTGCCTCTAATTGCCTCTAACAAAACATAAACATAGATCTAGTAGACCTAGATCTGTCACGCTATATACAAAGAGTACCAGCACCGAGTCAATGTGCAGGGGTACGAGGTAGTTGAGGTAGTTGAGGTAACACAGTACGTACATGGGTGTGGAGGTAAACATTACTAGGCAATCAGGATAGATAATAAACAGAGTAGCAGCAGTGTATGTGAAGTGTGAAAGTGTGTCTATGTGTGAGTGTGTGCGTGTGAAGCGTCAATATGCATGTGTGTGTGTGTATGTGTTTTCTGGGTGTGTGAGAGTATGTGGTGTGTGAATGTGTGTGTGTGTTGGAGTGTTAGTGTAGTATGTGTGAGTTTGTGTGTGTTGGGGTGTCAGTGTAGTATGTGTGTGTGTGTGTGTGTGTGTGTGTGTGTGTGTGTGTGTGTGTGTGTGTGTGTGTGTGTGTGTGTGTGTGTGTGTGTGTTGGAGTGTCAGTGTAGTATGTGTGGATAGAGTCTAGTGAGCATTTCTCTCCCCCGTCAAGAAGGGGGGGGGGGGGGGGGGGCACCAACCAAATCTCCCATAGTGTCCCCAACAGGCTATTGAGGGAGGGAGAGAGAGAGGGAGAGAGTGAAAGAGAAGGTGATATCAGGAAACCCTATCAGTTTGTGTGGGTGTGTGGGTGGGTGGGTGGGTGTTTGGGTCACACATTTACATGACCACACATCTATTATTCACATCACCCTGACACTTCACTAAGAGCTAGGTGAGGACAGAGAGAGCAGTGAGTGTGTTACGGCCTGGCAGTGTATGTGCTAAGAGTGTGTGTTCAGAGCAAGAAGGAGTGTGTGTCAGGGGGGTGTGTTCAGTGCTGGCAGTGGGATGTAATAACAACATCAGATAGCACACAACACCAGATGCTACTGAAATACCAGCCCAGTATGGCACAACATGGAACTATTTAGACGCCTTATTGTCCAGGCATTGGTGTGTGTGGTAGACTTATAGCCAGCTGCTGTGTGACTTTGTCTCATTTAAAGCACATGTGTAAAGCCTGTGTTTGTTTGGGTATTAGTGCCTCTCCTTCTGCCCTCCTGCTTTGTTTGATGGGCTTAGTGAGGTGAGAGACTGAGCTCTACACTGACCCTCTGTGGCCAGGCAGTGTAAGGAACAACATTAGTTGTAGATGTGTAATGCTTGAACTGAGATGTTGGATGGCAGTAATTTGGTGTATAAAAGGTTGAGAGCATAAGGCTAGCCAGGGAACAAATGTGGCTGGTGGCGCCTTCATTTGGGAGGATGTGCTTATAGTAATGGCTGGTACTGAATTAATGGAATGATATCAAACACATCAAACACATGGTTTCTATATGTTTTAATGCCATTCTATTTACTTTATTCAAGCCATTATTATGAGCTCTCCTCCCCTCAACAGCCTCCTTTGCCAGGGAAGCATAGCGAGAGCAGGAGAGACAACACCTCCTAAAGGTCACTACAGTACAAGCTGTACCTGTGATATGTAGTCAGAGTAACATCATACACCAAACAACAACGTTGACAACGGTGTCGGTGTGTGGACACACACACTCACTCACTCACTCACTCACTCACTCACTCACTCACTCACTCACTCACTCACTCACTCACTCACTCACTCACTCACTCACTCACTCACTCACTCACTCACTCACTCACTCACTCACTCACTCACTCACTCACTCACTCACTCACTCACTCACTCACTCACTCACTCACACACACACACACACACACACACACACACACACACACACACACACACACACACACACACACACACACACACACACTAACACACACACGCTCACAGGCACGCTCACACTCGCACACCGCGGTATTAGAGGAAGCAGATTTCCATGCAGCCTGCTGGTTTGCTCAGGAACAGGAGTGGCTGGTTAGCAGGAGCAGCTAAACTGGACAAACAATAAAGTTCACCTAGGTTCATTTACATGAACAGTGTGTGTGCGTGCGTGCCTGCGTTTGTGTGCATTTATGTGTGTTTGTGTACATGTGTGTGCATTTGTGTGTGCGTTTGTGTGTGTGGGTACTGTACTTGGATGTATGTCTGTGTGTGTCTACGTGCATGTGTGTGGGGCTCAGAGCAGTGCTTCCGAAAGTGCAGTCGGCAAGAAAACCAGCAGCTAAGACACAAAGACACACACCAAGATGAGAGAGAGACACAGCGAGTGAGAGAGAGGGAGAGAGAGAGAGAGACACACAGCGAGAGAGAGAGAGAGAGAGAGAGAGAGAGAGAGAGAGAGAGAGACACAGCGAGAGAGAGAGAGCGAGAGAGAGAGAGAGAAAGAGAGAAAGAGAGAGAGAGAGAGAGAGAGAGAGAGAGAGAGAGAGAGAGAGAGAGAGAGAGAGAGAGAGAGAGAGAGAGGACGATAGCATTATGAGCAAGGAAGATTGATTAAAGGTGCAACAAAATAAAGTAGAACAGGAGCGAAAAGGCGGAAGAGAGGATATAGAGAGGATATATAAATATATAAAGATAGATATATAGAGAGGATATAGAGTGATCTTTAGAGAGGATATTGAGTGATATATAGAGAGGATATATAAATATATAAAGATAGATATATAGAGAGGATATAGAGTGATATATAGAGAGGATATAGAGAGGATATATACATATTTAAAGATAGATATATAGAGAGGATATAGAGTGATATATAGAGAGGATATAGAGAGGATATATACATATTTAAAGATAGATATATAGAGAGGATATAGAGTGATATATAGAGAGGATATAGAGTGATATATAGAGAGGATATAGAGAGATACAGTGGGGAGAACAAGTATTTGATACACTGCCGATTTTGCAGGTTTTCCTACTTCCAAAGCATGTAGAGGTCTGTAATTTTCCAGAAAATCACATTGTATGATTTTTTTATAATTAATTTGCATTTTATTTCATGACATAAGTATTTGATCACCTACCAACAAGTAAGAATTCCGGCTCTCACAGACCTGTTAGTTTTTCTTTAAGAAGCCCTCCTGTTCTCCACTCATTACCTGTATTAACTGCACCTGTTTGAACTCGTTACCTGTATAAAAGACACCTGTCCACACACTCAATCAAACAGACTCCAACCTCTCCACAATGGCCAAGACCAGAGGGATGGGCTACAGGACAATATGCAAGCAGCTTGGTGAGAAGGCAACAACTGTTGGCGCAATTATTAGAAAATGGAAGAAGTTCAAGATGACGGTCAATCTCCCTCGGTCTGGGGCACCATGCAAGATCTCACCTCGTGGGGCATCAATGATCATGAGGAAGGTGAGGGATCAGCCCAGAACTACACGGCAGGACCTGGTCAATGACCTGAAGAGAGCTGGGACCACAGTCTCAAAGAAAACCATTAGTAACACACTACGCCGTCATGGATTAAAATCCTGCAGAACACGCAAGGTCCCCCTGCTAAAGCCAGCGCATGTCCAGGCCCGTCTGAAGTTTGCCAATGACCATCTGGATGATCCAGAGGAGGAATGGGAGAAGGTCATGTGGTCTGACGAGACAAAAATAGAGCTTTTTGGTCTAAACTCCACTCGCTGTGTTTGGAGGAAGAAGAAGGATGAGTACAACCCCAAGAACACCATCCCAACCGTGAAGCATGGAGGTGGAAACATCATTCTTTGGGGATGCTTTTCTGCAAAGGGGACAGGACGACTGCACCGTATTGAGGGGAGGATGGATGGGGCCATGTATCGCGAGATCTTGGCCAACAACCTCCTTCCCTCAGTAAGAGCATTGAAGATGGGTCGTGGCTGGGTCTTCCAGCATGACAACGACCCGAAACACACAGCCAGGGCAACTAAGGAGTGGCTCCGTAAGAAGCATCTCAAGGTCCTGTAGTGGCCTAGCCAGTCTCCAGACCTGAACCCAATAGAAAATCTTTGGAGGGAGCTGAAAGTCCGTATTGCCCAGCGACAGCCCCGAAACCTGAAGGATCTGTATGGAGGAGTGGGCCAAAATCCCTGCTGCAGTGTGTGCAAACCTGGTCAAGAACTACAGGAAACGTATGATCTCTGTAATTGCAAAAAAAGGTTTCTGTACCAAATATTAAGTTCTGCTTTTCTGATGTATCAAATACTTATGTCATGCAATAAAATGCAAAGTAATTAATTAAAAATCATACAATGTGATTTTCTGGATTTTTGTTTTAGATTCCGTCACTCACAGTTGAAGAGTACCTATGATAAAAATTACAGACCTCTACATGCTTTGTAAGTGGGAAAACCTGCAAAATCGTCAGTGTATCAAATACTTGTTCTCCCCACTGTAGATAGAGATATAGCGAGGATATAGAGAAGATATAGAGAGAGATATAAAGAGGATATAGTGAGGATATAGAGAGAGATATAGAGAGGATATAGAGTGAGATATAGAGAGGACATAGAGAGAGATATAGAGAGGATATAGAAAGAGATATAGAGAGGATATAGAGTGAGATATAGAGAGGATATAGAGAGAGATATAGAGTGAGATATAGAGAGGATATAGAAAGAGATATAGAGAGGATATAGATAGAGATATAGCGAGGATATAGTGAGGATAGAGAGAGATATAAAGAGGATATAGTGAGGCTATAGAGAGAGATATAGAGAGAGATATAGAGAGAGATATAGAGAGAGATATATAGAGGATATAGATAGAGATATAGAGAGGATATAGAGAGAGATATAGAGAGGATATAGATAGAGATATAGAGAGGATATAGTGAGGATATAGAGATGATATAGAGAGGATATAGAGAGAGATATAGAGAGGATATAGATAGAGATATAGAGAGGATATAGTGAGGATATAGAGATAATATAGAGTAATAGATAATAATAGAGGGAGGGAAGGAGGGAGGGAGCGGAACATGAGGAAAGAGGAGAGCTGGAGGCAGAGAGCAGCATGTGACAGTGTGGTCATGTCTACTGTAGATACACTCTATTACTGTCCCACCAGGAGGGAGACAGGGAAAAGCACTTAGCAGAGAGGGAGGGAGGGAGGGAGGGAGGGAGGGAGGTAGGGAGGGGGGAGGGAGGGGGGAGAGAGAAGGGGAGAGGATTAAGGTGGAAAGCAAGAAAAGACAGAGAAAAGACAGAATAAACCTCCCTAATATAATTTGTGTTTCATCAGGTTATTACTATCCTAGTAGTAGAAAATGTTTATCAGGGGAACAGGTATTTCTTTAATTCCATCATTTGTCCATCAGTAATATAACCTAATCACCACCAGACTTAACAGCCACAGCAGCCATTGTACTATACTATACTACCCTAGCACAGTCCAGCCCAGCCGAGCCCAGTCCAGCACAGTCCAGCACAGTCCAGCCCAGCCCAGCCCAGTCCAGCACAGTCCAGTCCACTCACCCCTCCTTCTCTGTTTTAGAGGTAAAGAGGTGAGGAGCTCCATCTAACTGAATATTCATATATAATACAGAGGTCAGACGAGAGGAATCTGCTGAATAGACAGACATAAAGCCTCTACACCTATCCACCTCTCTGCTTATTTGTATCTCTCTCTCTCTCTCTCTCTCTCTGATGTGATCTGTAGATAGTAACTCAACTGATGTGATCTGTAGATAGTGACTCAACTGCTGTGATCTGTAGATAGTGACTCAACTGATGTGATCTGTAGAAAGTGACTCAACTGATGTGATCTGTAGATAGTGACTCAACTGCTGTGATCTGTAGATAGTGACTCAACTGATGTGATCTGTAGATAGTAACTCAACTGATGTGATCTGTAGATAGTAACTCAACTGATGTGATCTGTAGATAGTGACTCAACTGATGTGATCTGTAGATAGTAACTCAACTGATGTGATCTGTAGATAGTGACTCAACTGATGTGATCTGTAGATAGTGACTCAACTGATGTGATCTGTAGATAGTGACTCAACTGATGTGATCTGTAGATAGTGACTCAACTGATGTGATCTGTAGATAGTGACTCGACTGATTATGTTTTGTTTCCTCTGAGCCTTATCACACACATTCCATCTAAATGTGTATGTTTCTTCACACACTTTCAATCTTACATTCACACACACACACACACACACACACACACACACACACACACACACACACACACCCTCCATTCCAGCAGTGAGACCTGAATCTTTTTTTTGTTGGTATTTTACCCCCTTTTTCTCCCCAATTTCGTGATATCCAATTGCGATCCAATTACGATCTTGTCTCATCGCTGCAACTCCCCAACGGGCTCGGGAGAGGAGAAGGTCGATGCGTCCCTTGAAACATGACCTGCCAAACCGGGTTTCTTAACACCAGCCCGCTTAACCCGGAAGCCAGCCGCACCAATGTGCTGGAGGAAACACTGTTCAACTGACGACCGAAGTGAGAAGCCGCATCTTCAAATCAAACCGTTACAGAAGGACAGCTCTCCTCAGAAGGACAGTAATGTGTTCTAACTTAATGAAGAACTACAGGTTAAGCAGGACTGACCACAAAATGTTGTCACTATGAAGAGGACAGCCCCGCGCATGCACGCACACACAGACAATTCACCCCTTCCCCTTCTGACCTTTCACACTAACCATACCATTACCATTGGTGAGGTCATTGGGGTCTTAGGGTCACCCCGAATGAACACCTGTTTCCTGGGGAATGTGGGAGGTCAAGGGTCAGAGGTCAGGGCTCATAAAAGCTTCAGTAAGTGGCTATTTGGAGAAAAGAGGCTTGCAGTGCAGTGACACGTTTGTCTGTAACCTAACCCCACAGCTCAGATGGAGAAAACCTCACAATTTGAGTTTATTTTAGGACTAGAAAACAACTGAGAATATGCAGATATTCAGTAAATACCCTCATATACTGCAACTGAAAATATATCAAATATATATTACAGTGGCGCAAACAAGCAATGTCACAAGAACGTACAGTCAACATGTCCTTGAATTTCTCTGGAGACATCTGTTTTAATTTATTTACAAATATTTGTGTGACCTGAGAGTGACAAAGAAAGCAAGGAAAAACAGAGTGTGAGAGAGAGAGAGAGAGAGAGAGAGAGAAGGAGAGAGAGGTAGATAGATATTGGTGTCTGCATGAACAAACATAGTTAGCATCTAATAGCGCTACAGCCTGCTAATGTGTGTGTTGATGACATAGAGCCCTTTCATTAAGTATTCAGTTGGATTTTAAAGCTAGCTCTCTGCCTAAATCCACACACAAAATATGCACACACACACACACACACATATGCGCACACACACACACACACACATATGCGCACACACGCACACACACACATCCTCCATTCCAGCAGTGAGACTTGGTTCAGGATGAGAAGCCACATCTGTAAATCAAACAGTTACAGAAGACAGCTCTCCTCAGAAAGAGAGGAATGTGTTTTAACTTAGTGAATGACTAAGCAGGAACGACCACACAATGTTGTCACTATGAAGAGGACAGCCACACGCACGCCGAACACACACACACACACACACACACACACACACACACACACACACACACACACACACACACACACACACACACACACACACACACACACAGTGGTTAAGTCCGGGCATAACCTTGTGCCCACCCTGTGAGAGACTAATAACCACTGTCTCCTGTCTAATTCCCACTGTGCCCGCCAGCCCTGGCGCCACACTGCAGAACAGACCTCTGTTCACCAGACACACACACACTGAACTACACAGTCGGCTAACACTATATGACCAACTGTACTACCTCTGCCACACTCTACACACTCTAGTCATCTCAGTCAGATAAAGTAAGTATCCTCCCTCTCCCTCTTAGCTTGGGTGGAAAAAGAGGGCAGTGAGATGGTGCTCTGCCATGTGTGGCACTGCCAGGAGGTCTCCGGTGGCATTCTAATTACACAAACACAAACATAGACACACACACACACACATCTGTTCTTCCTCTCAGTAGCAGCCGCTTCCTTGTCACTGTCACTCAGCTAGCCTACCCTCCTGCTATCTCTCCTGAGAGAGAGAGAGAGAGAGAGAGAGAGAGAGAGAGAGAGAGAGAGAGAGAGAGAGAGAGAGAGAGAGAGAGAGAGAGGGAGGGAGGGCGAGAAATAGAGGGACAGAGATAAATTATTCTGACATCCCTCTGCACACTTCTCCTCTCATCCTCCTCTCCGTCTATCCAAACACCTCCCGTCACCTCCCCCTTGTATCTCTCCACCACACACCACTCTCCTCTCATCCTCCTCTCCATGTCTCCCCATTGCAACACACTGCTTCTGTCACCTCTCTATTCTATCTTTTATGTACATTCCTCCTCTCCTCCCTCTCCCTGCCTGCTGTTTACCCATCCCCCAGGGAGAAGGAGGGAAGGAGGGTTGAGGGTGTGCCTAAGGGGCTGTAACCGCTTGTTCATAGACTCCATTCCTCCTCTTCTCTCTCCACCCCATCCCTCTTGATCCCAGTATGAGTGTGTGTGCGTGTGTGTATGTTTCTCTAAGAACACCAGGGTTATAAAATGTTTATGGGCCAACGATTAGACAGCAGAGATAAAAATACCTTAAAACCCTGCACTCATTCAGACACTGTGTTTTCCTTCAGACACTGTGTTTTCCTGTATGAATAGGGCCTATTGTTTTCAGTGGATTTGGGAACAGAGCTTAAACCCATCATTAAAACACTGCAGTAATGACCTGTAAGAATTTACACACACACGCAAGCACATACTCACTCCTTCTCTCTCTCTCTCTCTCTTTCTCTCTCTCTCTCTCTCTCTCTCTCTCTCTCTCTCTCGAATTTAAGGGCTTTATTGGCATGGGAAACTCTCTCTTGGTCTCTCTCTCGCTCTCTCTTTCTCTCTCTCTCTCAATTGAATTGAAGGGCTTTATTGGCATGGGAAACTCTCTCTCTGTGTCTCTCTCTCTCTCTGACAAGGGAAACGGCTCTTAGTGGTTAAAACAACAGCTTTGACATAAATCCCGTATTTTAACCACACGTCTGTTCAAACATGCCATGTGGGTTGCCAGACCCAGCGTTTTATCCTCCTCTGTACCCCCAAACACCAGTAGTTCTAGAGGGTCCTTGTGGTGTAGAAGTGTAATGATATCACAGTGACCAGCAGCCAGAGCAGTACCAAGCCTGGCCAGCTGTGCTGTAATCACAACACTGAGTGGACATCTGAGGGGAATCACTTCACAATCAGCACACACACGTTAACTGTGCAATCAAGAACGCACGCACACACGCACACTCAGGTATGCACACATGTATAAATGATGCATGCATGCACCTACCACACACACATTTCCTTACCATACCACTTCCTCCTCTTTCCTCCTATGTTTCCTTCCATCTCCATTGAAACCTTGCGCTGATATCAACACACAGCTGTTTTTCCTATATCCTTCCGGCAGTATTTCTAGTGTTCTAGATGGTTCTATTGTTCAGACTCTGAGGAACTGTTGATCGTATATCACCTAATCATCTAACTCAGCTCAAACTCTGACATGCTATGAGTGGCAGACTGACTGTGGCCACTTCTGATGTAATTTACTTTCTCACCAGCGAGCTGCTTCCTGTCTGATTGTGGCAGTGCCTCTTGAGGTTTTACTCCTGCCTATCTCCTTCTCTCATCTCTCTCTTTGCCTCTTTCTCTTTCTCTCTCGCTCCTCTCGCTTACTCTCTTTCTATCCACCACAGCTGAAGGTGGAGATGTAATGGTCTCTCTCTTTCTCTCTATCTCTCAATGTATGCTTACATTGCCAAAGCAAGTGAAATGGATAAAAACAAAAAAATAATAAATAATAAAAACCTTGTCTGTCTGTCTGTCTGTCTGTCGTGGAGAGGTTGAGGGAAGGTTATCAGTGACCACTCAGCATGACCAGACTGATATGACTGACAGACTTCCTGACAATAGTGTGAGGTGTGTTTTTTTCTTGGAGCAACAGGTCACAAATCTTGCTGCTGTGATGGCACACTGGTATTTCACCCAATTGATAAGGCTATGCTCACTGAGTCTGTACATAGTCAAAGATTTCCTTAATTTTGGGTCAGTCACAGTGGTCAGGTATTCTGCCACTGTGTACTCTCTGTTAACGGCCAAATATCATTTTAGTTTGCTCAGTTATTTTGTAATTCTCTTGATGTCTCATTTGTTTTCTCATGATCTGGTTGGGTCTAATTGTGTTGCTGTCCTGGGGCTCTGTGGGGTCTGTATGGATATTTTTTGCAGAATTCTGCATGCAGAGTCTCAATTTGGTGTTTGTCCCATTTTGTGAATTCTTGGTTGGTGAGCGGACCCCAGACCTGACAACCATAAAGGGCAATGGGTTCTATAACTGATTCAAGTATTTTTTGCCAGATCCTAATTGGTATGTCGAATGTTTCTTTTGATGGCATAGAAGGCCCTTCTTGCCTTGTCTCTCAGATCGTTCCTCTCTCTCACAGTTGAAGGTGGAGATGTAATGGGTGGTGGTGAGACCATAGCCATGACCACTGGATGTCTGTTTTCTGTCACAGGGAGTACACAGACACACCCTGACACGATACACATCACACACAGAAAAATAAACACCCTGTGTAGATGTAATAACAGCAGCATGTGTTCTTAAAATAACTCTGTCTCTGTAAAGTGGTTTCCTTTGTCAGCTCACAGCAAACAGACAAACGCTGCTACCCTCTTTCTCTAGGCTTTCTGTATGTCCTCCCCACCTCTATTTTCAATCTCTCTCACTTTCTCCACTTCCTCAGTTCTCACATGGTGTTTAGTAATAGCGTGGTGGCACTGTGCTGGCGTGAGTGTATGCTTGTGGCGGGTCCCGTTTCACACACAGGGGATCAGCAGGATGAAATAGGCCGTGTCTTGTCCAATGTGAGCGGAGGTGGCACACGCGTGACGGAGAACAAGCTCAAACAACCGGTTCTCCTCTAAGAGCAGAGGGAGAGAGGTGGGGATGTTATGGTGGAGTGGATCGTTTCAGGAGAAGCTGACAGTGTATATTGTGTTTCTCAAGGTCCCTGGATGTTTGCTACTTTCCAACACAGCCTCAGGCTCAAAATGACCCACTATCCAAATGTCTCACCCTCTCTCACCCTCTCTCAGTCTCTATAAACCTGTATCTCACCCTCTCTCAATCTCTATAAACCTGTATCTCACCATGTCTCACCCTCTAAGTCTGTATAAAGCTGTATCTCACCATGTCTCACCCTATCTCAGTCTCTATAAACCTGTATCTCACCATGTCTCACCCTCTCAGTCTGTATAAAGTTGTATCTCACCATGTCTCACCCTATCACATTCTCTATAAACATGTATCTCACCATGTCTCACCCCATCTCATTCTCTATAAACCTGTATTTCACCATGTCTCACCCTATGTCTCACCCTCTCTCATTCTCTATAAACCTGAATTTCACCTTGTCTCACCCTCTCTCAGTCTCTATAAACCTGTATCTCACCATGTCTCACCCTATGTCTCACCCTCTCTCATTCTCTATAAACCTGTATCTCACCATGTCTCACCCTATGTCTCACCCTCTCTCAGTCTCTATAAACCTGTATCTCACCATGTCTTACCCTATGTCTCACCCTCTCTCATTCTCTATAAACCTGTATTTCACCTTGTCTCAAGGTAGTAGGGTGGGCTATTTACAGATGGGCTATGTACAGGTGCAGTGATTGGTAAGCTGCTCTGACAGCTGATTTATTGAGGGAGATGGTAGTGATGAATTGCAAAAATCAATGATTTTTGCAATTCATTCTAGTCATTGGCAGCAGAGAACTGGAAGTAATGGCGGCCAAAGGAGGTGTTGGCTTTGGGGATATACCTGCTGGAGCGCATGCTACGGGTGGGTGTTGCTATGGTGACCAGCGAGCTGAGATAAGGCAGGGATTTACCTAGCAAAGACTTATAAATGACCTGGAGCCAGTGGGTTTGGCGACGAATATGTAGTGAGGGCCAGCCAACGAGAGCGTACAGATCGCAGTGGTGGGTAGTATATGGGGCTTTGGTAACAAAACGGATGGTACTGTGATAGACTACATCCAATTTGCTGAGTAGAGTGATGGAGGCTATTTTGTAAATGACATCGCCGAAGTCAAGGGTCGGTAGGATAGTCAGTTTTACGAGGGCATGTTTGGAAGCAGGAGGAGAGGCTTTGTTGCGAAATAGGAAGCCGATTCTAGATTTAATTTTGGATTGGAGATGCTTAATGTGAGTCTGGAAGGAGAGTTTACAGTCTAACCAGACCCTAGGTATTTGTAGGTGTCCACGTATTCTAAGTCAGACCCGTCAAGAGTAGTGATGATAGTCTGGTGGGCGGGTGCGGGCAGCGTTCGATTGAAAAGCATGCATTTAGTTTTACTAGCATTTATGAGCAGTTGGAGGCCACGGAAGGAGTGTTGTATGGCATTGAAGCTTGTTTGGAGGTTAGTTAACACAGTGTCCAAAGAGGGGCCAGATGTATACAGAATGGTGTTATCTGCGTAGAGATGGATCAGAGAGTCACCAGCAGCGAGAGCGACATCGTTGATATATATAGAGAATAGAGTCGGCCCAATAATTGAACCCTGTGGCACCCCCATAGAGACAGCCAGAGGACCGGACAACAGGCCCTCTGATTTGACACACTGAACTCTATCTGAGAAGTAGTTGGGGAACCAGGCAAGGCAGTCATTTGAGAAACCAAGGCTGTTGAGTCTGCCAATGAGAATGCAGTGATCGACAGAGTCGAAAGCCTTGGCCAGGTCGATGAAGATGGCTGCACAGTACTGTCTTTTATCTATGGCGGTTATGATATCGTTTAGTACCTTGAGCGTGGCTGAGGTGCACCCATGACCAGCTCGGAAACCAGATTTCATAGCAGAGAAGTTACGGTGGGATTCGAAGTGGTCAGTGATCTGTTTGTTAACTAGGCTTTCGAAGACTATAGAAAGGCAGGATGGATATAGGTCTGTAACAGTTTGGGTCTAGAGTGTCTCCCCCTTTGAAGAGGGGGATGACCTGCAGCAGCTTTCCAATCTCTAGGGATCTCAGACGATACAAAAGAGAGGTTGAACAGGCTAGTAATAGGGGTAGCAACAATTTCTGTGGATAATTTTAGAAAGAAAGGGTCCAGATTGTCTAGCCCAGCAGATTTGTAGGGGTCCAGATTTTGCAGCTCTTTCAGAAAATCAGCTATCTGGATTTGGGTGAAGGAGAAGCTTGGCTTGGGAAAGTGAGAGACTTATTTCTGGAAAGGTGGATTTTTAAAAGTAGAAACTCAAACTGTTTGGACACAGACCTGGATAGTATGACAGAACTCTGCAGGTTATCTCTGCAGTAGATTGCAACTCCGCCTCCTTTGGCAGTTCTATCTTGACGGGAAATATTGTTGTTGGGGATGAACATTTCAGAATTTTTGGTGGCCTTCCTAAGCCAGGATTCAGACACGGCTAGGACATCCAGGTTGGCAGAGTGTGCTAAAGCAATTAATAAATCAAACTTACGGAGGAGGCTTCTGATAACATGCATGAAACCAAGGCTTTTACGGTTACAGAAGTCAACAAATGAGAGCGCCTGGGGAATAGGTGTAGTACTGGGGGCTACAGGGCCTGGGCTTACCTCAACATCACCAGAGGAACAGAGGAGGAGTAGGATAAAGGCTTTAGGAACTGGTTGTCTAGTGCGTTGGGTATAGAGAATAAAAGGAGCAGATTTCTGGGCGCGATAGAATAGATTGATGGCATAATGTAAAGACAGGGATATGGTAGGATGAGAATTCAGTGGGGGTAAACCTAGGCATTGGGTAATGATGAGAGAGGTTGCATCTCTAGAGGCACCAGTTAAGCCAGGTGAGGTCTCCGCGTGTGTGGGGGGCGGGACAAAGGAGCTATCTGAGGCATGTTGGTCGGGACTGCGGGCGCTACAGTGGAATTGAATGATAAGGAATAAACTAAACAGCAACAGACAAGGCATATTGAAATAAGGGAGAGGCATAAAACAAACACAGTTAATCAAGAGAGCTAAGGCAACAACGGGTAAATGGTGATGAATAGACTGAGAAAATGTTGAGAAAACGTTGTGCCACACACAACTTGTATCTCACTATGTGCCACCTGGATCTCACCATGTCTTGCTGACTACATGTCATTTTCTAGTTCGTTCCTGTGAGGGCTTGGTTGTGGTAAGGCCTCTTACTCCCACCAGGGGGAGTGGAAGGCACACAATCAAGTCCTCACACTCTAACTGGGGAAATTAATGATCCCCAATCACGGTGTTTCATAGGTTTGTTGTTTTGTTTAGTTTTATTGTTAATATAATAAAACATGTTCGCAACGTCCTCTCGTTCTGCGCCTCGTTCCCTCTACACTCACCGTGAAAGTTCCACAATCAGTCTCTTGCTGGAGGCTGGATGGGATAATAATTTACATACAGTTTGTTTTGCAAATGTCCAGGGGAATCTCTCTCTCTCTGTATCTCTGTCCCAGCACTGTTCACTAGTACTGCTGTAATTCACACTGACACACCGGAAACAAGCACGCTCTGCCCAAGAGCCTGTCACTACTCATGAGCATGCATGTGTGTCCGGGAAGCATCAGTGTGTATCTGTGTATGTGGGGCTGTGCGGTTGTGTGTGTGTGTGTGTGTGTATGTGTGAGGGTCTTTAATGTGTTGATGATTTTGTGTCAGGACACACTCTGACAGCAAACATACACACACACGTCAGATCTACACATTAAGCGTTGTCATCCCACTGAAACAGGAGTATTTTAATTGGGCCTTCCTGGAAAACTCAATACTCAATCTGAAAAGGATGTCCTGTCAGTTTGACCAATCACTGAGAGTTATTGTTAACTTTCTGGTGCTATTAATAGAGTATTCCCATATGTTTCTGCTGGGGGCAGAGAGAAAAGGGAGAACCATGGGCACACTGTCAACATGTATTATCACTAATCATCATCACACTGACGGGGACAGCATCACAGAGACTAGGACAGGAAGAGAGGCTTCACACACACACACACACACACACACACACACACACACACACACACACACACACACACACACACACACACACACACACACACACACACACACAAACAGCTGAAAACAAGTCCCATAGTGATGTATCTGAATGTGTCTGAATGTGTCTTATTGTGGCACTGCAGAATGATGTGTGCTACGTTAGCAAGGGGGTTAGTTATGCAAAGGTTAGGCAAAGGTTAGAGACCATATCCTACTTTGTTAAACATGAGGAAACCACAGAATTCACCCCAGAACATGCAAACCATAGGATGTTGTGGAAATACCTTCTTGAAGGTTTATAAAGATTTGCGTTAGAGAGAAAACTAGACCTGTACTGTATACCTATTCCCTATGAGGGAGTTTACTCATCTGGAGAGAACAGAGGGAGAGAGATACAGAGGAAGAGAAGAGAGGGAGAGAGATGGCGTAATCAGTGCAGACGTGTTTTTTTGTTGTTGTCCCGTCTAAATAGTTTGTAGTAGTTTGTAATTTGTCTTTACATACATTTTTATTTTGTTCCCGATTTACCCCTCCTGCAAGCCACCTTACCCAACGTGATACGGATCAAATATCAAATATCGGATCAAATATCCATACTTTTTCCACTATTTAACTGAACCGCAGTCAAAAGTTAGCCTGCTAGCTAGCTTGCTAACCAGCCATCGCTAACCACTGCTAGTGGTCTTCACCTCCGCTCTGGCTGTTGAGCCAGCTTTCAATTCGGACAATATTGGCCAGTCTGCTCAGCGCGCTACCAACCCAGCGCTTATCGGACTGCGTTCCCTTCCACTTCACCGGATTTCCACTGAAAGTACCGGACCACCACACCGGATCATCACAGCTAGCTAGCTGCATTCGACTGACCGACGTCTATAGCTAAGCTCCATTGTCTACATGCTACCAAGGCTAGCGTGAGCTAGGCCCATCTCCCGGACATCCGACGTGTGCTAGCTACTCTCCCGGGCTCCAGTACCTTATCAACCTACCTGGACCTTCTACTGTCGACACGGAACCCCACCGAGCCACCGTGACTGGTCTGCCGACGTAATTGTCCGACGTGGTCTCAACAGGGTTCTCCTCTGCTACGTCGCTGAAGATACATCTGCTAGCTCCGGACTGCTAACACTCTGAACGCCGTGCCATTGAACTGATCCCCCGGCTCACCACTTTGCTTTTTCATCGGATCCTACGCTTGTTCAGCTCCACAGCTGATGCCTGCAGGACTGCTTGGTTATATGGTATTTATTTCTGTTTAACTACCAGGCCTCAGGTCCTGTGTGTAGTACATCACTTTTTCTAACTGACCCTCTTTGTCCATTCACCTCCATTACCCGTCGTTGTCTTAGCTCTCTTAATTAACTGTTATCTTTTATTTTTATTAATTTTTTGCCCTCTTCTTATTTCAATATGCCTTGTCTTTTGTTGTTTAAGTTAGCTATTATTGTTTTATTTCACTGTAGAGCCCCCAGTCCTGCTCAACATGCCTCTGATAGCTCCTTTGTCCCTCCCCCCACACATGCGGAGACCTCATCTGGCTTAACTGGTGTCTCCAGAGATGCAACCTCTCTCTTCATTACCCAACGCCTAGGTTTACCTCCACTGAACTCACATCCTACCATACCCTTGTCTGTACATTATGCCCTTAACCTATTCCACCACGCCCAGAAATCTGCTCCTTTTATTTTATGTAGCCAACGTACTAGACGTCCAGTTCTGAAAGCCCTCAGCCGAATATTGATTCTATTACTCCTCTGTTCCTCTGGTGATGTAGAGGTAAACCCAGGTCCTATAACCCCCAGTACTACACCTATTCCCCAGGCGCTCTCATTTGTTGATTTCTGTAACCGTAAAAGCCTCGGTTTCATGCATGTTAACATTAGAAGCCTCCTCCCTAAGTTTGACTTATTCACTGCTTTAGCACACTCCGCCAACCCGGATGTTCTAGCTGTGTCTGAGTCCTGGCTTAGGAAGGCCACCAAAAATTCGGAAATTTCCATCCCCAACTACAACATTTCCCGTCAAGATAGAACTGCCAAAGGTGGCGGAGTTGCAATCTACTGCAGAGATAACCTGCAGAGTTCTGTCATACTGTCCAGGTCTGTGCCCAAACAG
Organism: Thymallus thymallus; assembly: GCA_023634145.1. Taxonomy (NCBI): domain Eukaryota; kingdom Metazoa; phylum Chordata; class Actinopteri; order Salmoniformes; family Salmonidae; genus Thymallus; species Thymallus thymallus. The sequence goes on along the minus strand of CM042380.1, from coordinate 17,583,871 downwards.
TTTGAGCTTCTACTCTTAAAAATCCACCTTTCCAGAAATAAGTCTCTCACTGTTGCCGCCTGTTACAGACCCCCCTCAGCCCCCAGCTGTGCCCTGGACTCCATATGTGAATTGATTGCCCCACATCTATCTTCAGAGTTTGTACTGTTAGGTGACTTAAACTGGGATATGCTTAACACCTCGGCTGTACTTCAATCTAAGATAGATGCCCTCAATCTCACGCAAATTATCAAGGAACCCACCAGGTACAACCCAAAATCCGTAAACATGGGTACCATTATTGATATCATTCTGACTAACTTGCCCTCCAAATACACCTCCTCTGTTTTCAACCAGGATCTCAGCGATCACTGCCTCATCGCCTGCGTTCGCAATGGGTCAGCGGTCAAACGACCACCCCTTATCACTGTCAAACGCTCCCTAACACACTTTTGTGAGCAGGCCTTTCTATTTGATCTGGCCCAGGTATCCTGGAAGGATATTGACCTCATCCCGTCAATAGAGGATGCCTGGTTGTTCTTTAAAAGTGCTTTCCTCTCCATCCTAAATAAGCATGCCCCTTTCAAAAAACGTAGAACTAAGAATAGATATAGCCCGTGGTTCACCCCAGACTTGACTGCACTAGACCAACACAAAAACATCCTGTGGCGCACTGCATTAGCATCGAACAGCCCCCGCGATATGCAGCTATTCAGGGAAGTCAGGAACAAGTACACACAGTCAGTTAGAAAAGCAAAGGCCAGCTTTTTCAAACAGAAATTTGCTTCCTGTAGTACTAACTCCAAAAAGTTCTGGGACACTGTTAAATCCATGGAGAATAAGAGCACCTCCTCCCAGTTGCCCACTGCATTGAGGCTCGGAAACACTGTTACCAACGATAAATCCACGATTATCGAAAATTTCAATAAGCATTTTGCTACGGCTGGCCATGCTTTCCACCTGGCTACCCCTACCCCGGCCAACAGCTCTGCACCCTCGGCAGCTACTTGCCCAAGCCCCCCCCGCTTCTCCTTCACCCAAATCCAGACGGCTGATGTTCTGAAAGAGCTGCTAAGTCTGGACCCCTACAAATCTGCTGGGCTAGATAATCTGGACCCTCTCTTTCTGAAATTATCAGCCAAAATTGTTGCAACACCTATCACTAGCCTGTTCAACCTCTCTTTCGTATCGTCTGAGATCCCTAGAGATTGGAAGGCTGCCGCGGTCATCCCCCTCTTCAAAGGAGGAGACACTCTAGACCCAAACTGTTATAGACCAATATCCATCCTGCCCTGCCTTTCTAAAGTTTTCGAAAGCCAAGTTAACAAACAGATAACTGACCACTTCGAATCCCACCGTACCTTCTCTGCTATGCAATCTGGTTTCCGAGCTGGTCATGGGTGCACCTCAGCTACGCTCAAGGTACTGAACGACATCATTACCGCCATCGATAAAAGACAGTACTGTGCAGCCGTTTTCATCGACCTGGCCAAGGCTTTCGACTCTGTCAATCACCGCATTCTTATTGACAGACTCAATAGCCTTGGTTTCTCAAGTGACTGCCTTGCCTGGTTCTCTAACTACTTTGCAGACAGAGTTCAGTGTGTCAAATCGGAGGGCCTATTGTCCGATCCTCTGGCAGTCTCTATGGGGGTGCCACAGGGTTCAATTCTTGGGCCAACCCTTTTCTCTATATACATCAACGATGTCGCTCTCGCTGCTGGTGACTCTCTGATCCATCTCTATGCAGATGACACCATTCTGTATACATCTGGCCCCTCTTTGGATACTGTGTTTACTAACCTTCAATCAAGCTTCAATGCCATACAACACTCCTTCCGTGGCCTCCAACTGCTCTTAAACGCTAGTAAAACTAAGTGCATGCTTTTCTATCGTACGCTGCCAGCACCCGCCCACCGGACTATCATCACTACTCTCGACGGATCCGAATTAGAATACGTGGACACCTACAAATACCTAGGCATCTGGTTAGACTATAAACTCAACTTCCAGACTCACATCAACCATCTCCAATCCAAAATTAAATCCAGAATTGGCTTCCTATTTCGCAACAGAGCCTCCTTCACTCATGCTGCCAAACATGCCCTTGTAAAACTGACTATCCTACCGATCCTTGATTTTGGCGATGTCATTTACAAACTAGCCTCCAACACTCTACTTAGCAAATTGGATGTAGTCTATCACAGTGCCATCCGTTTTGTCACCAAAGCCCCATACACTACCCACCACTGCGACCTGTATGCTCTCGTTGGCTGGCCTTCATTATATATTCGTCGCCAAACCCACTGGCTCCAGGTCATCTACAAGTCTTTGTTAGGTAAATCCCCGCCCTATCTCAGCTCACTGGTCACTATAGCAACACCCACCCGTAGCATGCGCTCCAGCAGGTTTATCTCTCTGGTCACCCCCAAAGCCAACACCTCCTTTGGCCGCCATTCCTTCCAGTTCGCTGCTGCCAATGACTGGAACGAATTGCAAAAATCATTGAAGCTAGAGGTTCCTATCTCCCTCAATAACTTTAAGCATCAGTTGTCAAAGCTGCTTATCGATCACTGCACCTGTATATAGCCCTTCTGTATATAGCCCACACTACTACCTCATCCCTATATTTATTTTTGTTTATTTCACTAATCTTGCACTCCAGTATCTCTATTTGCACATCAAAATTTGCACATCCTTCATTCCTGTGTTAATGATGATAATTCTGTAATTTATTTTACCACTATAGTCTATTTATTGTCCTACCTCCTAACCTTACTGCATTTTTGCACTACATTTTGCACTCTGTATATAGATTTTCTATTGTGTTTTTTTTTTGACTGTTTGTTTAATGTGTAACTCTGTGTTGTTTTTGTCGCACTGCTTTGCTTTGTCTTGGCCAGGTCGCAGTTGCAAATGAGAACTTGTTCTCAACTGACCTACCTGGTTAAATAAAGGTGAAATAAAAAAATAAAATAAAAAATACAGAGGAAGAGAAGAGAGGGAGAGAGATACAGAGGAAGAGAAGAGAGGGAGAGAGATACAGAGGAAGAGAAGAGAGAGAGAGAGAGATACAGAGGAAGAGAAGAGAGGGAGAGAGATACAGAGGAAGAGAAGAGAGGGAGAGAGCTAGAGGAAGAGAGATACAGAGGAAGAGAAGAGAGGGAGAGAGATACAGAGCAAGAGAGGGAGAGAGATACAGAGGAAGAGTGGGAGAGAGATACAGAGGAAGAGAAGAGAGGGAGAGAGATACAGAGGAAGAGAGGGAGAGAGATACAGAGGAAGCAAGATACAGAGAAAGAGAAGAGAGGGAGAGAGATACAAAGGAAGAGAACTAATGAAGAAAGAGTGAAGGACGCGGCCAGGAGGATGGAGAATGGAGGATGGAGAATATCCACGTAAGTGGTGAAAGAGGGATGCAATGGGGGGAAACAGGCCTCTGGGTGTGGGTGTGTGTGTCTGTGCCCTGGAGGAGGCCATCAGAGAGCTCAGTCTCAGAGCTCAGTGTGTTTATGTGGAAAGTGCTCCTGTCTCCTCACATCAATGTGCAAAGCCTCAACCCTTTCACAGTGTATCTCTCCCTCCCTCCCTCTCTCTCTTCCCCCTCTTTAGTTATCACTCTCTCCTTTCCTCCTTCATGTAGGTTTATCCAACTCTTTCTTTCATATCTCCCTTTCTTTTGTCAAACTCTTCTACACCTCTTCCTCTGTAGTCCCTCTTTCTTTATTCATTCCTTTTCCCTCTCTCTTTCTCCCTCAATCCACCTCTTCATCCCTCTCTCCTCTTGCTGTGTGTGTTTAGTGATGAGGCCCCTCCTGTCGTTTAACTCACCCCTCTCTCAGTCTCTCCTCTGAGATGAGACCTACCACACCTCACAGTAAACAAGCTTTCACCGGTTACACACATATACACGGCACAGAGCCAACGCAGGACACTATAGGGGACAGACGTCTCTTACACACACACAGTTCTTGTGTTACAACACATCAGGGTCAGCAGTCTAATATCACACAGGAAACAGGAAGTGCAGATAAGAACCTGCTGAGTTAAGTGGACACTTTCTGTCAGAGCAGCTTAGGAAGACCTGCTTTGGTTTACAGCAGAGTCAGGGTGTAAGCCATGGGGCTGGAGCTGAGCCACCCACACACACACTGATGATCACTCACACACACACACACACACACACACACACACACACACACACACACACACACACACACACACACACACACACACACACACACACACACACACACACACACACACACACACACACACACACAGTGGATAGGGACAGAATAAAGCAATCAGTCAAACAAAGTAGCTATAGATAGGGTTACCAGTAAAGTACCAGAATTTTGGTATCTTTCCAGATTTTATGTAATCTACTGTATGACAAGACATCTAGTGGCGCTTTTGGGTACTTCAGATTATCAAAGGCGTCTAATTATCTCTGGCCCTCTGTGTGGCCTTATCACATGTCAGATACAGTATATGACATAATCAAATAAAATTATTTTAACAAATAAAAATATGACAAAGCTGTAAAACATTATCCTTAATATAAACCATCAACTCAGTGAATACCATTGGTGTTTAATATGACATGAAAATGAAAATATGTTCTTAAAACAATTCTATTTATTTTACTATGTCAATATGTATTTGTTGTACATTTTTTTGTGGCGTCAAACTGCTGGCAGTTGTGAAAAAAGTAAATAGATACTGCTTTACTAGGTTTAGTCAAACTTAGCAGAGGCATGAATGTCAGAACATACACTGGCAGAAATGTTCTTTAAAACCCACAGAACAAAAACACATCCAGAGTATGAAAGGAACTTTTGCTGAAATAATTTTCATTAATAGAAAGCAGATACGGGGAAGTACACACCACATCCCAGGAGGCATTGATAACAATCATATCCTGCTGTTGGGAGTGACACATTGCCAGGAAAGCCATCCACTCATAGCTTACACAGTAGGGCAGATAAACTTTACAGTATTCAAATACAGGATAAACAACAGATGAACCAGACAACGTGTATCAGGTAAGTGACAAATGTAAAGAAAGAGACAGAAGGAGAATAGAGAGAGGAGGAAGTAGAGAGAGGAGGAAGTAGAGAGAGGAGGAAGTAGAAAGAAGAGGAGAAAGGTTGGTCAGGGGTGGAAGAAATAATGTAAGAGAGCAAATAAAAGAGAATGGAAGAATTTGTGCAGAACAAATAACCTAGGAGTCAGGGATCAATAATTCTAATCTCCACACAATATAATGTTTTTGTGGGGACAGAGGGCAGGAGCAAGGGTTGGAGGTCAGGGGTCAGAGGTGAGAAGTCAGGGTACTTACTGGAAGGTGGGCGGTCTCCTCTCTCTGGCTCCAGGGTGGGGGGTAGAGAAGGTGTGTGGCCAACTCCAGATTCCGTTGATTCGCTCACTGCTGATGTATGTACGGCAGAATCCACCTCCTTACTGACGCTGGCCACGCCTTCAATCACACTGGATGTCTAGAAGAGATAAAGATGATTAATCAATTTTAATAGGAAAAACTTGAAATTAATCACTTTCATCACTTCTGGCATGTCTGAATACAGCCTATATCTAAATATACAAGAGGAAGAGGTTTCCACAGCACATGACATATCTACGTCACAGCCACCAAAGGGTACAGACAGTTTCAACTAAGTTTGTCCCACTTTCAGACAGCTCAGCAACTCAAAGCCATCAACTTCAAAGCAATCCTGCTTGTCTCCCAGTGTTGTGTGTGTGTGTGTGTGTGTGTGTGTGTGTGTGTGTGTGTGTGTGTGTGTGTGTGTGTGTGTGTGTGTGTGTGTGATATGGGTTAAGTGTGTCTATAATATAGTGCGGTTAACAACTAAGGTGCCTTGTCTTCCGGGGGACCATTTTTAGCAGCTGTCACAGCTTTGATATAAACGGCTATAAAAAGCCAACTAGAGGTTATCTAGCACTATGTATTAAAGGCACGTCCCTTACTGAAGTGACAGAGCCTTGACAGAGACAAAGACGGAAGGAGAGAGAGAGGGAGAAAGAGACAGCTCAGGTCTCTTTAGATGCGCTTCGCACTGCTCCTCTCCTCTTCCGAGACGGAGCGAGGGATGAGCATTCAAGGAAGAGCGGAAGAGCTGACCATGAAAATAAGAGGAAGAACAAAGGGAGGCTGTCAGAGGAGGAGAGGAGAGGAGAGGAGAGGAGAGGAGAGGAGAGGAGAGGAGAGGAGAGGAGAGGAGAGGAGAGGACTTAAAAGAGTCTGTGATGGCTCCTTCCATTGACAAGTGGAAAGAGACAGGCGGGGACGACGACGCACGTCTCCAGACAAAAACACAGCGCTGGTCACAGGGCCTTATGAAATAAACATAGTTTTCAGATGGAGACAGAGAGACAGACAGGGAGATGGAGCAGGGTAAGGCCCTGCAGACTGACGAGGCTCCACTCCTCTCTTAAACACACACTTCTCACATAAAAATATTTAAAATGCTGCTTGAGGAGCCAGGGAGGTACTGTAGCCGTGTGTGTGGCTTTTTTTGCAATACTTGCACAACCCACAGTAGGTTTCCCAGTGTTTATACTGCAGTGCAGGAATGCACACACACTCACAAAGTTGCACAGACAACAGTCTTGGCTGTGTGCTCAAACTAAAAGCACCTGATGCTCTTAGCAAATTGTTTGCTTGGAAGTTCCCTTTTCAACCGCGTCTACCCCAACCCACCCCTGCCCCCCTCCCCCCTACACACACACACACACCTCTATCTCCTTCCCACTAGTAACCGCTACCCACCTGCCAGTTTAAACCCATTTAAACAGACCTCACCACTAATCTGCCTTTTTATTCACGGTAACATAATAGGCTACATCACCTTCCTATACATTCTCAAACTGCAATGGGTAGAATAGACCACACAATATTTGTGTGTGTGTGTGTGTGTGTGTGTGTGTGTGTGTGTGTGTGTGTGTGTGTGTGTGTGTGTGTGTATGTGTGTGAGTAATGAAGTTAGGATGACCCCCTGCCTACAGAATCCAGCAATAACCTGTAATAACATGTTACTTGCTTCTGTTCTATTTTCTCAACTGTCTATGCCAGCCTCCACACAATGCTTGGAGCGCCTACGCTGCTGTCTCACTGGGCAACGTGTGTGTGTTGAAATATTTTCAGGTAAATAGTCATAGTCTAGGGATCGTCTTCTCCCATACAGACACACACACAGACACACACATAGACAACAACACACACACACAGCAGCCAGACTGAGTCCTGACCCCTGAGTCAGATCATCCTCCCTCTTCTTCTGAAAGTCTGTTTGAAGAGCTTGTTTACCACTTTTCCTCTCCTTCCCTCTCTCGTTTCCTCTCTAGTTTCCTGTCTCCTTCCCTCTCTCCTTCCCTCTCTCCTCACAGAGTGCTAACTGATAGTTATAACTGGGCTTTGAGGCAGTGTCAGTAATGTGTTGTGGAGAGGTTGAGGGAAGGTTATCATTGACCACTCAGCGTGACCAGACTAATATGACTGACAGACTTCCTGACAATAGTGTGAGGTGTGTGTTGTGTTTGTGTCTCCCTCGCTCCCTCTCTTCTCCCTCTCACATCCCTCTCTCGTTTCCTCTCTCGTTCCTTCTCTCCTTCCCTCTCTCTTTCCCTCTCTCGTTTCCATTCTCAGAACTTCAAAACAGGAGAGAGAGAGAGAATGTGGTCAGGGTGTGTGTACTGTTTTCTCAGGTCACTGGCCCCAGGCCTGTATTATAGATCTCTTATTATTGCCCCCATCCTCTGGTTGAGAAACACGACAGAGCAGATTTGCCTTCAAGTACAAGGTGAGACGGCAAGAAATTAATTACACTCCGCCATTCCAGTATGGCTGGGTTGGTGTTACGTATGATCATGTAGTTTGTGGAATTACTGCTACATTACCTCCAATTACACTACTGGGACTGACAGGAAGCAGGGGAGATCAGACAAGATACTGATGGGTACACGTTATTTTACAGTTCTGTCCCCGCCATTCTATTCCTGGTACTACTACTTTAAAATACTCACTTACACATCATTCTAAGTAAATACCAGGAACTATAAATAGCACATTAGAAAAAAGTGTTACGTAACCAAAGTGTCTGTGGTGACATACAACTGTGCTTCCCTGTGCTATAAAATGAGGGCATTGAGGCTGAGAGTGGTGCAGTATAATCTCCTGTTGCACTGTTATGTCTGCTAAGTGAGGCTTGTTTTGGAGTTAGAAGTCATTTCCTCTAATTGGAGCAGGAGATGAAGCTAATTAGTGCCAAGGCCGGACACAGAGTAGGCCAGCCAGCCAATCACAGCAACAGGAGTGTGGCCTCATAGGATCATAAGACATTAGTAGCCGAGTGCTGATTCTAACACTGATATGATAAAGTCTGCAGGGGCTTTGCATGGCAGGAGAAGAGGAGGGAGACAGTGTGTGTGTGTGTGTGTGTGTGTGTGTGTGTGTGTGTGTGTGTGTGTGTGTGTGTGTGTGTGTGTGTGTGTGTGTGTGTGTGTGTGTGTGTGTGTGTGTGTGTGTGTGTGAAAGGGTGGAAGGTCTTGTCAGGGAGGGAGGGAGAGGGAGACTGTGTGTGTATGTGTGTGAATAGGTCTGAGACACTGTCACCACCGCTTTAAGGAGCTGACAGGCGAGAAATCCGTTCAGACGGCTTAAAGAATTGAGGGGCTGTGACAGACCCCCCCTCGCACAACCCCACGATCTCATTATCACTTCCTGTGGGTAACACACACACTGCCCTGACCCCCGACCTATGACCCTTTAGAGGCTCTTTCATCACGGAGACACACGTCAATACTGCCGAGCGATATTTGAGATTTAACACCTTATAGATTCAATAAGACCTGCACAGAGGGAGAGGCTCAGACACAGAAAGAAGGGAGGGGTGTGTGTGTGTGTGTGTGTGTGTGTGTGTGTGTGTGTGTGTGTGTACCTGATCATCTATAAATGCTGCTGATAGGCCAGACAGGATAAACACTTGAACAAGTCAATATCTCAGTGAGTGGGGTTGCAGAGCGATCAATAGGAACACATGATGATGCACATGACACGTAGACACTATAAATTCTCTGGTGACTATAGAATGATGATAGGAAACATTTACCTTTTTTAAATATACATTAGCCTGTAGAAAATGGAATATCATCTATTGTACAAATGTAGAAAGAACGGTAATGATAGCATCCATAAAGCCTTTATATACATGACATAAAAACAATGTAATGAATATGTTACAATAGTGTAATGAAACCAACACGTGAGGGAGACACAATATGGTGTGTTATCAGTGTGTTTGTGTACACCTACTCATCTCTTTATGTGTGCTAGCTAAGGATAAACCCCCTCTGTGTCTCCATATTGAGGAAGGGCAGATGAAGCTGTATTTGCCTACAGGTCCTGAGAGCTCCATCACATGTCCTCTCTACTCAGAGACCAGATCTATCTGGTGGATCTCTGAAGCTCTACTGACATTCTCTCTAATCATACTGACATTTCCAAGGGCTTTGAGGAGCTTAGCCTTGAGTGGTGGAGAGTTGTTGTCTTTCCTATTCACCGCAAAACACTGGGGAAAATGACCGCAAAAAACTGGGGAAAATGCAGCTCCAACAATCTTGCCAGGACCTCTTTCAATGCCCTGTTTTGGGAGCACTTGAAGTGAACAGGCCCATCCTGTCTAAGAGTGATTATAAAACGTCTGTGTCCTTGGAGAATTTAGACTTTGGGGTTTCCTTTAGTTTCGTCGCTGCCTTTGTCTTTCGTTTGTAGAAAATACTGCTGTTGTTGCTAGTTGGTGTTTTTTTCTCTGGGAGTCATGAAGTGTCTTGTCTCTCAGTTTAGGCAGAAAACTTCTCTCTCAGAGAGAGAGAGAGATATCTGTTTCTCCTTCAGGCTGGCTAGTCGAGCGGACTGACACAGGCTGGCACTCCCACTGAGACAGAGCTGGTACAAGGAACTACTCCTCTCTCTCTCTCTCTCTCTCTCCAATGTCTTCCTTTTTCTGCCTGGGTAAACTCTGCAGCAGTCCTGTCCTAGCCCAGGGCTCACATTAGACCCACACACACTCTCTCTCTCTAACACACACACACACACACACACACACACACACACACACACACACACACACACACACACACACACACACACACACACACACACACACACACACACACACACACACACACACACACACACACACACACACACACACACACACACACACACACTGGGAGACAAGGCACCTGAGTTGTTAATGGCACTACCCAAACACTGTAGCAGGATTGCCTTCTCCCTGCCTACCCCTGCTCCGCCGTAGGGATGCTCAGGGTCCAGTCACAGTTCCTGGGTCAGCCTATGGCAGAGAGGCAGGGGGCCAGACACAGACACATTGCCCACTAGGACTGATCTGAGGCCAGGAAATAAATGAACCATGGAGGAGAATGTTTTGTCCTTTATGTTCTCTCTGCCTCTCTCTCTCTCTCTCTCTCTCTCTCTACATCCCTAACACACACACAGACACGCACCCACACACAAACGGTTGGTTGTTAACGTACTGTGCCATGCTGTGTCCCATATAAAGCCTTCAGGGAAGTCTGACAGGAAGAGGGTAAGTGCTATCGATTGGCCACTTCCTGCTTAGCCCTGCTGTCAGAGCAACAACAACCGCCGGTCTCACAGCATGCCCATGACCCTGCACACACACTGACATACAAAAGTAAACCACTAACACACTAACACACACACACACACACACACACACACAGAGAAACAACACACTCACTCAGGAACACACATAAACAAACATACCCACAGCAACAACAGCACATACTAACAGTGTGCTTCATGGCATTGTACTGATCCTGCACATTTATTTCTGTATACGTCTGAACATCACCAAGGACTCAGGAGTGACTCAACACCACATTAATTCAAGGGTCTGCATGTGCTCTCTGCTGGCTGGATGTGTTATTGCAGGCTGAAATAGGATAGAGGAGGATATTGAGCATGGTCTCTAGGCTGTTTGTATGACAGATCATATGAGGGCTGGCTATGGAAGGGTTGAGGGAGGGAACGACGGAGGGAGGTCTCAAAATCTATCATCCTGGCATTTAGGAATATAAGATGGAGAGAGACAGACAGGGAGAGAGAGAGAGAGAGAGAGAGAGAGGGGGATCTCAGTCCTGACTGATCAACCAGAAACTGCTATTCTGGATCAAATACAAGAGGGAGTAAGAAGAAGCGAGGAGAGGAGGAGGAGACGGGAGGAGAGGAGGAGGTGTAGGGAGGAGAGGAGGAGTTTGGGAGTATGAGAGGGATTGTGTACTATGTGAAAGAGGTGGGGTGGGGGGTTACAGAATAACAAACAGCTTGCTAATGATGCTGCCACACACACCGAGCACACAAACACACACACACACAACCCTCATCTCTAGACAGATGTGAAAAGCTCATTTCAAAGCAGTCAGTCAGCGGACGCCTGGGTGAGACAGTAGCAATTACTCAACTTTAAGAGCTCCACTTTATCACCCTGAGAGAAAGATAATGTAGAGGGGCAGCAGGGAGACACAAACACAACACACACATCTCACACTATTGTCAGGAAGTCTGTCAGTCATATCAGTCTGGTCACGCTGAGTGGTCACTGATAACCTTCCCTCAACCTCTCCACAACACATTACTGACACTGCCTCAAAGCCCAGTTATAACTATCAGTTAGCACTCTGTGACAACACACACACACACACACACACACACAATAAATAACTGTTTGAAGTGTTTTGTTTTCACACACATACAGACAGACAGACAGACAGACAGACAGACAGACAGACAGACAGACAGACAGACAGACAGACAGACAGCACAAATCAGAGAAGGTTACATGCTTAGAGAAAACACACACACACACGAGCCAATTGGGTTAACATACAAAAAGACACAAACACACTCAATCTCTCTCATACAAACAAACAACATTTTACCTATATACACACACATAACTTACGAACACACATGCACCACAACAGGAGCGCCAGATTGGCTGCTCCACTGGAAGAACAGGTCAGAGCAGGTCAGAGGTGAGAATGCAAGGGCAGGGGACAGAAGTGTGTGTGTGTGTGTGTGGGGGGGGGGGGACAGAAGTGTGTGTGTGTGTGGGGGGGGGGGGACAGAAGTGTGTGTGTGTGTGTGGGGGGGGGGGGGGGTAACTGGAGGAGACAGAGAAAGATAGCATAAAAATAAAAAGTATCTGCCTCCCCCACCTAAACATTCTTCACTCCATTTGTCTCTTTAACTCAGCATTCTGCCCTATTTCTTTCTTTCTAAATAGTGTTCCCTCTCTCAGGGTAATCACTGATGTCCTGAGTCTCACACACTGAATGAGAGAGAGAGGGAGTGGAACTGACTAATGACAGAGGAAGCAGAGGATGCAGTCTCTCTTCTCTTCTAACTCCTCCTTGTTATATTATCTCTCTTCTCTCCCCCATTCTCTTTTTCCCTCTATTCCCATCTTCCCCCTCTTTCTGCAGCTATAAGCTGCAAGTGGCCAGAACTACAGCTCCCATCTTCCCCCTCTTTCTGCTGCTATAAGCTGCAAGTGGCCAGAACTACAGCTCCCATCTTCCCCCTCTTTCTGCTGCTGTGTTTTTTGACTTCTCCTTCAATACCATTCAGCCCCTGCTACTGGGTGAGAAGATGAGGAGGATGAAAGTGGAAGCACCCTTAGTCTCCTGGGTCACGGACTACCTGACCGGTAGGCCACAATTTGTGCGACTACAGAGCTGTGTGTCAGAACGGGCAGTTAGCAACACAGGGGCCCCCCAGGGTACGGTCCTGTCCCCCTTCCTGTTCACCCTCTAAACCTCAGACTTCAGATATAACTCTGAAACATGCCACCTACAGAAGTTCTCGGATGACTCTGCTATTGTAGGGTGCATCAGGGGTGGGCAGGAGGAGGAGTACAGGAGCACAATCAGTGACTTTGTGTTGTGGTGTGAGCAGAACCACCTTCAGCTCAACATCAGCAAAACAAAGGAGATGGTGGTGGACTTCAGGAGAACCAAGGCACAACTGACTGCAGTCCCTATAAAGGGGATGGATGTGGAAATGGTTGGGTCATACAAGTTCCTGGGAGTCCATATGGACAACAGGCTGGAATGGGCCGGTAACACCGGGGCCCTGTACAAAAAAGGCCAGAGCCGACTCTACTTTCTGAGGAGGCTCAGGTCCTTCAACGTGTGCAGTAAACTACTGCATACCTTCTACCAGTCTGTGGTGGCCAGTGCCATCTTTTTTGCAGTGGTGTGCTGGGGAGCAAACATCAAAGCCGGTGATGCTTCTCGGGTAAATAAGCTGATCAGGAAGGCTAGCTCTGTCCTGGGGATGAGCCTTGACACTCTAGAGGAGGTGGCGGAGAGACGGATCCTGGCCAAACTGCTGGCCATCATGGACAACGTCACCCACCCTCTGCACGCTATGGTTATGACGCAGAGGAGCACTTTCAGTCACAGACTGATCCCACCACGGTGTGCCAGAGAGCGCTACAGGAGGTCCTTCCTGCCGGCGGCTATTAGACTATATAATGCCTCACCGGGGTGCCGTGCCATCGGCAACATAGATCTGGAACTGTTGGGGTGCTAGGACCTAGTTTAACAATTATGCATCCATCCGTGAGTAACTCTGGTCCGTCAGCACTCATCCACTCAGGACCTATTTATTCATACAGGTCTGTATATACATACTCATGTACAGTTGTTATATTATATCACATGCAATATTGTAAGTAATTATTGGACTTAACCTACGTAGGCATTCACTCAGGAATGCATATTAGTATCCTGCCAGTTGCACCTTTTCTCATTGCTTTTAGTATATCGAATGTGCAATACGTGCAGTTGTCTGTAATTAAACCCTGCGCACTAAGGACTGTATTTTAAGGGAATTACTATTATTACCCCAAATGATTTCATACACACATTTAGCTATTAAAGTATCTCTTCCTGTCATTTACCTGTACAGTTTGTGTAAACATGCAAGTATTCACTTATCTGTAAATATAACTGTATACCTAACTGTACAGCTAATTTAACCATGCAAAATTTTCACTTACCTGTTCATTTACCCAGTCTGTCTATTAAGTAAACTATTATTCCCTCGCTCATATCATACGCATTTTTAGCTACTGAAGTATTTCTCTGCCATCGACCTGTATAGTATAGTTAACCATCCAACATCCACCAATGTATAGTGTACATATTCAGCCAACCACTCATACTATGCAATGTCTTTTTATAGCTTGTTTTTGCATTCCAGATATCTTGTATTTCTATACTTTTTCATACTGCCGCTCTATGTATCATGTACCGTGTATCTGTCTTTTGTGTACTTTCGTTGTGGCATTTTGCACCTGCCCTGTGTTTTGTTGTAGCTGCTTGACAATGAAATTTCCCCCCCGGGGGATCAATAAAGTACCTATCTATCTATCTATCTATCTATCTATCTATCTATCTATCTATCTAAGCTGCAAGAGGCCAGAACTACAGCTCCCATCTTCCCCCTTTCTGCTGCTGTAAGCTACAAGAGGCCAGAACTACAGCTCCAATCTTCCCCTCTTTCTGCTGCTATAAGCTACAAGATGCCAGAACTACAGCTCCCATCTTCCCCCTCTTTCTGCTGCTATAAGCTACAAGAGGCAAGAACTACAGCTCCCATCTTCCCCCTCCTTCTGCTGCTATAAGCTACAAGAGGCCAGAACTACAGCTCCAATCAACCATCAGTCACTATTTCCCATTGATTCCCATTTATCATGACATCATTAGCCAGTAGGGGAATGTGTCCATGTAGCTACAGAATACAACACCCTCTGACTGTGACCTTTAATCCCTGGCTGACTCCTCGTGACCCCAGAGAACAGCAGCTGCTTTCAAGCTGCAGTAACACACTCCATTAAGTATTACACCTGCTCCCTCACACACACACTTGCGCGCACATCCACACACACATGCACACACACACAGACACAATGGCCCTTTAGACATGGTAATACAGTCAGGCAGCCACTTGATGAGATTCCACAGTCATTACAGGGAGAGGGGAACCTGTAGAAAAACACTATATACTGTATGAACAACAGACAGTTTAGAAATTATTTAATGGTGTGTGTGTTTGTGTTTGTGTGTGTGTGTGTGTGTGTGCTTTGTATAACTGAGGAATAGCCTGGCCTCTCATTTCCTTACACTGCCAGTGTGGAAGCCATTAGTTGTGCATACAGTATGTTCAGTGTGATAAGAAGCTCTGTGTGTTTGTGTGTATGTGTGTTTGTGTGTGTGTGTCTGCTTGTATATATTGTGTGTGTGTGTGTGTGTGTGTGTGTGTGTGTGTGTGTGTGTGTGTGTGTGTGTGTGTGTGTGTGTGTATATATATTGTGTGTGTGTGTGTGTATATATATTGTGTGTGTGTGTGTGTGTGTATCTGCTTGTATATTGTGTGTGTGTGTGGTGTGTGTGTGTGTGTGGTGTGTGTGGTGTGTGCTTGTATATACTGTATATTGTGTGTGTGTGTGTGTTTGTATATATATTGTGTGCGTGTGTGTGAGGTGTGTGTGTGTGTGTGTGTGTGTGTGTGTGTGTGTGTGCGCCCCCGGCCGGTCAGCCCTGCTCTGACAACTCTGTGCTAGCCATCTGCTGCCAGTCACACCAAGAGAAAACAACCAGCCAAACAATAGGGAGAAATGACAGGCCAGGATTTGTGGGCTATGTGTGTGCGTGTGCGTGTGCGTGCGTGCATGTGTGTGTGCGTATACCAACAGTCCCTCCACAGATCCTAATCTGGCTCTCAGTGAGCATGTGCAGAGGGGTGTGGCAGTTGTTGATAGGCTGTCTCTGTTACCAGGCAATAGATAAACAAGCAGGCATGGTAATCTGAGAAAGATAGATAGCATGTCTGTTTATGTGTGTGTGTTTAGGGAGTATTTTGTGTGTGTGTGTATGCTTGCGTGCATGCATGTGTGGTGTGCAGGTCCAGGTTGGCAGGTCTGTAGACAGATGGTGTAGTGTTGTGTGTGCGTGAGAAAGAGAGAGAGAGAGAGAACCAATAATTCACAAAATGGGACAAACACCAAATTGAGACTCTCCATGTAGAATTCTGCAAAAATATCCTCAGTGTACAACAAAAAACACAAAATAATGAATGCATAGCAGAATTAGGACGATACCCGCTTATTATAAAAATCCAGAAAAGAGCTGTTAAATTCTACAACAACCTAAAAAGAAGCGATTCCCAAACCTTCCATAACAAAGCCATCACCTACAGAGAGATGAACCTGGAGAAGAGTCCCCTAAGCAAGTTGGTCTTGGGGTTCTGTTCACAAACACAAACAGACCCCAGAGAGCCCCAGGACAGCAACACAATTAGACCAACCAAATAATGAGAAAACAAAAAGATAATTACATGACACATTGGAAAAAATTTACAAAAAAACAGAGCAAACTAGAATGCTATTTGGCCCTAAACAGAGAGTACACAGTGGCAGAATACCTGACCACTGTCACCCAAACTTATGGAAAGCTTTGACTATGTACAGACTCAGTGAACATAGCCTTGCTATTGAGAAAGGCTGCCGTAGGCAGACCTGGCTCCCAAGAGAAGACAGGCTATGTGCACACTGCCCACAAAATGAGGTGAAAACTGAGCTGCACTTCCTAACCTCCTGCCAAATGTATGACCATATTAGAGACACATATTTCCCTCAGATTACACAGATCCACAAAGAATTTGAAAACAAATCCAGTCTTGATAAACTCCCATATCTACAGGGTGAAATACCACAGTGTGTCATCACAGCAGCAAAATGTATGACCTGTTGCCACAAGAAAAGGGCAACCAGTGAAGAACAAACACCATTGTAAATACAACCCAGATTTATGTTTATTTATTTTCCCATTTGTACTTTAACTATTTGCACATTGTTACAACACTGTATAATATGACATGTGAAATGTCTGTGTGAACAGTGTAATGTTTACTGTTCATTTGTATTGTTTACTATCTTCTTCATTTGCTTTGGCAGTGTTAACATATGTTTCCCATGCCAATAAAACCCCTTGAATTTAATTGAATTGAATTGAGAGAGAGAGAACAGGGGGTGTGACATCCACCTGACAGACAGACAGACAGACAGACAGACAGACAGACGACAGACAGACAGACAGACAGACAGACAGACAGACAGACAGACAGACAGACAGACAGACAGACAGACAGACAGACAGACAGACAGACAGACAGACAGACAGACAGACAGACGGGCATAGGCCTGCCAGGCAGAGTGTGCCCAACATGCTGCCTCTGCCCTCACACTAAGCTACCTACACCCTACTACCCTATTCCCTTCTAGTCCACACCTACACCCTCACCTCTCTTAGAATGAGAGAGAGAGAGAGAGAGAGAGAGAGAGATAAAGAGAGAGCAAAAGAGAGAGAGCAAAAGAAAGAGAGAGAGAACGAGAGAGAGAAAGAGAGAGAGCTAGAGAGTGTGCAAGAGAGAGAAAGTGTGCAAGAGAGAGAGCGAGAGATAGAGAGGGAGAGAGGGAGAGAGAGCGAGAGAGAGAGAGCGTAAAAGAGAGAGAAAGAGAGAGAGAAAGAGAGCAAAAGAGAGAGAGCTAGAGAGTGTGCAAGAGAGAGAGAGAGAGAGCAAAAGAGAGAGAGCTAGAGAGTGTGCGAGGGAGAGAGAACAAAGAGGAGGGTTGGAAGTAGACTAAAGAGATAGATCAGTAGGTATGTAGCCAGCAGGCAGGTAGGCAGCTTCCCTTAACCACAGTCTCTGTAGAGTCAGCCAGTGGGCGGTGTGTAATGACAGACAACAACCACCGCCCACACACCTTCACACACTCACTGTTGCTGTCTTTTCATTACCTCATCTGAGCCTTATCCAGAAAACAGTGTGTGTTTGTGTGTGTGTGTGTGTGCCAACACTTCAAAGACACTGTTGGAAAAGCTCTTAAAACATCTTCCTGCCTGACAACAATATGCCTACGTGTGTGCAGAGCCTCTATTGGCTGTGGGCTATAGTAAATCACCAGCATGGTAAGCCTGGCATGCCCAGCACTGGCACCGTAACAAGCCATTAATGCATGCACACCTATTGATAGTGATCTAGCTTCAGACTGAATGGCAGTCATTTTATGGGTGAGAATACAACAGTTATTATATTTTACATCATTTAGCAGACACTCTTATCCAGAGCGACTTACATTTTTTATACTTTTTTCATACTAGTCCCCCGTGGGAATCGAACCCTCAACCCTGATGTTGCAGGTGCCATGCTCTACCAACTGAGCTACACGGGACTATTGTGATGATGATTATGACCCCTCCCCCTCTCTCGGATGACTCGAACCGGGTGGTGTCTACCCTTGCCACACCCTACCCTTAATGTTGGATGTGAAAACCTAAAACTGATCTTCGATCATTGTTTAGGGGAAACATCATGTCTAAGGGCAACCAGTGTCAGAAAGAGAGTGAGACATCCATGTGTGCTCCATACTCCCCTAGAATGTTGTGGAGTTGGTAGACACTAAGCAGTCAAACTAGTGTGCTTCGGTTTTAATTGGTAGACACTAAGCAGTCAAACTAGTGTGCTTCAGTTTTAATTGGTAGACACTAAGCAGTCAAACTAGTGTGCTTCAGTTCTAGTTAGTAGACACTAAGCAGTCAAACTGGTGTGCTTCAGTTCTAGTTAGTAGACACTAAGCAGTCAAACTGGTGTGCTTCAGTTCTAGTTAGTAGACACTAAGCAGTCAAACTAGTGTGCTTCAGTTTTAATTGGTAGACACTAAGCAGTCAAACTAGTGTGCTTCATTATAGTTAAGGATCAGTTCTTGTTGCACCCTGGCTATCCTTTGAAACACAGCCCACTTCACTCAGTCCACCTCTAACCCCCTCCACTCATTTCCAAGGAAACCAGATGGGCTGTGATGCCCTCAAGGTGATGAACTGTGTGTGTGTGTACTGTATGTGTGTGTATGTGTCTGTCTATACGTTGTGTGTTTCTGTCTGTGTTTGTTATATTTGACAGACGTGATGGTGTGTGTGTGTTTAGTGGCACCTTGGCAGCTGTCTCGGCGCAAACAGGGTGTGTGTGTGTGTGTGTGTGTTTGTGTGTGTGTGACTAGGGGCCAACACATCCTTCTCCCTGAGCTGAGTGTGTGTATCCTAGCAACACGGCAGCCACGGAGCAGCTGGCAGAATGGGCCACAGCGGCCATGATGGATTTATGAGTGTGTCTGTGTGTTACATTTATCAGCTCTGATGTACTGTCTGTGCCATCAGTGATCATACATACATCACTCTATCTCAACCTTTAACACACACACACACACACACACACACCTGCCTAATCCTCCTCAGACTACTAAACCAAGGTTGAGCTGCAGACAGGTAGCAGCTGTCTAACCACCTCCTCATTCACCCCACTCCTCCCTTTTTCCTCTCTCTTTCTATCACTTCACTCTCTCCTCCTCTCTCTCTCCCTCTCTTTCTCTCTCCACCCTTTCCTGTTGAGCCTACAGAGACAGGTCCCATGAGACAGCAGCCTCACAGCATACTAATAGCTAACCAGCAGCAGATGATAAGTGGGTGTGTGTGTGTGTGTGTGAAGATGATGATTTGTGTGCACTGAGATCTGATTCAGGACCAAACATGGAGATGGTGCAGGTGTGTGTACTGAGATCTGATTCAGGACCAAACATGGAGATGGTGCAGGTATGTGTACTGAGATCTGATTCAGGACCAAACATGGAGATGGTACAGGTGTGTGTACTGAGATCTGATTCAGGACCAAACATGGAGATGGTGCAGGTGTGTGTACTGAGATCTGATTCAGGACCAAACATGGAGATGGTGCAGGTGTGTGTACTGAGATCTGATTCAGGACCAAACATGGAGATGGTGCAGGTATGTGTACTGAGATCTGATTCAGGACCAAACATGGAGATGGTGCAGGTGTGTGTACTGAGATCTGATTCAGAACCAAACATGGAGATGGTGCAGGTATGTGTACTGAGATCTGATTCAGGACCAAACATGGAGATGGTGCAGGTGTGTGTACTGAGATCTGATTCAGGACCAAACATGGAGATGGTGCAGGTATGTGTACTGAGATCTGATTCAGGACCAAACATGGAGATGGTGCAGGTATGTGTACTGAGATCTGATTCAGGACCAAACATGGAGAAGGTGCAGGTGTGTGTACGGCATGTTCTAACAGAACAACACCAGCAATACTGGAGCCTACAGCCACCGCAGGGTCAATTAGTTAGTGAGGTTATAATACACACACACACACACACACACACACACACACACACACACACACACACACACACACACACACACACACACACACACACACACACACACACTGTTCCATTTTAATCACAGAGGAGCACACAGGATTATCGAAGGAGGAGAGGGAGAGAAAGAGGGATGGAGAAAGGTTATCTAATCACAAACTCCATCTTCTCTACTGGGAAATCAGTGGGTCTCAGAGGTTAAGGTGAGGATGCTGATTAAACATATACACACACAAACCACTTTGAGTGTTCCATTTTCTATACACACCACACACACCGTGAGGGCCTGTGATCATTGTGTCTAGATGTATTCTGTGGTAAGAGGGGGCAACAGTCCAAACCCCAGCCCAATCTGAGGGCCCGGGCTGGGCAGAACTCTGTCTCCATGGGCCTGTGTACCTGCCAGCTCCAAGCCTGGCTGTCTGTCTGGCAGTATGTGGGTATGTGGATGAACATCAGGCTACGGCTAATCACCAACCCACCCCCAGTTCCCAAACACAGCACGCATCACTGCTGCTCTCTCTCACATCATTGTTTTCCCCCCTATATTTCTCCATCACACTCACTTTCTGAACACACAACCACACGCACACACGCACACACAAACAGGTCAGTTGAGTTAGTATGTCTAGAGAACCATCATCACCATAGCATGAGAGACTGTATACTCCAGATCCCACATCAAGCCCTGACAACAGCTACAGGGAATGGAAACAACAACAAAGAACTGGAAACAGAGATGTCGATAGGGATCAAGATGAGGGCTGGGAGTGTTTACAGTTACCAAGGAGGAAAGACAGGGGGTGAGAGGAAGAGAGGTGGGGAATGGAGAGGGGAAGTGTGGGCACTTGCTTTAGTAGTGCTTTTGCTCTCTCTTGCTATAAGTTGACAGGCGTGATGTCTTTTTAAGTGGTGCTGACTGTGTGCACTTTATGGAGAGGAGAGGACAGGACAGAAGAGGAGAGGAGAGAGAGAGGATAGGAGAGAGAGGAAATGAGAGTAAAGGAGAGAGAGGATAGGAGAAGAGAGAAGAGGAGAGGAGATTCAACTGTTTTCATCTCTCTCTCTCTCTCTCTCTCTCTCTCTCTCTCTCTCTCTCTCTCTCTCTCTCTCTCTCGAACCTGCGCTCTATCGCACCGTACCTGCGCTCTCTACCACATCTAAATGCCTGGCTATGAAAAGCCAAGTGACATTCACTGCTGATGTATTTACCTGTTGCAACCTCTACAACCACTATGATTATTATTATTTGACCCTGCTGGTCATCTATGAACGTTTTAACATCTTGGAGAAAGAACTGGCATTAATGGCCATGAATTGTTATAATCTCCACCCGGCACAGCCAGAAGAGGACTGGCCACCCCTCAGAGCCTGGTTCTAGGTTTCTTCCTAGGTATTTGCCTTTCTAGGGAGTTTTTCCTAGCCACCATGATTCTACATCTGCATTGATTGCTGTTTGGGGTTTTAGGATGGGTTTCTGTATAGCACTTTGTGACATCGGCTGATGTAAAAAGGGCTTTATAAATCAATTTGATTTGATGAGAGGAGAGGAGAGGAGAGGAGAGGAGAGGAGAGGAGAGGAGAGGAGAGGAGACAGCCTCTCAGGTAGAACTTGTCTCCCTATCACACACACATCACCTCACCCTCCCTGTCCATCACCCTTTTCTCCCCCTTCCTCTTTCATTTCCCCTTCAGTTGTCTGGAAACATGGAGGGAGGAGGGGAGAAGTGATTATTGTGTGTGAAGGGAAGGTGGGCCGGTCTCTGTGTAGTTTCTTTAAGAGAGCGGGGGGACATCCCCACCCCTTCATGGCGCCGTAGTAAGCGGCGCAGTCTGCAAGCTGACACACACACAGCTGGCCCTCCACACACACAGGATGCTGGAGCCAGACCTCAGCCTAACCACTGCCTCACGGCCCTTCTCTCTCTCTCTCTCTCGCCTATCTTCACTGCAGCTCCCTCTCATTTTCCCTCCCTTACTCCCTCCTATCTCCCACTAGCTCTCTCTCCATCTCTCCATACATTTCCCTCACCTCCCATCATCATGTCCTCTCTTCCCCACCCTCACCAATCCCTCCACTCCTTCTCCCCTCACTCCCTCTTTCCATCTCTCCCTCCCTCCATTCGTTCCACCTGGTAGTAATCCAAGCTGGCCTAGTGTTGTGTGTAATTTAAGGCTCTGTTGAAGAAGCACATAAAAGTTACACAGCAGAGCCCCCTAACCACTTTGAAACAAACCCTTCTCTCTCTCTAAATCTCTCCCACCCTCCCTTCGTCATTTACCCCCCTCTCTTTCTCTCTCTCTGTGTCACATCCCTTAGCCTCTCTCTCCATCACTCACCTATCTCAGTCTCTGCACCCCCACCTGTCTCCTCCCTCTCCCTCACTCCCCTCTCCCCTCTCTGTCTCTCTCTCTCTATCTCTCAGTGCCTGGAGGCAGTAGTTGTGGAGGCAGTAGGCCCACAAAGTCATTATCGACTGACGCTGCAAGGCTTTGTGGGAGTTCATCTCTCTCCCAGGATCAGAGAGAGCATTTCCATGGCGGCACACGCATCCCTCCCTCCATCCCTTTACTCTCTCCTCCCTCCTCCTCCCCCTCTCTCGCCTCCTGCCCCCCAAAGCGTGTTCCTAAGCTTAACGAGATTGATTGTTCCTCACATTCTGTACTCCCCTTTAAATCAATAGCTCTTTGTCTTGTACAGCAGTGTAAAACAGCAGAGTGTGTGAGTGTGTGTGAGTGTGTGATGAAAGTACTCACTGAGGAGTGTATAAAGGTTTAACCAAGTGTAACACCACCAGACTACGGTAACAAGACTTAGACTCAGAGACTGCTTAGAGAGGAGATCATAGAGAGAGAGAGGGAGGGAGGGAGGGGGCAGAAAGACAGACAGATGAACAGAGAAACAGGCAGTGAGGAAGGGATACGGAGAGAGAGAGAGAGAAACAGAGAGAGAGAGAGAGAGGGGGGAGAGGGGAGTGGGGAGTGGGGGGAGAGGGAAAGGGAGGAGAGCGAGAGCGAGGGGGAGAGGGGAGTGCGGGAGAGAGGGAGAGGGAGGAGAGCGAGAGAGCTAGAGAGAGAGAAAGAGATCTCTCTCTACCCTCTGCCTGCAATCTCTTCTCCACATGTTCACAGGGTCACGCAGTGATGTTATGACAACCCACACACACACACACACACACACACACACACACACACACACGCACACACACACTGAATGACTGTGAGAGGGGACAGGCGCAAATTTCTTCGAACAACCCCTGATACCCTCAGTATGTGTATGTGTGTGTTTGTGTGTGTGTGTGTGTGTGTGTGTGCGTGTGTGCATGGAGCTAAGTGAGAGGAGAGCCAAACCTCACCGCCGAGTTGGCCAGGTCTTCTGGAGCCAGAGAGAAAACCATGCTTAACCAAAAACACACACACACACTCACAAACACACTCTTTTGCTTTCACAGACACACTCCTCCTTCCCCTGGTTGGAGAGTGATGGTGCCACTGGTGCCGTACTGAAATGGTCTCACTGTGGGTGAATACGTCATTCAAGAGGAGAGAGGGACTGAATGAAAGAGAGAGGAAGAGGGCGAGAGAGAGGAAGAGGAAAGAAGGAGAGGAGACGGCCACAGCAGGTTTCCCTCCCTGACGACAAGAAAGCAAACAGAGAGTGACAGACCCACAAAGAATCCCAAAAATCCAGTCTTGATAAACTCCCATATCTATTAGGTGAAATACCACAGTGTGCCATCACAGCTGCATGGTTTATGTTGCTACAAGAACAGGGCAACCAGTGAAGAACAAACACTATTGTAAATACAAACTATATGTATCTGTCTATTTATTTTCCCTTTCGTACTTCAACTATTTGCACATTGTTTCAACACTGTACATAGCCAGTAATATTACTATTCTTTTGAAACTTTTGTGAGTGTTTAAATTCTATTTCATGTTTATGATCTATTTCACTTGCTTTGGCAATATAAATATATTTCTGTCACGGCTGTATGTGGGAAATGACCAAGGCGCAGCGCTGTAGATGTTCGACATATTTATTTACCGAACTCAAAGCAATAAACAAGAACAAGAACAAAACCAACCGTAACTTGTGTGTGAGCTCAATGTACATGAACACAACAACGTCCCACAACACAGGTGGGAAATGAAGTAACTTAAATGGGATCCCCAGTTAGAGACAACGCATAGCAGCTGCCTCTAATTGGGAACCCAACACAAATCAACACAGAATTTCCTAGAACTCTGCTGTCAGGCCCTGACCTTGACAACCATAGAGAATCCAGGACCTGACAGTAAATACACAATTACATAATTATTACATAATTACGTTCAATGAGCCTTACGTTCAATGATCTAGCTATGCATTTCAGCCATTGTCTGCGCCATCGCTAACATCGTTAGCATAAAAGCAGCTACTTTGATGTCAGCGCTTAACTCATTAGCATTAGCTTCCCTGTATGCTAGGCTAGCTAAGCATCCCCGAACTGTAGGTTGATGGTATTATATGAATGAGGAGGCATATAGAGCCTCTTCATACAACAGTACTCAGCCAAATGGCCCATGAGTGTTCATCTCCAGCTCTGCTTGTCTGACGGCATTCATACTTCACAATGACAGTACATTACATTAGCTGCCTGTTCAGAGTGCAAGAGTGCACACAACCGCACACATGTGTATGCAGACAGATACACAGACACATTCACATTTACACCCATCACCAATGGAGGATAAGGTGTATCTGCATCTTAGAGCAACAGGTAGAACACATTACCAGTATGACAGGTAGAACACATTACCAGTATGACAGGTAGAACACATTACCAGTATGACAGGTAGAACACATTACCAGTATGACAGGTAGAACACATTACCAGTATGACAGGTAGAACACATAACCAGTATGACAGGTAGGACACATTACAGGTAGATGGATCTGTAAGGCCCAGTTCATTTCAGAGCAACATCACACACACACACACACACACACACACACACACACACACACACACACACACTCGCACATGCACACACAAACTCATCAAACACCTCCCAGTAAGAACTGCAGCTCAGCTCTCTATGGATCAGAAGGAATGAAGGACGGCGGAAGAGAGGAGCGAGAGAGAGAGAAATGGAGAAAGAGAGAATGAGCGGGAGAGAGAGTGAGGAAGGGTGAAAGAGAACAACAGAATGCTAATGCTGATATCTCTCTCACCTCAGACTGGACAGACTGGCTTTCTCTGTATCCTCATAGAATCCCTCACTGGTCGCACTCACACCACACATACAGTACACAGTACCTAGTACACACAAACACACACCTCTGGGTCGCAGTCAACAGAGGCTTGTTTGGATGGAGGGTGGCAGAGAGGGGAATAGCGAGTGCGGGGTGGGGGGGTTCACCTTTGTTTTTGTTTTCTATTTCTTCACAGGAGGCAGAGGGAGAGCAGGAGAGAGGAGGGTAGTCTAAGGAGACAGGCAAACAAAGAGAGAGAGTGTGTGTATGTGTATTTATGCATGCAAGTGTGTGTGTGTGTGTGTGTGTGTGTGTGTGTGTGTGTGTGTGTGTGTGTGTGTGTGTGTGTGTGTGTGTGTGTGTGTGTGTGTGTGCAGGCAGAGACAAAAGGAGCATATGGCAGCAACAGCCGTGGCTGTAAATTAAACATAGAGGGAGATTAGATAATGAATGTGTGCTCAGAGCCACAGAGTCAGCACAGAGCCAGGGGCGGAGCAGACCACCACACAGGGAGGATGGGGGACGGGCCGGGGGGGGGGGGTTCGGGGCTGGTGGGTGGGGTCACAGACCCCACAGGGATACAGACGGGAGATACCAACAGGCTGGTTATCAGGCATGAGGAACAATCCTGGTGAATTGATTTAGACAGAGAGACGGGGAGAGGTAGAGAGGAGAGAGATGGAGAGTTACAAATATCCAGAGATGGAGGGAAGTAAGAAAGGGAACAAAGAGGAGAGAAAAATATGAGAGAAGGAAAAAGAAAAGAGAGATAGGAGAGAAGAGGAGAGAGGAGAGAGAGAGGAGAGGAGAGATTGTCTGATGTCTGTAAAAGAGATAGGGAGAGAGAGAGAGGTGAGAGGAGGGAGGAAGAGAGGGAGGGCTACCCCCACCTCAGGGTGAAGTGGACCCCTCCACTCCACTCCAAATTGGCCAGCTGCTGTATGGCATGTGCAAAGCTGGAGCTCTAATGTCAATGGGATTACAATGACACTCATATGCACGTACACACGCACACACGCATGCACACAGGAAAACACACACACACACACACTAACAGGCACGTACATTGCCCTCATGCTCTAGCAGCTACTTGTAGGATTGTTGACAAAGGCACAATGAAGTAGTCTGAGAAATGCACTGATTTGAGCAGGGTACAGTCACAAACAGAGAGAGAGATAGAGAGAGACAGAGAGAGAAAGAGAGAGACAGAGAGTGAGAGAGAGAGAGAGAGAGAGAGAGAGAGAGAGAGAGAGAGAGAGAGAGAGAGAGAGAGAGAGAGAGAGAGAGAGAGAGAGAGAGAGAGAGAGAGAGAGAGAGAGAGAGAGAGAGACACAAAGAGAGAAAGAGAGAGAGATCCTTGTTATTGTATTGCTGTTACTGATTGTTGTGTTGTGTTGACAATCTTGGAAAGAATTATTGAATTATTCAATTTCCACGCTTTGGCAATATGTAAATTGAATTGAAGAGAGAGAGACAGAAATAGAGACAGAGAGAGAGAGAGAGAGAGAGTATTCACCATGCAGACAAACAAACAAACCAAAACAAAGGCAAAGACTTCTCATGCTTTGTTGATTTCAAAAAAGCATTTGGCTCAATATGGCATGAGGGTCTGCTATAAAAATGTATTGAAAGTGGCATTATGAAATTATGAAATCCATGTACACAAACAACAAGTGTGTAGTTAAAATTGGCAAAAAAGACACACAATTCTTTCCACAGCGCAGTGGGGTGAGACAGGGATGCAGCTTAAGCCCCACCCTCTTCAACATGTATATCAATTGGCGAGGGCACTAGAACAGTCTGCAGCACCCGGCCTCACCCTACTAGAATCTGAAGTCAAATGTCTACTGTTTGCTGATGATCTGGTGCTTCTGTCACCAACCAAGGAGGGCCTACAGCAGCACCTAGATCTTCTGCACAGATTCTGTCAGACCTGGGCCCTGACAGTAAAGGTCCAGTTGCCAGGACCTCAAATACAGATTCCATCTAGACACCGTTGGCCTAGAGCACACAAAAAACAATATATACCTTGGCCTAAACATCAGCGCCACAGGTAACTTCCTCTGAACGATCTGAGAGACAAGGCAAGAAGGGCCTTTTATGCCATCAAAAGGAACATAAAATTTGACATACAAATTTGGATCTGGCTAAAAATACTTTAATCAGTTATAGAACGCATTGCGAGGTTGGGGTCCGCTCACCAACCAAGAATTCACAAAATGGGAAAAACACCAAATTGAGACTCTGCATGCAGAATTCTGCAAAAATATCCTCTGTGTACAACATAAAACACCAAATAATGCATGCAGAGCAGAATCAGGCCGATACCCGCTAATTATCCAAATAGATAGATAGATAGATACTTTATTGATCCCCCGGGGGGGAAATTTCATTGTCAAGCAGCTACAACAGAATACAGGGCAGGTGCAAAATGCCACAACGAAAGTACACAAAAGACAGATACACGGTACATGATACATAGAGCGGCAGTATGAAAAAGTATAGAAATACAAGATATCTGGAGTGCAAAAAAAAGCTATAAAAAGAGAAAAGAGCTGAGAGAAAAGAGCTGATAAATTCTACAACCACCTAAACAGAAGAGATTCCCAAACCCTTCATAACAAAGCCATCACCTACAGAGAGATTAACCTGGAGAAGAGTCCCCTAAGCAAGCTGGTCCTGGGACTCTGTTCACAAACACAAACAGACCCCAGAGAGCCCCAGGACAGCAACACAATTAGACCAACCAAATAATGAGATAATTACTTGACACATTGGAAATTTACAAAGAATTTACAGAGCAAACTAGAATGCTATTTGGCCCTAAACAGAGAGTAAAGAGACTATGTAGGCCTCCGTAGGAAGACCTCGCTCTCAAGAGAAGACAGGCTATGTGCACACTGCACACAGAATTAGGTGGAAACTGAGCTGCATTACCTAACCTCTTGCCAAATGTATGACCATATAACAGACACATATTTCCCTCAGATTACACAGATCCACAAATCCAATTTTGATAAACTCACATATCAATTGGGTGAAATACCACAGCGTGCCATCATAGCATCAAGATTTGTGACCTGTTGCCACAAGAAAAGGGCAACCAGTGTAGAACAAACACCATTGTAAATACAACCCATATTTATGTTTATTTATTTTCCCTTTTGTACTTTAAATATTTGCACATCATTCCAACACTCTATATAGACCTAATTTGACATTTTAAATGTCTTTATTCTTTTGGAACTTTTGTGATTGTAATGTTTACTGTTCATTTTTTATTGTTTATTTTACTTTGTTTATTATCTATTTCAATTGCTTTGGAAATGTAAACTTACAGTATGTTTCCCATGCCAATAAGGCCCCTTGAATTGAATTGAAATTGAGAGAGAGAAAGAGTGACAGAGTGACAGAGTGACAGAGTGACAGAGTGAATGAGTGAATGAGTGAGTGAGTGAGTGAGTGAGTGAGTGAGTGAGTGAGTGAGTGAGTGAGTGAGTGAGTGAGTGAGTGAGTGAGTGAGTGAGTGAGTGAGTGAGTGAGTGAGTGAGTGAGTGCGTGCGTGCGTGAGTGAGTGAGTGAGTGAGTGAGTGAGTGAGTGAGTGAGTGAGATTAAGGGAGGGAGGAGGGAGAAGCAGGGGGAGCTGCCGTGAAGATAGTCAGATAGGCATAATACTGAGCGAGTCAGAGCGACAGATCTAAGAGATAGATAACAGACAAATAAAGGAAAGCAACATGGGGGAAACAGTGTGTATGTCAGACCAGCAGGTTGTGTGTAAAATGGTGGAAACTGTGTGTGTCCCAGACCAGCAGGTTGTGTGTAACGTGGGGGAAACAGTGTGTATGTCAGACCAGCAGGTTGTGTGTAACGTGGGGGAAACAGTGTGTATGTCAGACCAGCAGGTTGTGTGTAACATGGTGGAAACTGTGTGTGTCCCAGACCAGCAGGCTGTGTGTAACGTGGTGGAAACAGTGTGTATGCCAGACCAGCAGGTTGTGTGTAACATGGTGGAAACTGTGTTTATGCCAGACCAGCAGGTTGTGTGTAACATGGTGGAAACTGTGTGTATGTCAGACCAGCAGGTTGTGGGTAACATGGTGGAAACTGTGTGTGTACCAGACCAGCAAGTTGTGTGTAACGTGGTGGAAACAGTGTGTATGCCAGACCAGCAGGTTGTGTTCAGTGGTGGGTGATAGTGGTTCCAGTCTGTCTCCTTGATCTCCATAACGTCAGTGCTAAATGTCCAACACGGGATTAGAAACGGAATCTTCTCTACAACGCAAGGAGCACCGCCGTGCATCACAGCCCTGTCACCTGAGCTCTTACACATACCACACACAGACATGTGCAAGCATGGGCACACACACACGCACAAAGGCAAGTCAGTTAAGAACAAATTCTTATTTACAATGACTGCCTACACCGGCCAAACCTGGACGACGCTGGGCCAATTGTGCGCCGCCCTATGGGACTCCAAATCACGGCCGGATGTGATACAGCCTGGATTCGAACCAGGTACTGTAGTGATGCCTCTTGCACTGAGATGTAGTGCCTTAGATCACTGCTCCACTCAGGAGCCTCAGGGCCTGTATAAAAGTTTGTGTCACACACATACACACACGCACACACCCTGTGTGTTCCTTATTAAAGAAGCTGAGTGCCTGTGGTGATCTGACACACACTCCTACACACTGTCACTGGTAAGGTTGGAGACACGGTCAGAGAGGGTCAATATGACAGTGCTCTCCGCTACACACCCCTTGCAGAGCTCTCACCACCTACTACACCTTCCGTGAATTAGTGTGTGTGTGTGTGTGTGTGTGTGCGTGTGTGTGTGGGAGAGAGTGTGTGTAGGGGGAGAGTAATCTGTCACTGTCTCATTACTGGGACACAGAGAGAGGGAACGAGAGGGAGGAAAGAGAGGATGAGTAAGATAATGAAATAATAGAATGATGGAATAATAGGGGGACAGAAAGAAAGAGAGGGAGGGAGAGAGGCAGGGAGGGAGGGAAGAGGAGAGAGGTTAACATGACTTCAAAGGAAGAGAACGGTGGGACTATGAGAGTGTCTTGGTACGTGGTGTTATGAAATTACTTGTTTCTTTGAAGGTGTTTTTGTGTATTTGTGTGTGTTTGGTGTGTGTTTCGGTGTGTGTTTCGGTGTGTGTCCTTGGGACGCTCCCTAGCAGGTTTATCATCATCATGTCTCTACTGACTGACTTGTCACATCAGAGCCAAACAATCAATCCGGAACCTTCTAAACAAAGGTCTTTACGCACACCTATGATCCCCAAGACTACACACACATATCCTATTGCTCCCCGACACACAGACCGTAATGATATCAGGGGGAAACATAATCACACACACAGAGGAGGTAATGAGATCTGAGGGAACCATAATGAGGAGACACTGTTGTTGTGATATTCTCTCTACAGTGGTTTCTGGTTACAGTGCAGGGTTGTGTTTATACACTAGAGACACACACTCACACACACAGAATACACCACAACAACAAAAACATCACAACAATGAGCCACTACAGGCCTTCAATGGTGTACGTTTAGAAGACTACAGTACACACACATATACACACACATACACAGTCTTGTATAACTAACCTCACAATTCAGTCCCATTCAAAATCCTATTTTCCCTAACCCTAACCCTAAAACTAACCCTAGCTCCTAACCCTAAACCTAATTCTAACCTTAACCCTTAACCAACAACATGTCCCAGTTGGTCAAATGTGTATTTGTTTACTATTCATGTGGACACACACACACACACTCACACACACACACACACACTTACATTTCTCTGCTAAACTGCTGTCCCACAGCAACACATTGCATGGCCTCACTGCCCTCTGCTCATTAGCACAGTATAAGAGAGAAAGATAGGGAGGCAGAGGCAGAGGCAGAGGGAGTAAATTGTTGTTAGTGTTGCAACTTATATAAATGTTAGGCTAGATCTGACACAGGCTACACAGCCATGCCACAGCCAGCTGTGATCTATGTTACCCTATGAAGCACCAATAGGCACTTTTGTCCTATCAACATAACACTGACCATAATATAGGTGCCTACTAACCATTACTCCAGTAACTCAGTGCTTAACCAGAGTAGTGTTCTCCACTGTCTGAGTGGGCATGTAGCACTGCCAAAAGGGATCAACTCTATTCCCCTCTCAATCTCAGCTCATTGCGTGTGTGTTTGATAGTGCTTGAGTGTGTGAGTGTCTAGGGTTATGTTAGTTAATCATAGCCTTCGCTCAGCATAAATAAAGAGCAATTATTCTGGTTCCCTACGGATCCCCAACGGACACTGACATGACAGGGGATGAAGGTCTGGGAATAGGACAATGAACACATTTGGACAATACTCACTAAACTAAGGACAATACGCACATGACAAATGTGCAGCCGGAGTACCTACTGTTTGGCAATGTGCACACACACACACACACACACACACACACACACACACACACACACACACACACACACACACACACACACACACACCAGTATATTGGACAATGTACCACTGATGTTGGGCAATTTATGACTAATTCATGTTGTTACTCAATATTGACCTGATCCAGAGTTCATTAGTTCAACTGATCCTTTGCGCCGAGCTGCACACACCACGCACACGCACGCACATATACACACATACACATGCACACTGACACACGCACACCCACCCACACATGCACAAACACTGACGCACGTGTGCGCGAACACACACACACACACACACACAGTGACACCCGTACATCAGAGAGAGAGCAGAGGAAACCTAATTTGGAGAACAGGCTCCTCTCTGCCTGGTTGGGAGGCTGCATGGATTATGGGATTTTATACACACTAATCTAGTTTAGCCACGCAGAGAGAGGGAGGGAGTGTGTGTGTGTGTGTATGTGTGTGTAAGCGTGTAAGCGTGTCTGGGCAGGGCCACTTAGCCCCCCCACTATACGCCCAGAGCAATAGAGTGTGTGTGTGTGTCATTGTGTGTGTGTCCGACTTGTGTTTGACCGATGTGTATGTGTGCACGTGTGCGTGCCCAGTAGCCCGTCCTGTCTTAGCAGGAGATAGGGTACCTCTCAGGCCTGTCAGAGCCCCCCAGGGTGAGGCTTAGCCCCTAGTCCTCTAAAGGAAGCTGGCACCACTACAGAGACAGGAACACACACACACTGAGAGGTATGCTCCACAGCACTTCTCTGAAACACTATCACACTCCTAACTGGCATGATCAAAGTAGTTATTATGAAGCGTCAGAGAGGAGGGCAGGAGCCAGCTGTGTGAACCAACAGTTGTGTGTTCAGCAAACACACACACACATAACTCTGTTCTTATCGCTCCGAAGACAAGACAACAGTGAACAGTATAGTTAAAAATGTTAGGAATGTGTAAGGGCCTGTCAAACGTGTGCACGTTGTAAGTGTGTGTGTGTGTGTTTCAGTTTCAATGTCACATGCACAAGTACAGTGGAAAGCCTTTCTTACAAACTCAAAACCAAACAATGCAATAATCAATAACAGCGTAATACTAGAAAAAAAACTGATATACACAATAAAGTAAGTAAGCATACTATATTTTAAAAGTCAGTTTGAATACCATATTTACATGTGCAGGGATACTGGAGTGATAGAGGTAGATATGTATAGGGGTAAGGTGACTAGGCATCAGGATATATGATAAACAGAGTAGCAGCAGTATATATGATGAGTGTATTTGTGTAGAGTCAGTATAAATGTATGTGCATATTATGTGTGAGTGGGCAAATGATGGAGTGAGTGTTTGTGTGAGTGTGAAGGACCCTGTGTGCACAGAGACAGTGTAAAAACTGAAATAAAAGGTCAATAAAGATACAAGGTAAACTAGGTCCGTGTAGCTATTTTGTTAGCTATTTAGCAGTCTTATGGCTTGGGGACAGAAGCTGTTCAGGAGCCTGTTGGTGTCAGACTTGATGTACCGGTACCTCTTCCCGTGCGGAAGCAGAGAAATAATCTATGGCTTGGGTGGTTGGGGTCTTCGATTTTCCAGGACTTCTTTTCACACCGCCTGATATAGAGGTCCTGGATGGCAGGGAGTTCAGCCCCAGTAATGTACTGGGCTGTCCGCACAACCCTCTGTAGTGCCATGCAATCGAGGGTGGTGCTATTGCCATATCAAGCAGTGATGCAGCCAGTCAATATGCTCTCAATGGTACAGATGTAGAACCTTTTCAGGATTTGAGGGCCCGTGCCAAACTTTTCAACCTCCTGAGGGGGAAAAAGCACTGTTGCGCCTTCTTCACGACTGTGCGTGTGTGTTTAGACCATTTTAGGTCTTTAGTGATTTGGTCTACCTGCTCCACTGCCGCTCCGTCGATGTGGATGAGGCGTGCTCGCCCTACGTTTCCTGTAGTCCACGATCAGCTCCTTGATCTTGCTGACGTTGAGGGAGAGGTTGTTGTTCCGGGACCCCTCCCTGTAGGCTGACTCATCGTCGCGGGTGATCAGGCCTACCACTGTCACGTTGGAGTCATGCGTGGCCACACAGTCGTGGGTGAACAAGGAGTACAGGAGGGGACTAAGCACACTCCCCTGTGGGGCCCCCTGTGTTGAGGGTCAGCGTAGTGGAGGTGATGTTGCCTAACCTCACCACCTGGGGTCGGCCCAGTAGGAAGTCCAGGATCCAGTTGCAGAGGGAGGTGTCAGACTCAGAGTCCTAAACTTGGTGACGAGCTTGGAGGGGACAATGGTGTTGAAAGCTGAGCTGCAGTCAATGAACAGCATTCTCACAAAGGTATTCCTCTTATCTATGTGGGTGAGCAATTGAGATTGCGTGGAGAGCAACTGAGATTGCGTCATCAATGGATCTGTTGGGGCGGTATGCAAATTGGAGTTGGTCTAGGGTGGCTGGGATGGTGGAGTTAATGTGAGCCAAAACCAGCTTCTCAAAGTGAGAGCTACAGGGTGGTAGTCATTGTGGCATGAAGCCTTAGAGTTCCTAGGTACAGGGATGATTGTGGTCATCTTAAAACATGTGGGGATTACAGACTGGGACAAGGAGAGGTTGAAAATTACAGTGAATATCCCTGCCAGCTGTTCTGTGCATGCTCTGAGAACGCGCCCTTGAATACCGTCGGGGCACGCAACCTTTTCACGTCGGCCTCAGAGAGTGAGATCACCAAGTCCTCTGGGTCGGTGACGGCCCTCACACCAGGCTCGATATTATTACTGTCAAAGCGTGCATAAAATGCATTGAGTTCATCTGGTAGAGATGCATAACTGGGCAGATCAGAGTTGGGTCTTCCTTTGTAATTCATAATAGACTGTAGCCCCTGCAACATGCGGCGGGTGTCGGAGCCTGTGGAATATGATTCCACCTTATTTCTATATTGTCCTTTTGCTCATTTGATGACTCTGCGGAGGTCATAGCGGGCCTTCTTGTACTCAGTCCTGTCTTCGACCGTAGCATTAGTCCTGCTCTTTAGTTTAGCGCCAACTACAGTGTTAATCCAGGGCTTTTGATTGGGGAAGCAGCGAACCCTCATCGTGGGTACAACGTCGCTGATGCATTTTCCGGTGCCGGAGGTGGTTAGCTCGTCAACCTTATTGACGGAGTCATGAAAGGGTGCATGAGTGTGTGTTTGAGCAGCTGTTGCTACCACGGTACAGGAGGCCTGGCCAGGGAGTGTGTACAGAGCCAGAAGCAGAGATACAGGGCATGTCCAGTACAGTTCAGTTCATACACTGTGCACTGCTCAGTGAAGGGGATTCTGGAGCCTTCTCTCCCATGGAAAACTTTCCACCCGCGCCCCGATGGCAGGACGCCACCAACCAGAGAGGGGTAGGAGTATAAGAACGACGGAGCGAGGTGGTGATGGTGGGGAGGGAGAGAGGTCAGAAACTCCAAGTGGTGTGACAGATGTGTGTGTGTGTGTGTGTGTGTGTGTGTGTGTGTGTGTGTGTGTGTGTGTGTGTGTGTGTGTGTGTGTGTGTGTGTGTGTGTGTGTGTGTTTATGCATGCATGTGTCCAGGGGGTAGTGACATGGCCGCCAGCGGAGTGTGACCACAGGGTAAGTGTGGGATTGGCCGGGACAGCCAACACATTCCTGACCCCGGGAGACAGTCCGCAGGGTCTGAACGACATGACCACACTGGGAAGGATGGGAAAACTACTGGCTTTCAGGAACTGGAGAGGAGAGGAGACTCTGGGTTCTACTGTAACTCTACTGAGAGGACAGGAGGAAGGAGGGAGGAACAGAGAGAGAGAGTTCTGTCTAAACTCTTCAGCGTGTGTGAGCGCAGGGTTGAGTAATTACAGACCGGGCTGGTGTGGAGCCGACAGTCTACCACAACACAGCCAGAACTATGCCATGCCACAACACACACACACACACACACACGGTCTATCCCCAACTGAAACGCCCATATAGCGCCACCAGCATCCCATATTTGGATGATTCAATGCTGTCTGTGTTTGTGCTGCAACAGAAGTCAGCTGAGTGGAGTACTGACCCCATCTAGTGGATAATGACAGAACAATCAGAAAACACAGGCAGCACACACACAAACGACATGAACATGTCTCTAATAATTTAACTATTTAAATCTGGTGTGCTGGTTCTGAGCTGGAATAGAGTTGATTACCTCTCCATTGACTGTGGATGCCACACAACGAGAGATAGAGAGAGAGAGAGAGACTACCTAAATACCTATGAAGCAATAAGAAGAGAATAGAGCTGGTATTAAGTCTTGGTCTGGAACAAGCATTGTGTTTTTGTTCAACATTATTGATTAAACGCCACACTGATTAATCACATTTCAGGGAGGAAGTTGACTAATGAACACACGTGCACGCAAACACACAGATAAGCCAGAATCTGTCCCAAAAGGCCACACACCCCATCCTTCTCAGTTTCCAGTTAAGTAGCAGTGGAGCCAGATGAGTCATGGGGATAGTTGTGGCTGTTGACTCAACATTCCATTCTCTCCCTCTCACCATCCTTTTCAATTCAATTCAATTATCTGTATTGGCATGGGAAACATGTTTACATTGTCAAAGCAAGTGAAATGGACAAACAAAAGGTGGTTATCTTCCTTTCCCCATCAGTAGAAAAACAAGCTTAGTTTCCCCTGTACCTCCCCCCTGTACCTCCCCACTGTACCTCCCCCTGCCTCTCTTCCTAACCCCCTGTACCTCCCCCCTGCCTCTCTTCCTAACCCCCTGTACCTCCCCCTGCCTCTCTTCCTAACCCCCTGTACCTCCCCCCTGCCTCTCTTCCTAACCCCCTGTACCTCCCCCTGCTCACAATCCTCTCTGAGTTCTCAGTTCTATCTCTTTACTCTGCTCTCCTACACCTCACATTGCGCTGTCAGATGGAACAGAGTAAATAGTTGTTTTAATGTCCTAGATTTAGGCGGTGGTAACTTGGGTGGTTCGAGCCCTGAATGCTGATTGGCTGACAGCCGTGATATATCAGACCGTATACCACGGGTATGACAAGACATTTATTTGTACTGCTCTAATTACGTTGGTAACCAGTTTATAATAGCATTAAGGCACCTTGGAGGTTTGTGGTATATGGCCAACACACCACAGCTAAGGGCTGTATCCAGGCACTCCGCGTTGTGTTGCAAATTGGCCATATACCCCACACCCCCTCGGGCAAAAATAGACACCGGAATGCGTTTTTAACCAATCAACATTCAGGATTAGACCCACCCATGTATAATAGGGATTTAACAATGGGTTCTCACTTCAAAGGAACACACTAGTGCTTGATTCAATTATATAATTATGAGGCGTTTTCTATGTAATTATCATGTCAACATGCTATTCATACATAATGCATGTTCACACCTTCTCGTCTCATTTACCACACACTCCACACTTATTTACTAAACAGAGAGAAAGAAACACAGAGAGAGAGAGAGAGAGGCATTACATTTAGAAGGGATTATTGAAAAGTGGTTAAAGATATGAGAACCTACACACAGTGAGTCTGAGCTTGTTAAGGTTTAACATCTGTAGCGAGGGAGAGAGGGCAAGATAGGGGGAAGAGAGGGTCAGAGGTTAACACACACAGGCAGAGGGGAGGGAAAGGGAAATAGCAGATCAAGGAAAGAGAGCACAGAGCCCTGCTCCTGGCAAGATTCACTGTGTGTGTCTGTGTGTGTGTCTTTGTGTGTGTGTGTCTGGGTGTGTGTGTGCAGACTCAGACGAGGCATTAAAATCATTGGTGCCGCCAGTGTGCCGCGGCGCCCGCTGAAAGGGTGAGGGGGGTGGGGAGTCAGAGAGTGCTAATCAGACCCATGTGTGGCCTGCGCTCGGAACAGCTGGTCCCACGCTGAGGACCTGGCCGCCACACACACACACCGCAGAAACACACACACACACACACATACAGAGAGAGTGAGTATAGAAACTACAAGTGCGTACATACACAAAATATCAGCAAAGAAGCTGAAGCTCAAAAGAGCATTTGGAATTGTTTCTGTATGAGAATGTGACAGACAAGAGACAAAGAGGGAGAGAGAGAGAAAATGAGAGAGAGTTAAGGATAGAGAGATAGTTAAGGAGAGAGAGAGAGAGAGAGAAAGACAAAGAGAAAGAGAGACAGATCATTGAATTGAATTGAGTTGAGTTGAGAGGATGATTGGGGAGGTGGTGCCTTTTTCACACACAAAGGGACAACAGGAAGTGAAAGAGCAGAGACAGGAAACTAAGCTTGTTTTTCTACTGATGGGGAAAGGAAGACAACCACCTGCCCACTCCTCCGTCTACCTCCCTGGTCACCACCCTGTGTTGTCCTTCACATTCCCCCCTGCTCTTTCCTCCTTTAATTCCTTCTTTCCTATTCTCTCCCCTTTCCTCCTCCTCCTGTTATTGCAGTGGACGGGAGGTGTGTGTGTGTGTGTGTGTGTGTGTGTGTGTGTGTGTGTGTGTGTGTGTGTGTGTGTGTGTTTTTGTGTGTTGAAGAGTAGACCTGCCTCCTCCAGAGAGATTCCTCAAATTCCTTCACTTCCCACAATGCCCACTACAAAGCTGTTGTTGCCGCATTCCCCCAGGCACATAACAACTTTGTCTCGGCACACACACACACAAACACACAATGGCGCAGAAACAGCTTATTGATACACTGGGACAGCCATTAGAAACTGATAGATCATGATTGTAAAAAGCCATCCCAAAGAGGCCCACCCTCAGCTTCAAACCAATAAAAGTCCAAAGCAGAGGAAGCTAACAGCTGTGTGTGTGTGTGTCCATTAGGAGAGATGAAAGAGGTGGCCATCAGAGTTCTTGGTCGGGAGCCCTAATCCCTTTCCCAGCTCTCTTTTAGTCTTGGGAGGGGGTGACACATAATGGTGTCTCTCTCTCTCTCTCTCTCTCTCTGTTTAGGGCCAAATAGCATTCTAGTTTGCTCATTTTTTTGTTAGTTCTTTCCAATGTGTCAAGCAATTCTCTTTTTGTTTTCTCATGATTTGTGTTTTTGTCCTGGGGCTCTGTTTGTGTTTGTGAACAAAGCCCCAGGACCAGCTTGCTTAGGGGACTCTTCTCCAGGTTCATCTCTCTGTAGGTGATGGCTTTGTTATGGAAGGTTCGGGAATCGCTTCCTTTTAGGTGGTTGTAGAATTTAACGGCTCTTTTCTGGATTTTGATAATTAGCGTGTATCGGCCTTATTCTGCTCTGCATGCATTGTTTGGTGTTTTTTGTTGTACACTGGGGATACTTTTGCAGAATTCTGCATGCAGTCTCTCAATTTGTTGTTTGTCCCATTCTGTGAATTATTGGTTGGTGAGCGGACCCCAGACCTCACAACCATAAAGGGCAATGGGCTCTATAACTCATTCAAGTATTTTTAGCCAGATCCTAATTGGTATGTCGAATTTTATGTTCTTTTTGATGGCATAGAAGGCCCTTCTTGCCTTGTCTCTCAGATCGTTACCTGTGGCACTGATGTTTAAGCCGAGGTATGTATAGTTTTTTGTGTGCTCTAGGGCAACGGTGTCTAGATGGAATTTGTATTTGTGGTCCTGGCAACTGGACCTTTTTTTGTCTTACTGAGATTTACTGTCAGGGCCCAGGTCTGACAGAATATGTGTAGAATATCTAGGTGCTGCTGTAGGCCCTCCTTGGTTGGTGACAGAAGCACCAGATCATCAGCAAACAGTAGACATTTGACTTCAGATTCTAGTAGGGTGAGGCCGGGTGCTGCAGACTGTTCTAGTGCCCTCGCCAATTCGTTGAAATATATGTTGAAGATGGTGGGGCTTAAACTGCATCCCTGTCTCAACCCACAGCCCTGTGGAAAGAAATGCGTGTGTTTTTTGCCAATTTTAACCGCACACTTGTTGTTAGTGTACATGGATTTTATAATGTTATGCTTTTCCCCCAACACCACTTTCAATCAATTTGTATAGCAGACCCTCATGCCAAATTGAGTCAAATGCTTTTTTGAAATTAATAAAGCATGAGGCGATTTTGCCTTTGTTTTGGTTTGTTTGTTTGTCAATTAGGGTGTACAGGGTGAATACGTGGTCTGTCGTACGGGAATTTGGTAAAAAGCCAATTTGACATTTGCTCAGTACATTGTTTTCACTGAGGAAATTAACTAGTCTGCTGTTAATGATTTTCCCAAGGTTACTGTTGACGCATATTCCACAGTAGTTATTGGGGTCAAATTTGTCTCCACTTTTGTGGATTGTTGTGATCAGTCCTTGGTTCCAAATATTGGGGAAGATGCCAGAGCATCTCGCTCTCTCTCTCTCTCTCTCTCTCTCTCCCCCTCTCTCTCTCTCTCTCTCTCCCTCACACATATCTGATTAGTCTGGGTCTACAGGGTCAAATCCAGAAAGTGTGTGTGTGTGGTGTGTGTGTGTGTGTGGAGTGTCTTCTGCCTGCAGTGATGCTCTCAGCAGTGATGTTTGGAACACAGAATGTCCTGGCATCCAATCAGATGATGGAGCTTTCACAGAGCCATGAGTAAATAGAGGTGGCGTGTGTGTGTGTGTATGGGTGTGTGTATGTTTCTAAACAAAGCACACGTCCCCAGGTCTAGATGTTCTGTTCTGCATCAGCGCTCACACACACACACACACACACACACACACACACAGCGTCTCAGTAAGACTGAGTCATATGGAGCACCTGGAGGAGAGAGAGAGGGACAGAGCAGTGAATCACCAGAGAGACCCTATGGCAACTTCCCAGCAGCTCTAAACACAGTATATAGTCATGTTGTACAGTTTGTATTACAATATTTGAACAGCCATAGTACTTAGCACCATAACCATAGTACTGAACTGTACAATTAAATACATACCATGTTCTGCTTAGTGTGAATGCCTGAGCTTACTATTTTGTCTAAGCTCTGTATGGCAGACAGACAAGCAGGCAGGCAGAAAGACACACCCACATACTGTATGTAGACACTCACAGTGACACAGAGGCAGGCCCAGAGACAGTGACACAGAGGCAGGCCCAGAGACAGTGACACAGAGGCAGGCCCAGAGACAGTGACACAGAGGCAGGCCCAGAGACAGTGACACAGAGGCAGGCCCAGAGACAGAGCAGAGAGCACAGTGTCCAGGGAGCAGAGTGGAGCAGCACACTGGTCTGATGGATGAGGAGACAGAACAGAACAGCACATCTACTGCATCATGTCATGACCACAACACACACACACAAGTATGTCTTACTATACCTGTGAGGACTTTTTGGGGACCAACAATTGAATCCCATTCAAAATCCTATTTTCCTAACACACAAACACACATCCCACAGTACAGCTTTAGAATATAGCAGGAGGGTAGGGTAGGGGAGGGGAGGGGAGGGGAGGGGAGGGGAGGGGAGGGGAGGGGAGGGGAGGGGAGGGGAGGGGAGGGGAGGGTGAAAGAAGGTGAAGAGGGGGAGGGAGAGAGAGTGTGAGTGAGGGGAAGCAGGAAGACAGATGTTCAGTGTGCGTGTGTATCAGTGGGTGTATACCACAGAAAGTCCAAACTTGTTCTTGACACAAACATTATTTTTAGAAGGTGTACAGTACATTCTGCATGATACACATGTACAACTGACAGTTGAGAAGCCTCACCCCTATCTTTACTCCTATCCATATCTGGAAAATGCTGCTTTTCCCGCTCTGCTCTATCCATATTCATTTGATTCATAATCTTCTAAATCTTCCAGATTTTCTTGACAGATCTCTCTTTAATTTCCCATGGAGCATAGCTACATCCAGCTGACTAGAGACCAAATAAACATGGCTTTGAACCCCAGTTGCAAAATAATATTCTTCCTCTCCCTTCACCCTCTCATTCCTCTCCTGCCTTCCCTCCCTCCTATCCCCCTCTTCTCCACCTTTCTCCTCACACTCTACTCCCCCCACTTCACCCTCATCTCCTTACCCACCCACTCCCAGCTCCTGGCGCTGTGTTGTTTGTTTTGAGACGGCAAACTAGCGTCTCGCTACAATTAGTCCTGATGAGCAAGTCATTAAGATGAACGAGAGGAGAGGGAGAGAGGAGGAGGAGAGGGAGAGAGGAACAGAGGAGAGACGAGAGGGAGGGAGGGAAGTGAAAGGGTGAAGGAGAGACTGGAAGAAGGGAGAAAGAGGTGGAAAGGGGCGAGAGGGGGAGAGGGAAGAGGGGAGAGGCAGAGCATACAGTAACATGTGGGGTTTCTAAAGAGAGTTGGGGGGAAGGAGGTGTAGTTAGAGAAGGTATAGCGTTTGGGATGGGGGAATTCCAGCCTATGTATGTGTTCATATGTTCAAATGTGTGTTACAGAGTCGTAAGTTGGCCTGCAATGAGGCAATGCTGTGGGGTTAGAGGACACACATACCTGGCTGGGAAATGAGGGGGTGAAGGAATGAGAGACCTCTTTGCTCCATATGAGACACTGTCTAAACCAGCAGTAGCAGACCTTGTCATACAACCACTACTGGGACTATGGGACACTGGGGGACATACTGATACACTGATGTTGGGATGTAGAAGTAAGCACTCTGACCACAGGGTTAGCCAAGGACCTTGGGGAGTACAGAGGGTAATGACCATGTCCAGAGGGGACCACGCCAGTGAGATTGACCTGGTCTAGATGACCAAAGAGGTGATTGGGATTTCCGTTCAGAAACTCACACATCATGTGAAAATACAAATTGCCAGTACTGTTGGTTGGTTATTGCCAGTACTGTTGGTTGGTTTTTGCCAGTAGTGTTGGTTGGTTATTGCCAGTACTGTTGGTTGGTTATTGTCAATACTGTTGGTTGGTTACTGCCAGTACTGTTGGTTAGTTATTGTCAATACTGTTGGTTGGTTAATGTCAATACTGTTGGTTAGTTATTGTTAGTACTGTTGGTTGGTTATTGTCAATACTGTTAGTTG
This sequence comes from Thymallus thymallus, assembly GCA_023634145.1. Classification (NCBI taxonomy): domain Eukaryota; kingdom Metazoa; phylum Chordata; class Actinopteri; order Salmoniformes; family Salmonidae; genus Thymallus; species Thymallus thymallus. The sequence continues at coordinate 17,540,907 of CM042380.1, read as the reverse complement.
GTTATTGCCAGTACTGTTGGTTGGTTATTGCCAGTATTGTTGGTTGGTTATTGCCAGTACTGTTGGTTGGTTATTGCCAGTACTGTTGGTTGGTTATTGCCAGTACTGTTGGTTGGTTATTGCCAGTACTGTTGGTTGGTTATTGTCAGTACTGTTGGTTGGTTATTGTCTGTACTGCTCCACATAAACCCACCCCCAACACACAATAAACCGTCGCCAGCAGCTGCGGGAAGCTGCACTTTTCACACTTAAAAATAACCAGCAAAATGCTATTTAAACAGACCCAGGTTACAGCCACTAATAAAACAAATACACACAGGAATAATTGTATCAACACGCCAACCTGGCTGTAAAAAAAACCTCACCATGTGTTGTGGAGGAAGGGAGGGGGGGGGGGGGGGAGAGAACGAACGAGGGAGTGAAGGAAGGTGGATGGAGGGAGGTAAAAGGAAAAGGGGGGGGGGGGGGGAACAGGTCTCACAGAGCTACCGTGCAGGCGCCAGTGAAGACAGCGACGGAGGGAGGGATGTAGGGAGAGAAAAAAAGCCTGCAGAAACTCTCAACAGATGCGTGAAGCCCTTGTCAGCATTCCTGCTAGGTAACGCAAGGTCAGGAGTGAGCAGGAAGACAATATGAGGACTATTTGGGCTCCCTGAGCGCCAGATGTGTTTTAATAAGACGGCTGCCCTCACAGCTAATAAGGTCAGCCTCTGGCTCCAGCCAGACGAGCAAACAAGTAGACTCTTGGCAGGAATTCAGCACCGGCTTGGCACAGCCTCCCTCCCTGCTTCCTGCCTGCCTCACTCCACTTCACTCCACTCGCTGCCTGCCTGTCTTGGAGAGAGAGAAGAGAGGGAGAGAGGGAAGCCCAGAGAAGAGGAGAGGTTCCGAGAATGCTCTCAATTTAATTCAATTAAATTTAAGGGTTTTATTGGCATGGGAAACATATGTTAACATTGCCAAGCAAGTGAAGAAGATAGTAAACAATAAAAATTTACAGTAAACATTACACTCAGAAGTTCCAAAAGAATAAAGACATTTCAAATGTCATATTATGTCTATATACAGTGTTGTAATGATGTGCAAATACTTAAACATAAATATGAGTTGTATTTACAATGGTGTTTGTTCTTCACTGGTTGCCCTTTTCTTGCTGCTCTGATGGCACACTGTGGAATTTCACCCAGTAGATATGGGAGTTTATCAAAATTGGGTTTGTTTTCAAATTCTTTGTGGATCTGTGTAATCTGAGGGAAATATGTGTCTCTAATATGGTCATACATTTGGCAGGATGTTAGGAAGTGCAGCTCAGTTTCCATCTCATTTTGTGGGCAGTGTGCACATAGCCTGTCTTCTCTTGAGAGCCAGGTCTGCCTAAGGCATCCTTTCTCAATAGCAAGGCTATGTTCACTGAGTCTGTACATAGTCAAAGCTTTCCTTAAGTTTGGGCCACAGTGGTCAGGTATTCTGCCACTGTGTACTCTCTGTTTAGGGCCAAATAGCATTCTAGTTTGCTCTGTTTATTTAATAATATTCAAGTAATTCTCTTTTTGTTTTCTCATGATTTGGTTGGGTCTAAATGTGTTGTTTTCCTGGGGCTCTGTGGGGTCTGTGTTTGTGAACAAAGCTCCAGGACAAGCTTGCTTAGGGGACTCTTCTCCAGGTTCATCTCTCTGTAGGTGATGGCTTTGTTATGGAATGTTCCGGAATCACTTCCTTTTAGGTGGTTGTAGAATTGAACAGCTCTTTTTCTGATTTTATTAATTAGCGTGAATAAGCCTAATTCTGCTCTGCATGCATTATTTGGTGTTTTACGTTGTACACGGAGGCAAAAAGTCTCAATTTGGTGTTTGTCCCATTTTGTGAATTCTTGGTTGGTGAGCGGACCCCAGACCTCACAGTAATAAAGGGCAATGGGTTCTATAACTGATTCAAGTATTTTTAGCCAGATTCTAATTGGTATGTCAAAATTTATGTTCCTTTTGATGGCATAAAAGGCCCTTCTTGCCTTGTCTCTCAGATCGTTCACAGCTTTGTTACCTGTGGCGCTGATGTTTAGGCCAAGGTATGTATAGTTTTTTGTGTGCTCTAGAGCAACGGTGTCTAGATGGAATTTGTATTTGAGGTCCTGGCAACTGGACCTTTTTTGGAACACCATTATTTTTGTCTTACTGAGATTTACTGTCAGGGCCCAGGTCTGACAGAATCTGTGCAGAAGATGGTTGGTTGGTGGTGGCAGAAGATGGTTGGTTGGTGGTGACAGAAGCACCAGATCATCAGCAAACAGTAGACATTTGACTTCAGATTCTAGTAGGTTGAGGCTGTGTGCTGCAGACTGTTCTAGTACCCTCGCCAATTCGTTGATATATATGTTGAAGAGGTTGGGGCTTAAACTGCATCCCTGTCTCAACCCCACGGCCCTGTGGAAAGAAATGTGTGTGTTTTTTGCCAATTCTTCTCTCTCTCGCTCTATCTCGCCCATCTCTCTCCCTCTCTCTCCTCCCTCTACACCTATCTTTTATTAGACACTTCCCTTTTCTGCTAGGAGAGCAAGATAAAATATCAGACCTTTTGAAGCACCCCCTCCCCCCCACACACACACAATGAATCTGAGCTCTCCTGAGAGGGGAGTGGGCGCCGGGAGACAGAGGGAGACGGAGGGGTGGGAAGACTTCCCCACACAGAAGAAGGGAGGGAGGGAGATGGAGAGATGGGAGGAAAGAGGAAAAGAGATATGGAGAGAGAGATGGAGTTTTGGCAGCGCTGTTGGAGGCTCTGTTTACACTCATGCCTGCCAATCGCTTGTGGAGAGAGAGCAACATTTAGATTTCTCCAGACAAAGCAGGTCCAAACAATGCTTCATGTGAATAAATATTTTAATCCTATAATCCAGTGGGAGAAAAATACACACTTGCAAATTTGAACCAACTGGGTCTAACCAAAGTCTAATCTAAACCACCAGAACTAGCCCATAGAATGTCACTATCCACGACAGATTGCTGTCATCAGAAAAAAAGTACCAACATGATACCATATCTTCCTCAACACCCCTGTTTCTAATATGTCTGTATGGGGACACCCCTGGGTGTAGTGTCAAACAGAGTGTAACAGGAAGTCAGAGGGGAAGTACCAAACACGGTGGGCTGGGGGAGACCTGCTGTTATTACACATACCCCCGGGGACAGTGTGACAGATGTAGACTTGTGGTTGTCACGGCACCCAGTTCTGTATTGAGGTGAGAGGGGCTTTCAGATGTCCCTGTCATTAACACACACACACACACTTACCACTAAGAGTACACACACATACACACATAGCCACATACAGATACAGGAACAACCCAAACCATCAGCACAGCTAGGATTTGCTTTAAGCCCCTACACACTTCATCCCTTCCCCTTACCCTTCCCCTTACCCTCCCCTCCCCTCCGCTCCTCTTCCCTTTCCCTCTACCCCTTTGGCCTCACTCTGTCCAGTCTTTCTCTCTCTCTGGCGGGTGGTAAAGTTGACGTCATCCTCGACTTCTCACGAAATCAGAGCATCAGACAGGCCCTCTCCACGCCTCCCCTCCCCATGCCTGCAGCATTCACAACTAAAATATTTACCCCTTGGCTTGGCTACAGACTGCCCTGCTCTGTTATTACATACCACACACAGACACACACACACAGAATAATGTTCACACACTCACATACTGCACTAAAATACCCATACACTCACATACTTACACATGACTTACAGACACAGTCCACTTCACACTAAAGAGACAGAGACACGCACCATAGGGATCCCTTAAAGTACACCTCAATGACAGCAGACTAAAGAGGTGGAATCTAGGGGTAGCAATAGCATGGTAGTAATGCTGGTTGGGCTGTGAGGGTGTGGATGGATGTAGGAGAAAGCTGAGAGGTGGCACTTTTTAAAGCTTAGGCTACTTCTTCTGTATAGTTCCATGGAATTAGGCAAACTCATGTCCCAGGCTTGAGTCAGACCATGTTAGCTGACCAGGAAAAACTCCTGACCCTAGTTAGCCTATAGCTAATCAACAATCACACGCATAGTTAACATTGGTCAGGTGAAAAAAGACACCCCTGAGAGACGTCTTCTTTAGAGTGGTCAACTGGTATAGAGGTCAAAGGTAAAAAGCTGTGTGGTAGGGTCAGACAGCAGGCTTTATTAAGCTCTAGTGGGGTTTGGGGAGTAACAAGACATAGGCCTAGATACAGTATTCATAGAAAAGACACACAGGCACACACACACACGCACACACTGTAGGTTGTATATGTCGTGTAGAGGTCTGTTCCCAGCTTCCCACAGTCCCTTTATGTATGTTTTAGTAGAGAGCCTGTAGTCAACTGGTCCTGTCTTCATACTTTAACACCACATCACTGAGAGCAAACTGGACTCTCCCACACAGCCATCCATTCAGTCTGATGGAGTAACAGGGTTAATTCTGCGTGGTTACAGGGTTAAAACAGAAAACTCAAAGGGTTAAGTTGAGGTATTATTTCTGGGGAAGGCTATTATCATCAAGTATCTTCAGTATTCACAAGGCTTGCTAGAGCATTGTGAACTGTCGTAGCGCAGTGGTCTAAGCCGTGGGTTCCCATACTTTCCAGTCCCCGACCCCCCAAATAACGGTACCAGAGACTCGCGACCCCCACTATCCCTGGAGGTGGTTGAAGCATACAAACGTTTGCGCGCACACGTACTAATAGGCCTAGGCTATTCAAACACGGGCATATAACGATAACACAAAGAACACATTAGCCTAACAACCATAATATTAATTAATTTTGTAACGTTAAACGTACCTAATGAGATGGTTGGGCATTATGTTTGGAGCACAACAAGGCCAGTCTGGGTTTAATTTTAGAGACTGCCACTCAGAGATCATCCTCCACGTTCAATCGCAATCTGTACTTCAAAAAAAATATATATGTCAGTGCTGAGAAAGTATTTTCACATAAGTATGTACAGTTGAAGTCGGAAGTTTACATACACCTTAGACAAATACATTTAAAGTCAGTTTTTCACAACTCCTGAAATTTTATCCCAGTAAAAATTCCCTTTCTTAGGTCAGTTAGGATCACCACTTTACAAAAATATGAAATGTCAGAATAACAGTAGAGAGAATTATTTATTTCAGCTTTTATTTCTTTCATCACATTCCCAGTGGGTCAGAAGTTTACATACACTCAATTAGTATTTGGTAGCATTGCCTTTAAAATGTTTAACTTGGGTCAAAGGTTTTGGGTAGCCTTCCACAAGCTTCCCACAATAAGTTGGGTGAATTTTGGCCCATTCCTCCAGACAGAACTGGTGTAACTGAGTCAGGATTGTAGGCCTCCTTGCTCGCACATGCTTTTTCAGTTCTGCCCACACATTTTCTATTGAGGTCAGGGCTTTGTGATGGCCACTCCAATACCTTGACTTTGTTGTCCTTAAGCCATTTTGCCACAACTGTAGAAGTATGCTTGGGGTCATTTCCATTTGGAAGACCCATTTGCGACCGAGCTTTAACTTCCTGACTGATGTCTTGAGATGTTGCTTCAATATATCCACATAATTTTCCTTCCTCATGATGCCATCTATTTTGTGAAGTGCACCAGTCCCTCCTGCAGCAAAGCACCCCCACAACATGATGCTGCCACCCCTGTGCTTCACAGTTGGGATGGTGTTCTTCGGCTTGCAAGCCTCCCCCTTTTTTTACCTTCAGGCGTTTGGAAATTGCTCCCAAGGATGAACCAGACTTGTGGAGGTCTAAAAAAAGTATTGGCTGATTTCTTTTGGTTTTCCCATGATGTCGATCAGAAGTACTGAGTTTGAAGGTAGGCCTTGAAATACATCCACAGGTACATCTCCAATTGACTCAAATGATGTCAATTAGCCTATCAGAAGCTTCTAAAGCTATGACATCATTTTCTGGAATTTTCCAAGCTGTTTAAAGGCACAGTCAACTTAGTGTATGTAAACTTCTGACCCACTGAAATTGTGATATAGTGAATTATAAGTGAAATAATCTGTCTGTAAACAATTGTTGGAAGAATTACTTGTGTCATGCACAAAGTAGATATCCAAAACTATAGTTTGTTAACATGAAATCTGTGGAGTGGTTGAAAAAGGAGTTTTAATGACTTCAACCGAAGTGTATGTAAACTTCCGACTTCAACTATACATGCAAACGGCATCAGTACATCCATTGCTGCCTTGGATAGTTGTGGGTATTCCCTCTCAACTCAAATCCAGAACTCAGCCAGTGTCTTGGAATGAAACGCTGTCTTTAAGGTTTGATCACTTGACAGTTCAACCAGTGCGTCCTCCAGGTCAGATGACAGGTGTTGTACGGTCGTTACATTGAATGGTGATCTTATCCAGTCGTATTGTTCCGGAGTTGTAGGTAGGTAGGTAGTGATGGACTTCTTCACAGTGTTAACACTCAGTTCATTTTCCTCCATGAATTCGTCCAGCTCAGGAAACATATCAATCCTACCCATTTCAGTGGCGGCTGGTGATAATTATTTTGGGGGGGCGCATGCAGTACCAAAAGGCATGTTGACTACTTTTTTCTTTCTTTTTTTCTAGAAAAAATCCAGCCAGCCACCTCCGTTTCTCATAACAAGCGCGGGTGAAGCTCCGGGTGTAGCTTCGCACTCGCAGTAGTGGCCAAGAGCGTAAAGTTGAATGACAGGTGACGAGAACCAATCAGATTGGATAAAATAACATGTATCCAATTCTGATTCGCCAGGGACGCAGCGACCTGCGCCCGGAGGAGGATCTTTAAGAAACCAATTAGAGACCAGCTTCAGGTCACATGCTGCCCGAAGATTTATGGACTCAGATAGACATCCATTTGTCCGGCGTCCCTCGCCCATGAAACCGCATGAAACATATTGATGGGGGCAGCGCCCCAGCGCCCTCTATTGACAAGCCGCTACTGACCCATTTCAACTCGCGCAGTCCAACGTTCAACTTTCCTCTTGAATGCGTGGATTTTATCATTCAGCGACAGGATGCTTGTGTTTTCACCTTGTAATGACATATTAAGTAAGGTGGAACTGCTTCTCTGCTCTCCTCTGCTTTGTCTTTGGTCGGTATTAACCAACGTTTAATGTTGACGAAAATATGCTAGGCTTAAGCCTTTTGATTTGAGCTAGTTAGCTAAGTGTTCGCAATGTTTCCTTTGGCGCTGAAAATGACCTCAACTGATGCTGTCGCTAATCTGTCATAATCACCTCGGGGGTTGTGAAAAGAAAACCGGTAAGCTGATGATGTTTTTTTAAATCGTATTATTTAAAATTGTAAATACAATTTTTTCCTTTTGTAACAATTATTTTATCGTTTTAAAATTAGATTTCACACATTCTGGAAATCATCTGGGTTGCGACCCCCACTTTGGGAACCCATGGTCTAAGCAGTGCGCTCCGGAACCAAGCATCATGAGTGCAATCATTTTTATTTTTGGGGTGAGAGCAGAGGAAACCATATATCGACGTTCTCTGACCTTTTCTATTTCTAGTGATCAGTCTGACCCTACTGCATGCAAACACACACACACACACACACACACACACACACACACACACACACACACACACACACACACACACACACACACACACACACACACACACCCTGTAGATAGGATTCCCACAAAGTTCCACAGAGTTCAGAACACCCAGCACCATGGTGATTACATGATGAGTAACATGATCATTTCACTGAGAACCAGCCTAAAGTGAACAGTACAAGTAGACTGGCTTTTTTTCTCAATAGCTTGAAACCACTTTTAGAGCTGTGGTCAAAAGTATACACAAACAACAGAAGCATCATGTACTCTAAGAGGAAAATTGGTGTGAGACAGAATTGTCATTGTGATTTTTTCCAGCAGTTTAGAAAGTCTTCATATTTTGGCTGTGGTTGACATTCAGTCAATATAGAATGGTATCCTCCAGACCCTGCCTGGCTGGCTCCTTCTGGAGTGTTCTGTAAGAGAGGATAACCTGATCTCCATCTAACTAGTAACTACACCCTTCAATGACACATACACACAGTCATTCAGCCATCTCTCTCTCTCTCCTCAGATCAGCTATCAAAGTGAGGGTTGTGAGGTCATGGGTAAAATGTGCTCTCCTCTCCAAGGTGAATTACTGAAAATGAGAAAACCTCTTCAGCTGATCATGAAAAGACTCATTAATCCATTTTCTATTTTCTCCATCCACTCTGTCTTTTCTCGTTGTCTTCAAGAGGCTGAGGCAGGATATTCAGGGGCCTAGCTATTAATACTTTTACATCAGTACATATTTAACAGTTTAAGGCTGGTCTCTGTTACACCAGTATCAGATTTTTTTAAAAGTGTAATTAATATGGCTATTATAGAAATATGGATACATCTATCTACATTGGACAGCTGAACTAGACCATCTGGTGTCCATCTGGTGTCCTGATGTCTGGCAGACACATGCATGAGTCTAACTTTCAGAGATAAATATGCATTAGGAGGTTGCTAAGCTACCTGACCCTTGATCTGTTCACTTCCTGTTCTTTCAGATGACGTCAATGACCAGCATCTCAGAAAGACACAGCCTTATAAGGACTCCTGTACACTGAGTGTACAAAACATTAGGAACACCTTCCTAATATTGAGTTGCACCCCCTTTTGCCCTCAGAACAGCCTCAATTCATTGAGGCATGAACTCTACAAGGTGTCGAAAGTGTTCCACAGGGATGCTGGCCCATGTTCACTCCAATGCTTCCCACAGTTGTGTCAAGTTGGATGGATGTCATTTGGGTGGTGGACTATTCTTGATACACACAGGAAACTGTTGAGGGTGAAAAACTACATGTCAGATACACACACACATAACTCCGACCCCTAACCTGGACTCTACTACGCTCCACCCTTTCTCGGGCCACTAGGGGCAACAGTGAGCACTGTTACTTTCAAGTAGGTTTCAGTTTCGCTAGGGCGTTGTGGATGAGGATGGTGGAAAGCATCTGCATCTGGTGCCAAAGGTTGCATGTTCGAATCCAGCTATAGAAAATTGTTTTAAGCCTATCCCAAACCTTAACCCTTACTTTAACCATTCAGAGTTAATGCCTAAACTTAACCTTAAATACTTCCGAGATTTTACGTTCGGAACAACCTCGAAATTTGATGGACAAGGATTCATCTAATTCTGACGTGAGACTATGAGAGCGAGTTGCTGTCTTTGTCTCTGTATCACTACACACTCCCAGTAAAGCACTAAACAATCTCTAAAATACGTTTGTGGGAAAGGGGAGAAAAGAGAGATTGAAGAGAGAGGGAGAGGGGAGTGATGAAGGGCAAAGGGATGAATCGGAAGAGAGGATCAACTAGATCACACAGGTCGAAGAGGAAGAGGAGAAAGCAGATAGAATAGAATAAGAGAAAAAAGGTATAGAGGGAAGAGATGGATGTGATAAATCATTACAGCCTGTCTCAATGCTCTGAACACCTCTTCCACTGGCAGGAGAGTGATGAAGGATGGTCACGCTATAATCTTAACTGTAATCTTCACACAAACACACACACACACACTCACAGCCATTATACACTCTACACAGTACCGTATGGTGTATCTGGATGGGTTGAGTTAGTCTTGGGCTGCATGTTAGAGCCCAGGGAGGAGTACAGTACAGCAGGTCTGAACCTTCCTCTGATCTGGTCCTGATTTAACACATTATACTGTAACACACAGCACCAGTCTGGCTCTGGCTCTGGCCTGCTCTCTAAATTGTCTGGCCTGCTCTCTACCTTGTCTGGCTCTGGCCTGCTCTCTAAATTGTCTGGCCTGCTCTCTACCTTGTCTGGCTCTGGCCTGCTCTCTAAATTGTCTGGCCTGTTCTCAACCTTGTCTGGCTCTGGCCTGATCTCTAATTTGTCTGGTCTGCTCTCTACCTTGTCTGCCTGTCAGTCAGTCTGTCTGCTATCATCACTCCCTGTCATGCTGAACTTACATTGTGGAAAGATGGAGGAGGGAAAGAGGATGAGGGAGAAAGAGGAGTGTGAGGAGATTGAGTCATTTTGTGATTTGGACAGACAAGACACAAGAGGAGAGGATGATAATAGGATCTCCTTGACCTGTAGAGACATGAAAGAGGCTGGAGCCACCCTGATCCAATTCACAGGGAGGTGCTGTATTTGCTGAGTGTGTGTGCTGGATGGTGTGTGTGCTGGATGGTGTGTGTGTTGGATGGTTTATGTGTTGGATGGTGTGTGTGTGTTGGATGGTGTATGTGCACTGTCAGCCAATGCATTTTTCTACCACTTCACGAGTGATATGGCAACTTTTATTCACCCCTTCTCTCATTCTTCAATAACAGTGGAACTACAGTTGAAATCGGAAGTTTACATACACTTAGGTTGAAGTCATTAAAACTAATTTTTCAACCACTCCACAGATTTCATGTTAACAAATTATAGTTTTGGCAAGTCGGTTAGGACATCTACTTTGTGCATGACACAAGTAATTCTTCCAACAATTGTTTACAGACAGATTATTTCACTTATAATTCACTATATCACAATTCCAGTGGGTCAGAAGTTTACATACACTAAGTTGACTGTGCCTTTAAACAGCTTGGAAAATTCCAGAAAATGATAGCTTTAGAAGCTTCTGATAGGCTAATTGACATCATCTGAGTCAATTGGAGGTGAACCTGTGAATGTATTTCAAGGCCTACCTTCAAACTCATGGGAAAATCAAAAGTATGTTGTTAATTTTCTTCCTTTCCCACAGTGTGTGTGTGTGTGTGTGTGTGTGTGTGTGTGTGTGTGTGTGTGTGTGTGTGTGTGTGTGTGTGTGTGTGTGTGTGTGTGTGTGTGTGTGTTGCCTCTGTGTATAGGTGAGAAAAGGGAAGTGGCCATATGGCTGTGTTCAGCAGGCACCTCCCCAGTCTTCAAACAACGTTCCGACAACCACCCCCGCAACGCTCCACTATGATCCCAAGGAGGTGCCCCCACCCGGGGACTCAACACAACAGTATTAAACTAGTTAGTGTCTGTGTGTATGTGTTTTATGTGTGTGTGTCTGTATGTGTGTGTTTGCGTGCCAAGCAGATGGGAGGAAAGAGAGAACAGTAAGCTGAGATCAGGGACAGAAAGTCTGGGAGACTGGGAGTTTGTGTGTATCAGTGTGCATCTGTGTGTGGTGCTGGACTGAGAGAGGGGGCTGTGTGGGGTTAGGCAGCGGGACACCGAGGGGAGAGGGGAGGAGAGGAGGGGGAGGTAGTGGTTAGGCGTCTCTGAGTTGCTGGCTGTGTGCCCGGCTCTGAAGCAAACTTAAACAAACTCCTGTTGCAGCCATCTGCTAGGCTCTGGGGATAAATCACAGCCCTGCCTCGTTCAGAGCTGCTCTCTCTGCTGCTCCCAGAACCACTATCAGGTTACTGTGTGAGCGCCCGCCCGACCTGCACATCTCTCACGCACAAGAACAGGCACACACATACACATCCAGGCATACACACACGCACACACACACACACACACACACACATATCCTCTCTCCCAGTCACACACACAGGAACGCAGGCACACACACACTGACACACAGACACACTGCCCAGGCTGCGCGTCAGGCTGGAGCCAGGGCCCGCCATGGGGCTCACACCGCCAAGAGAGGCCAGCAACATGTGGCCCTGCTAAATCCACAAGGAGAGGAGATGAGGGAGTGGGAATGGGAAGGGATGGAGGAGTGCGGGAAAGAGTGAAGGGGGAGGATAGAGGAGAGAAAGAGGGGGAGGAGGGGGGAGGGAGGAAAGGAAGGGAAAACAGTGAGGGGAGGGAAAGGAGGAGAAAAGAGTGGGAGACACAGACAGGGGAGGAGAGAGGGGAGTAGGTGAAGGGGTAGATAAAAAGAGAAAGGATAGAGTAGGGAGGGGAGTGGAGGGGACATGGAGAGGGGGAGAGGGGGAGAGGGAGAGAGAGAGAGAAGACGGAGAGGAGGAGGAAACCCCTGGCTCCTTACTCAAACCAAGTGCTATTTTTACAGCACCCTGCAAGAGGAGAACATAAAAACATTGAAATCCCCTCTGTTCTCTTTTTTAATTTCTACTTTTGGAAGGATTATGAAGAGAGATTGAGAGGATATCTTTGGAGGAATATTTCCGATTGACAAGATGGACGGACACAGACAGACGGACAGACAGACACAAAGACAAACGGACACAAATGTTTTGTGGTCTCACTGAGCAGTTCAAAATGCTGAATTAACACAGCATCTCTGACTGACCATAACAAGAGAACTACTAAACACCAGTTCCTAGCCTTAGGACTAGACTTGAGCATATTTGTGACAAGTTAACCATAAACTAGTGGCAAACCACTTTGGCTACTTGGCTGCGGACTCAAGGCTATATGGGTTGCACATTAGTCACTCCTGACTGTGACTAGCACATTTGCAAGTTGTGGGCCCAAACACACATATCGGTCCATGGGAAACTTCTCAGGCCAAGCTGGCTGGTCACAAGTTAGCATTTAGCTAGCCTGGTCTACTTGCCAATACGTGATGATGGTGAGCATATAGAAGAGTATACTGTGTAGGCCGGAGATGGGCAACTGGCCCCTTTTGAAGGCCCTCGGATCAATAACAAATATATATGTTTTTGTTTTTTTGGAACTCAGTCGGGGTCTCAACTTACTGTTGACTTACACTACTAGAGTACACAAGGTACAATTTCAAAATTTGGTTGTACATCAACAGTTTTTCTCTTGTTATGTCAGCTACATTTGTTTTAGATTGCTAAGTAAGTCAAATTCAACTTGAATTTGTAAGTCAGTTTCACTCAGATATCATGTTAAAAACTGCAAACATTTCTCTCCACCCTATAGCAAACTGTGTAGAATTGCAGTAAATTAGCTGTTAAACAACACATTTTCCTCTCCGCCCCCTGGCAAAATGAGTAGAATTGCATGAAATTAGTTATTTTAAAAAATGGTGGCCCCCAGCCCCATCAAAGTTGCCAATCTGTGGTCTAGGCTTATGTTCTACTGACCACAAATAAGCACAGCACTAACTTTCTGGCTATGACTACTAGGGCAGGGAATTGCCAGGGACCTCGCGATACGATATTATTACCATACTTAACAGCTGATACTGTGATGTTATTGTGATTCGATGTTCTAAACGTATTGCTCACCATACTGTATGTCTGCTGCAGAAGCACAAGAGATAACCATGAGAAAACGAGTTGATCATTTTAACATTTTTGTCATTTAGCAGACACTTTTATCCAGAGCGACTTACAGGAGCCATTAGGGTTAAGTGCCTTGCTCAACGGCACATCGACAGATTTCACCTAGTCAGCTCGGGGATTCGAACCAGCAACCACGGCCCAACCTCTTAACCGCTAGGCTTCAGTCATTGAAATATAAGTGTTGAAAACAAATTGCCAAACTATGGTGCAGGTACAGCCAACTAGAGCAAAAATAATATTGCAATTTTCAAAACGATACATCGTCAAAAATTATATCCCAGTATGTAACTGTATCAATTTCCCCCCCTTCACTAATAACAACAGCAGAACCACAAGAGTTGTCAGTTGTTAAAAGGTGTGTGTTTGTTTAGGTGTGTGAAAGAGAGAGAGAGAAACAGAGTGAGCGAGAATAGACATAAATAGACACAAATAACCCTTGGTGCTTGTTGAGCTAACCTGGCTTTTGTGAACTGACTGATGTGGGATCAGTAGCTCTGTGCCATCGCTCTCTCTTTCTATCTCTGTCTGTCTGGTATGTGTATCTCAGAGGGGGACAGCTGTGTCAGAGTGCCAAACTCTTTCCCTAGGAAATTAAACAAGAGGTCCCTTGACACCACTACCCCCTCCCTGCTAACCCACCCCACGTGCCTACACATAAATCTGACTGCTCTCACTTCAAACTATGGCAGCCCTGGCACTGGGGAACTGTGTGTGTGTGTATGTATACCCACCCATGCCACTGATGTGATGTCCCTCGGCCAGTTGTATTCATGTACAGTAGGTTAGCGTGGGGCTAGAGGCCACCTGGTGAAGGCTGTTTACTGCCCGTCTTTGTTCTGACTGCTCCCCTGGCTTACACCAGCCGGTCTATAGATGGTCACCTGACTGCTCCCCTAGCTTACACCAGCCGGTCTATTGATGGTCACCTGACTGCTCCCCTAGCTTCCACCAGCCGGTCTATAGATGGGTCACCTGACTGCTCCCCTAGCTTCCACCAGCCGGTCTATAGATGGGTCACCTGACTGCTCCCCTGGCTTACACCAGCCGGTCTATTGATGGTCACCTGACTGCTCCCCTGGCTTACACCAGCCGGTCTATAGATGGGTCACCTGACTGCTCCCCTGGCTTACACCAGCCGGTCTATTGATGGTCACCTGACTGCTCCCCTAGCTTCCACCAGCCGGTCTATAGATGGGTCACCTGACTGCTCCCCTGGCTTACACCAGCCGGTCTATAGAAAAGGTCAGGACAAATAGTAACACGTTGTTTCCCTTCATCCACTTTAGAGCTACAGCCAGAAAAGCAGACACGGCATAGATAGATAGATAGATAGATAGATAGATAGATAAGCAGCTACAACAAAACATAGGGCAGGTGCAAAATGCCAGAACGAAAATACACAAAAGACAGTGTACAAAGAATCCAAGATGGCTGTGTGACGAGTGCGGACTCCGCTCCTCCTCTAAAAAAGTTGGTCAATGTTCTGATCAATTAAACAAAAAACAATTATGTTATCACGCTTTTTGGGATTATCCTCTAATGCCCCCGCGGAAGACCAAAAACAGCACGACTCTATGAGCAACAGAGCCCATCAGCAAGCCTTTACCTACCAACGCTGTCAGCATGGCTACAGGCGCAGGTAGGCTTGACAGTGTCTCATTAGCTAAACGTATTGATTCCGCGCTGGGAAAGCATTTTGCAGTAGCGGATACTAAATCTGAACAACGATTTTTGCTTTTCAACAACCAACTTAAAGAAATGCAACTAGATCTCGCTAAATGCAACAGTGATATTGTGACATTAAATGCAGATCTTACAGCAGTGAACAAACAATTCAAAATTGCTGAAGTTTGTGGAAGCGAGAATAAAAAAAGAATTGATCAAATTGACCTAAAGCTAGCCATGTTAGAAGAGCGTGGCAGAAGGGACAATATCTTGATCTTGGGCCTAAGAGAAGAGGAAGAAGGAGGGAATGCCCTGTCCTTTCTTACTTCTCAGCTCCCGAAATGGTTCCCTGGACTTTGGGATGACAGACCCCCATTGGAGATCATGCGAGCCCATAGACTAGGTGGCCAGCGGAATAACTCCAAACCGAGGATTCTCATAGCAAAGTGCTTGCGCTATACTGACCGGGATCTGATCCTAAAAGCAGCTAGGAAATCTCCACCTTTAGTATCTGGACAACAGATCAGATTCATTCCCGACTTCAGCAGCTACACTCGAGAGAAACGCAAGCCCTGCTACCCTGCAATGGATCAAGAACGGAAAGTTGGCTTCCAGGCGTTCCTTCTTTATCCGGCCATAATTAAGCTTACTAAGGGACACGAGCATCATATTTTTAAGGATCCAGACGAAGTAAACGGCTTTTTAGCTACGCTACCCATGTAGATATGCTAGAGGTTTTGCGTGTCCTTAAACCTGTGCAGGATCGATCACTAATTTATCAACTTCGTTACCCAACATTATAGCTGTGTAATAGTACAAACAGCATTACAAATATTTAAGTATTTTTTCCAACGTTACATTATCATCAAGATAAAAAAAATATATCATCAAGTTATTTTGACTAAATCTATCCCAAATCTGCCTAATGTAGTCTTGCTTAATGATGACTCCTCATTGAATTTAACGTGTAAAGAAATAAGGATCTGGCTGATTTGAAGCGGGTTGTCCATGCTCGGCAACCATCAAACCTAACTGAACTGGAGATGTTTTGTAAGGAGGAATGGTCCAAAATACCTTCATCCAGAATCCAGACACTCATTAGAGGCTATAGGAAGCCTCTAGAGGCTGTTATTTTAGCAAAAGGAGGCTCTACTAAATATTGATGTGATTTTTCTGTTGGGGTGCCCAAATTTATGCACCTGTCTAATTTCGCTTTGATGCATATTGCACATTTTCTGTTAATACAATAAACCTAATTTCACTACTGAAATATTACTGTGTCCATCAGTTATTTGATAGATCAAAATGAAATTGCTGATCCAAACACCCAATTGTCAGGGGTGCCCAAACTTTTGCATACGACTGTATATGTTATGTGTATGTGTAAATGTATATGTCATGTGTAAATGTATATGTTATGTGTAAATGTATATGTAATGTGTATGTGGAAACGTATATGTTTGCTGTCCTATGCGTTGTTTTGTGTTATCTAAAAAAGATATATATATATTTAAATAAAAAATAAATAAATATTTTTTTATATAATATTAATGACAGTTTGTTAGAGAAAGATTCCACTGAACGATTCAGAACATGAAGAATCATATGTCTTGGTAAAACGTATTAAATATTATTATAACATAAGGAAGGGAAATGTAATCACCAAAGAGAGGGGGTGAGGGGGACAGAGAGGGGGTGAGGGGGACAGAGAGGGGGTGAGGGGGACAGAGAGGGGGTGAGGGGGACAGAGAGGGGGTGAGGGGGACAGAGAGGGGGTGAGGGGGACAGAGAGGGGGTGAGGGGGACAGAGAGGGGGTGAGGGGGACAGAGAGGGGGTGAGGGGGACAGAGAGGGGGTGAGGGGGACAGAGAGGGGGTGAGGGGGACAGAGAGGGGGTGAGGGGGACAGAGAGGAGTTGAGGGGGACAGAGAGGGGGTGAGGGGGACAGAGAGGGGGTGAGGGGGACAGAGAGGGGGTGAGGGGGACAGAGAGGGGGTGAGGGGGACAGAGAGGGGGTGAGGGGGGCAGAGAGGAGGTGAGGGGGACAGAGAGGGGGTGAGGGGGACAGAGAGGAGTTGAGGGGGACAGAGAGGGGGTGAGGGGGACAGAGAGGGGGTGAGGGGGACAGAGAGGGGGTGAGGGGGACAGAGAGGGGGTGAGGGGGACAGAGAGGGGGTGAGGGGGGCAGAGAGGAGGTGAGGGGGACAGAGAGGGGGTGAGGGGGACAGAGAGGCTGAGAGGACAGAGAGGAGTTGAGGGGGACAGAGACAGAGAGGCTGAGAGGGTGAGGGGGACAGAGAGGAGTTGAGGGGGACAGTGAGGCTGAGAGGGGGTGAGGGGGACAGAGAGGAGTTGAGGGGGACAGAGAGGAGTTGAGGGGGACAGAGAGGCTGAGAGGGGGTGAGGGGGACAGAGAGGGGTGAGGGCCTGAAATTTAGGGAGGATATCTTCTTCACTCCGGCAGCTCAGATCTGCTATGTTAGACAATAGCCGCCCTGCCCTCGCAACAAACCTCTTTGGCCATTCCCTGATTGGTTGGCTTTGGCCTGTACAGTTAGGGGGTGCACTGCAGTAACCTAGTCCCTGGTTGGCTGGCTGGGTGTGTTAGGGGGTACAGTAACCTAGTCCCTGATTGGTTTGCTGTGTATAGGGTATACTGTATATAGCCAAGTGTGGGTGTCTATTTTAGCTGAGCTCTCCCCCTTTCTGCTGGTATGGCCAGTTGTCCCAGCATGGCGTCCTAAACTGAGAGGTGCTACAGAACCCTGCTCTCCTCACCTCATTAGGACTATCAGCAGAATGGGGGAAGAAGGGTGAGAAAGGGAGAGGAGGAGAGTGGGAAAGGTGGGGAGGAAAGCAGGACTAGAGCAAAGCAGAGCAGACCCCTTTCACAGACTGGCCTCAAAAGCAGGCACGTGTTGCTAAAACACCATACCCCACCACTTCAAATGACTCTGAAATGACACATACAGAAATAAAAGAAGACCTGAAAGAACAAGGTGTAAAGAGGTCCAAAAATCATAATAGAGAATAAACAGAAAGCACTTTGGCAATGGAAGTGTGTGTGTGTGGGAGCTAGTGAAAATAATACTATAACTTCTTGAACAGGCTGAGTGCAGGAGCTAACGTCTGGCCAGAAACACAGTTCCTCTATTAGCTAGTAGCTACTGCCTGCCATACAGTCCAGCTGTGTCCAGGTGCTACACACACACACACACACACACACACACACACACACACACACACACACATAGCCGTGGAACAGTCCAGCTGCTTTGCCCGCGTGTTTCGGAGAACAAACACCTGCTCCCAACCCAACCACCTGGCACACACACACACACACACACACACACACACACAGTGTGTGAGGTTAGTTTCCTCTGGCTCGTGTGGCGATCTAAATTTGCAGAGTTTGAGAGTGAGGGAGTGTTTGAGAGAGAGAGAGTGAGCTGGGCTGTAGTTACATCGTTACAGTACTGTCTCTACTCTGTAATTACACTGGCAAAGCCCTAGTAAAACCAGGACGAGGGGAAAGGAGGGGGACACTGGGGAACTTCTCCAGCTTCCAGTCTGCTCCTCTACCCCTGGCCATGCCAGTCTATGCCAGGCACTGAGACAGATGCCAGCCGCCTGACCTCTAATAGGTGGCACATGTCAAGTGTCTAGGTCTGGGGCACAATGCGGAAGTAATCTATGGTCTATATACCAGGTCAGCTACAGGCCAGCTGAGAAGTATGTGACTAACCAACATGTGGTCTCGTTGTGGTCCTTTGTATAACAGAACAGGTTTAATTCATTCATTCATTCATTCATTCATGAATTAAGGAATAAGTAGAGCACAAATGAATGGAGGTCATGTTGTGATATACGTAGTTATTGTTTTCTATGACAGAGGAGAACACACTAAGTCTGTACAGTGGCCTCTCCTCCCTCTGTGTCCTGGCTCAGATCCCCTGGCCTGTACTGACCCAGACTCAACTAGCCCCAGGCCAAGTATGGGGAAACCCAGCCAGCGGGCTAGCCTCCACACAATACAGACAGACCTCATTCACACAGCAGAGCACAGCAGCTTTTCTCACCCAGCCATTCAGCCTGGCCCTGACTGTACTGTCCTCAATCAACACTGAACAGACAACAATGTGGGAGAATGGGGGGACGGAAAGGAGGGGGAGAGGGGGAGAACAGAGGATGAGAGCAGGGAGAGGAGAGAGGTCATTTTTGCTGTCCCTTTCCTGAGTCAACACTGCACTCC
This sequence comes from Thymallus thymallus, assembly GCA_023634145.1. Classification (NCBI taxonomy): domain Eukaryota; kingdom Metazoa; phylum Chordata; class Actinopteri; order Salmoniformes; family Salmonidae; genus Thymallus; species Thymallus thymallus. Next base: position 17,521,772 of record CM042380.1, on the reverse strand, counting down.
CAAAACAATGAAAAGGGGGCAGGAGCGAGAGAGGGGAGGATATGAGGTGAGGCTTGGCCCAGGTCCAAACGCCACAGAGTGGTGCAATGTCCTGAAAAGATCCCACCATGCCAAGCACAGGGGCCAATTATGAGAGGACTGGACACAAACAGAACTTTAAAGCCTAACCAGGCCCTCCATCTCTCCCCTGCTTCCCTGCTCCGTAGTCCTGCTCCCACACATACAAAAGGGTTATTCGACTGTCCACATAGGAGAATCCTTTTTGGTTCCAGGTAGAACCCTTTTTGGTTTCAGGTAGGACCCTTTTGGGTTCCATGTAGAACCCTCTGTGATAAGGGTTCTTTGTGGAACCAAAAATGGTTCAACCTGGAACCTCTTACAGCCCCCCTACTCCCCCCACTTTTAGCTATTTAAGTATTTCTCTGCCATCGACCTGTATAGTATAGTTAACCATCCAACATCCACCAATGTATAGTGTACATATTCAGCCATCCACCCATACTATGCAATGTCTTTTTATAGTTTTTTTGCACTCCAGACTTCTTGTATTTTGATACTTTTTCATACTGCCGCACTATGTATCATGTATCTGTCTTTTGTGTATTTTCGTTCTGGAATTTTGCATCTGCCCTGTGTTGTTTTTCATAGCTGCTTGACAAAGAAAATTCCCCTCGGGGATCAATAAATTATCTATCTATCTATCTCAACCCCCCCTTACAGCCCTATACACTCCCCTTACACCCCCCCTATAGCCCCCCTAGCTTCCCAGCTGCCCTGGTCCTGGTAGGTCATGTGAGAGACCAGGTGGTTCCAGGGGAGAGGGACAGTGGGTTGGGGGTGAGGAGTTGAGGGGGTGGGGCGGTCAGATTGAGGAGCGAGGGGGTGGGGGGGTTTGGGTAGAGGTGGTGGGATTGAGTCGAAGAGAGTCAGTTGGGGTTGGGTGAAGGAGTACGAGGGACAGTGGGGTGGCAGTAGGGAGGGAGGACAGAGAGGGGTGAGGGCTTGAGGGGTTGTAATTTAGGGAAGATATCTTCTTCACTCCGGCAGCTCAGATCTGCTATGTTAGACAATAGCCGCCCTGCCCTCGCAACAAACCTCTTTGGCCATTCCCTGATTGGTTGGCTTTGACCTGTACAGTTAGGGGGTACACTGCAGTAACCTAGTCCCTGGTTGGCTGGCTGGGTGTGTTAGGGGGTACAGTAACCTAGTCCCTGATTGGTTTGCTGTGTATAGGGTATACTGTATATAGCCAAGTGTGGGTGTCTATTTTAGCTGAGCTCTCACCCTTTCTGCTGGTATGGCCAGTTGTCCCAGCATGGCGTCCTAAACTGAGAGGTGCTACAGAACCCTGCTCTCCTCACCTCATTAGGACTATCAGCAGAATGGGGGAAGAAGGGTGAGAAAGGGAGAGGAGGAGAGTGGGAAAGGTGGGGAGGAAAGCAGGACTAGAGCAAAGCAGAGCAGACCCCTTTCACAGACTGGCCTCAAAAGCAGGCACATGTTGCTAAAATACCATACCCCACCCCTTCAAATGACTCTGAAATGACACATACAGAAAGGTGGAACCCAAAATGGTTCTACCTGGAACCAAAAAGGGTTATTCAAAGGATTCTCCTATGGGGACAGCCGAATAACCATTTTAGGTTCTAGATAGCATATTTTTTTCTAAGAGTGTACAGTGTACATATAGAGTATGCAGACACACACTCACAGATAACAGTGATTCAAATAAAAGGTGTTCAAAGTAGATCTCACACACAAGCACAGACACACATACACACACACACACACACACACACACAGCTACACACAGCTTAAAGACACACACAGCTACACAGCTACACACAGCTTAAACAGACCCACACACACACAGCTTACACAGACACACATACTCTTTCTCACACTCATCGACGCCAGACTCAAACACTGATGAAAACAACACACACACACACACATCGGTGCCAAGTGGACAAACACACACACCAGAGTGCCAACCAACAGGATTGACTGGAACAGTGGGCCAAAGGGACACTGCCCTCTCTATTATCTCTCTCTGGACAGGGTAGTCAACTGGGTCTCTACCTCAATAATGGAGTAGGGGCCAGAGAATGTGACAAAACCTCTCATATCTTCTATGCTAACACAATGGAGTCCAATCTGTACAGCATTCAAAATTGTCCTGTCAAGATCAAAATTCAGGATAATTTACTTTTATTAATGTGTCTTGTGGTTCTACAGTATAAGTAAGAATTAACTCAACACTAAAAACCATGGAATAATAACTCAACATTATAAACATCTCTGTATCTCTGACTGGCTGATTCCTTTGAGACAGTTAGCAGAGTCGATACACTAACCATGTCTACTTCCACCTGTGTGACCTTTGACCTCGAATGAGCCCAGGTCCACTTCCTCTCTGAGCCCAGGGAGGAAGTCAGGGGTGATTAGGTGTTAACACATCAGTCGCAACACCACCCCCAATCCCCCCCCCCCCCCCCCCCCTCCCACAATCCCCCAAACACTGAAGCAGGACCCCTTTGCCATCTCCAGTCAGCGGGGAAAAGGGGGTTGTCAGCCCTGAGGGGTTGTCAGACCTACCCGAGTCCAGGCCAATCCAGCCCTGAGGGGGTGTCAGACCTACCCGAGTCCAGGCCAGTCCAGCCCTGAGGGGGTATCAGATCACCTCAAAGTACTGCAGTAGAACAAGAGTAAAGCCCAACCCAGCACTACAGCAAAGACAACTTAACTAGACTCATTCACTCTTTCCACTCAATGGCATTCCATACATTAGAGGGGAGGAGGTCATTCCATACATTAAGAGGGGAGGAGGTCATTCCATACATTAAGAGGGGAGGAGGTCATTCCATACATTAGAGGAGAGGAGGTCATTCCATACATTAGAGGGGAGGAGGTCATTCCATACATTAGAGGGGAGGAGGTCATTCCATACATTAGAGGGGAGGAGATCATTCCATACATTAGAGGGGAGGAGGTCATTCCATACATTAGAGGGGAGGAGGTCATTCCATACATTAGAGGGGAGGAGATCATTCCATACATTAGAGGGGAGGAGGTCATTCCATACATTAGAGGGGAGGAGGTCATTCCATACATTAGAGGGGAGGAGGTCATTCCATACATTAGAGGGGAGGAGGTCATTCCATACATTAGAGGGGAGGAGGTCATTCAGGGAAAGTATATTTCTCCCTGCTCTATTTTAGTAACTCCTCCCATTCTTTTTCTGACAGGGGTATCTGGGCTACTGTCCTGTGCAAACATGGTCGACTGTCCTGTGTGTGTGTAAATGTTTTGGTCCCCACACGTACAGTAAAACAAACAAACAAACGTGTGTGTGTGTGTGTGTGTTCATTGCTCTGTGTGTGCAGGGAGGGACGGGGGGGGTCATTCCAGGTAGATCAAAGGCTTTTATTTTCCATGACGGTGGGTGGCAGCACAATCTCCCCCTTTCACTGGGTGGGAGAGGTGTGAGGAGTGAGGTATGGGGCTAGCACTATGGTGTTAGGCTGCCTCTGCCTAGCCATAGCCCAGCTAACACAGGAACAGCGGGACAGTGGAGGGGTACAGGTCAGAGGAGCAGCTGTTAGTGAGGGTGGAGGGATTTTGAGTGGTGTTCTATTTGTTAGGGGGTATAAGACAGCCTCTTTTTGAGTGATGAGGAGTAAGAGCGTGAAGACACAAGCAGTGGCTGAGAGAGAGGGTTATAAGTCCTCAAGGCTATTCAAATCTGGATTTTTCTAGTTGGATCAGTGCTGGGATTTGGGTCATTGGATGTAATGTCATAGAGATATCGGCAGGAATGTAGCATGCACTGCAGGATAATCTCTATCGCACACACACACACACACACCCTGAGCGGTCGACCCCTGGGACCGTGGTATTTTCCAGCCTCAGAGAGCTGAATGAAAATCCCTGCACAGGAGCTTTGAAATAAATCCCCAGAAATACCTGTGGATTCCATCTGAAACGCCACACTCTGTCAGCTGTCTAGTGGAGAATACAGCCTCTCAGGGATTAATCCTAATTTAAGATCTATACATGGAACTACAATGTTGTCATGGACATCAATATGATTTATGACTGAGTAAGATATGCGTGTGTATTTTAAGTTAGGATACGGACCCCTGAGACGACTTCAAATGCATGACTAACATCACTCATGTTGATCCTGACAATAAAAAAAATAAATCATTCAATTGAATGTCCTCTATCTGAAATGTAATTTCCTCTATCAATGCCAATGTTGGCTTCGATAATGCAGAGCAAGCCAAGTGTCTGTATCAAGCCAAAAGCACAACCCTGTCTGCTGTTTGTGACTATAGAAGTCCTCCAGTCTCTGTATTGGTCCAGTGAGAGGGACAGGGGTCTTGTTAGCTATTTCTATGGCCCAAAGCATTCTTCATGACACAAACTGTTCACACCCTTCGAGTTGGGGGTGAGAATTTTGCAGGTCTGAAGTTTATAATGTTGTCATGGGGTGCAAAGAAAATGTTGCAGTTTTAAAGCTAATTTTCTTGCAATTCTATACATTTTGCCATGTCTAATGTGTATGACAAAAAAAATTACAACAATATCTATGAGCTAAAAAACCTAAATAAAATGTTTCGGAGAAGTTATAAATAGCTCTCTAAGGTATGCAATGACTAACATGACAAGAGGAACTGATGATGCACTACCCAATTTAGAAATTGCACCTTGTGCATTCTACTATTAAAACTTTAAAGAGTAAGTTTAAAGCCGGACTGAGTTCTGGGGGAACCATCATAGGGCTTCATTAAAGGGGCTAGGGTTTCACAGCAAAGTGGACCAGTGTGTTCAGACTCTAGCATACTGAGAATGTGTCAAACAGCCCAGGGGGTTAGTCCCTGTAGGAACCACATCGAAATACCAGACCGCAGGCCAGGCCCTAAACACAGGCACACACACACAGACAAACACACAAAAACACAAGAGGCAAACCCACACAGGTTCACAAACTTGACTACAAACTCAGGTACACAAAACACACATACCAACAGACTTACACAAACATAACCTTACAGTTCCAACATATATCAACCATTCTCTCCACAGAGACAGCCCTCCCCCGTGGCCCCCTGGATAATGTAGTATTTCCTGCAGTGACCCTTTCTGCTCTGTTCTCTTTGGCTGGACTACAGATCCCACTAACTCCTCTCCCCTCCTCCTTATCTACCATCTCTGAGACATAAAATCCTGTCTCACTGCTTGTCTTTGACTGTCTATTATCTAGCATTTTCCATCCCTAGGCAAGTCAGTTAAGAACAAATTCTTATTTACAATGACGGCCTACAACGGCCAATCCCGGACGACGCTGGGCCAGTTGTGTGCCGCTCTATGGGACTCCCAATCACGGTCGGTTGTGATACAGTCTGGTAAGCATCTCCCTCTGGTGCAAAAGGTTGCATGTTCGAATCCAGCGATAGAAAGTTGTTTTTTAGATTTTTGTTTAAAGCTTATCCCAAACATTAACCCTTACCTTAATGCCTAAACTTAACTTTAAACATTTCTAAATTTGATGTTTGGAACCACTACCAAATGTAACGTTTGAGAAACATGGAGAGCTGTGAGAGCTTGTTGGTATGGGTAGCACCTCTACCTTCTGATTCGCCCTTCCCCCCACACATCTCCTCCACCCCAGACTCTCCCCCTCCCCGTCTCCTCTCCTCCTCTCCTCTCACTAATAAATCTTTGTAGGCGACAGTGTCAAGATGCCAGAATGTTTTTTCTGTGACAGCAAATACCTCCTTCACAGGATATGGCTGTGCAGTGAGAACATACTCTTACCAAACATACACGCAGAACGCACAGACACACACACGCACGCAAATGTGTACATCACAGCCACATTTACACACATATAATACCTGACTCCTACATTCACATCTGAACAGAAACACACACACACACACACACACAGTCACACTGATTGAACTCAGACGCAGAAACCTGTCTCCACTTTTTCTACGGGTCAACGATATTCAACCACCCAGAACAGAGCCTCAGCAGACCACCATAATAAGATAAACAAACACACACACACACACACACACACACACACACACACACACAGGTCTGTGGGTGATCTCATGTCATCTCTAGCTTGGATCCACACAGTGTAGTGGGACATTGATCATCATGTCATCTCCTTGACTTTAGAGGCAGATACAACACAACTACACATATTGATAACACAAAGTATTATTTTACAGCCACAAGACAAATAAGCTACTTTAACTGAATTCAAATTTGTTCACCAAATGGCTTGAAATTAGGATGGGATTGGCCCCTTGACCTGAAGCCTGGTTGGTTGGATGTGTAGTACTCCACTTACAGACATTCTAGTGGTCTACTGGTGGTATACTGACTCTAGGCTTACAGGGAAGTCAGAGGGTCATGTTCAACATGTATTTTACACTTACGAGACCTTTCCCAAAAATGCAGAGTTAAAAAGTAAGAAAAACATGCAACAAATTTAAAAGGAAATAGTAACACAATAAAATAACAATAACGATACTCTACACCAGGAATACCGGTACTGAGTCAATGTACTGGGGTACGAGGTAGTTGAGGTAATATGTACATGTGGGTAGAGGTAAAAGTGACTAGGCAATCAGGATAGATAATTAACAGAGTAGCAGCAGCGTATGTGAGGAGTGTGAAAGTGTGTCTACGCATGTGTGTGTGTGTGTGTGTGTGTGTGTGTGTGTTAGAGTCTACTATATTTAACATGTCTGGCTCCTAGAGACTGTAGCAGTATCAGTTCTCTTTTCATGGGCTAATATAGACCTTATTTAGATCTTAACGAGGAAACGGACAGGACTACCTGATTTTAACAAGGTACATTAAATTACACACATACACATATGCACACAACGCACACACCCAAAAATTTGATTTCCACAGTGCAGGTACGCATCAGTAGGTGAAAGAGAGAGGGAGAGAGCAGAGGGGAGAGGGAAGCAGATGGGAGCTCCTCTGGTGACATGAGAGCGATGACAGTTCCACTCTGGGGCAGATAGCGTGTCACTGGAGGACACGGCATCGGTTTCTCCCAGGCCCCCACCACTCCACTGCCCCCTTTCAGCCCCTCTCACACCCTGGCTCTCTCATACACACTCGGCTCACACACACACACACACACACACAGCCCCCCTAAGCACTTCCACAGCCATTAGGTCATTGCCTGGCTCAGGCCAAAAACAGCTCTGTCACCTGCACTCCTCAAATCCCTCTCACACCACAACACCCTTACCCCCTTACCCCCCACACCAAATAAGCCTGCTCTGGGATTCTGATCTAGCTTTCTCAGTGTGTTATCTGATCTACATACCTGATGATCACAGCAAAGCAGAGTGGACACTATAGTACCCTCCAAGCTCATAAAAAAGCTTGGGGCCCTGGCTCTGAAAAAAGCTTGGGGCCCTGGCCATGGCCGCCCCCCAGGTGGTGAAGGTAAGAAAACAACACCTCCACTTCGCTGATCCTCAACACAGGGCCACAAGGGTGTGTGCTCAGCCCCCTCCTGTACTTCCTGTTTACCCACGACTGCGTGGCCACTCACGCCTCCAACTCAATCATGAAGTTTGCAGACGACACAACAGTAGTAGGCCTGATTACCAACATTGACGAGGTCCTGATTGTGGACTTCAGGAAACAGACGAGGGAGCACGCCCCTATCCACATCGTCAGGACCGCAGTGGAGAAGGTGAAAAGCTTCATGTTCCTTGGCGTACACATCACTGACAATCTGAAATGTTCCACCCACACAGACAATGTAGTGAAGAAGGCGCAACAGTGCCTCTTCAACCTCAGGAGGCTGAAGAAATTTGGCTTAGCCCCTAAGACCCTCACAAACTTTTACAGATGCACAATTGAGAGCATCATGTGGGGCTGTATCACCGCCTGGTACGGCAACTGCACTGCCTGCAACCACAGGGCTCTCCAGAGGGTGGTGCGGTCTGCCCAACGCATCACCGGGGGCACACTGCCTGCCCTCCAGGACACCTACAGCACCCGATGTCACAGGAAGGCCAAAACGATCATCAAGGACATCAACCACCCGAGCCACAGAGTGTTCACCCCGCTATCATCCAGAAGTCAAGGTCAGTACAGGTGCATCAAAGGTGGGACCGAAAGACTGAAAAACAGCTTCTATGTCAAGGTCATCAGACTGTTAAATAGCCATCACTAACCGGCTACCACCCGGTTACTCAACCCTGCACCTTTAATAACGGAAGACTAGTCACTTTAATAATGTTTACATACTGCTCTACTCATCTCATTTGTATATACTGTATTCTATGCTACTGTATATTAGTCAATGCCACTCCGACATTCTTCGTCCTCATATTTATATATTTCTTAATTCCATTCTTTGACTTTTCGATGTGTGTGTATTTTTGTGAATTGTTAGACACTACTGCACTGTTGATCTAGGAACACAAGCATTTCGCTACACCGCAATAGCATCTGCTAAATATGTGTATGCGGCCAACAGAATTTGATTTGATTAGGACTAGACTGTAGGTGCATGTGTGAGTGAGTGTAAATATTGCTCTGTTGAGTAGCATCAATCTAAACATGCATTCTTGCAGCGTGAGAAAAAGTATTGTTGGATTCCTTCATCAGCTCTAGTCCCAACAGTGTATCTTCATGAAGACCTTTCCTCTCCCTCCTCTCTCCCTCCCTCCTCTCTTCTTCCTCTCTCCCTCCTCTCTCCCACCTCTCTATCTGCAGTCCCCAGTCCTTGAGGGCCTGATTGGTGACAATAATCAACTAATCATGATCTTCAGTTTAGAATGCAATTAGTTAGTTATCAGCTAGGTTTGCTAGGGATGGTGGGAAAGTGTGACACCACTCTGACCCCTGCTCTAGAGGTTATTTCAGTAGGTGTGTTTCACCGTGACCTGACGAAGATCCAACTTGGATCAAAAACGTTGTCTTTTTTGCGTGTCTGATTAAATCACCATGGGAACGTAACAGATCTGAGGACATTGCTTAGTCCATAATACATTCATCTCGGTACCAGTTGTTATATTAGTAGCAACAGTAACTGCTGATGTGGCCTCCGTGGAACAGGATCTATCGCTACAGATCTACAAGTTCTATTCTCCTTTTTTCCTTCAGTTTATTAATGAGAGAGTAGAGGTGGTCTAGTTCTGTGAAGACCTCCATCTGGACCACATAGACTGGACTTACAGGAACAGTAACAGCAGCACTGAATCAGCACTGATTACACACACTACAGTAAGACTGACACGTGACTGGATGAGTCTAGCCTCCCCTCGATATTTACACTCTGCAGCAGATGCTATGGATATGGACAGAGCAGGATTTATTAAACGGATCTGATCATTACACTACACTGTCTAATAGAGAGTTCACAGCTGTTCCTGATACAGAGGAAACTGTTAGTATCATTAGTGTATATCAGCAATCTCTAGTTGTTCTGATAAAGGATACAATCTGTAGTGGCCTCGCAGGCAGGCACACACACACACACACAGCACTGACATATGGAATCCTGTATACAACCAAAACAATGTACAAAAACAAACATACCTTTTGCAGAAACACACACAAATAAACACACACACACACACACATGAAGAAAACGAGGCCAGTCTTGGCCTTGAAATCCTCCCGGTCTTTCTGTGTTGTTTACTGTTAGAGTTCTGATCCAAATGCTTGTTTTTCTAATGACGGCCTCCGTTGCTGAACGGACCCCCTGCCTACACTGCTCACTTCCCTGCCAGCCAGAGAGCTAAAGGAACACATACACACACAACAATAACACTCGAGAACACTCCAACTCTCACTTCTCCCTGTTTCAGAGCAGCTTTTCCATAATGGGGGAGAAGAGCAATAACAGCAGTGAGCACTGGTCCATAATAAACACCACCTACACACACACAGACACAGGCATGGGCGCGCTTACGTGTAAAAAACCTGCACAATTATATGACAGAAGAAATCCACAAACGTCAGTTAGGTTACACAATCCACTAACTAACTGACATGAACAAGCACACAATCTACTGAAAATGAAGCATGGTGTTGCGGATCGCATACAAACTGCTCTTGTGGAGCTGTGAAGTGAAAAGAGAGTAACCTGTGTCTGACCTTGTGTTTGGGGAGTGATGTAGGGGGAGGTGGCTGTGACTCTGTCACTGTCCTCCCGTCTCCCCGTTCCTCCTGGTCCCTGTCTCTCTCCTGCTGCATGCTCTGTCCCGCCAGCACCATGGCCTTACATTCCACACATGAGCCAATCACAAGCTTACTCCCATCATCCACCAGGAGGGTGTGGCGCCCGCGAGGGGCGTACAGGAACACAGGTAGCCTGGCCACGGTGACCGCACGCAGCCCCCCCTGACGCCTCTGCTCCTGTCTGCAGAAGAAGCACACAAAGGCCTCGCAGCTGTACTGCCTGGCCCAGGGAGAGCTGGCCGGCTGGGGCGTGGAAGAGATTGGGCCTGGGGCTGGAGCTGTAGAGCTGGAGGTGGCAGTACTTTGGCTCTCGTGTTGAGCCCACTGGGCATGCAGGTCGTGATAGCAGAGGGCACAGGCTGACACCAGGCCAGTGGCGTCGGCAGGTTTTGCGCGGGGAGCAGGGGGATGGATGGTGAGGAAGGGAAAGAAGGGCTCTCTCTCTCCACAGCGCCCGGGAGGGTTGACATGGAGCTGGAACTCCCCACCGGCCCCTAGCTCTGCCCCACACAGGTAACACACTAATACAGACCCACCATGACCAGAGGAAGAGGAGGAGGAGGACACCCCCATTTGAGAACGGGACAGTCTGGCTCTCCCCGTGGCCAGCGCTGCGTGGTACCTCCCCAGGAAGGAGGTGACAGAGGTGATGAGGTCCTCACTGAGGCTGAGGCGGTACGTTCCCCAGATCTCCTCCAGGATGGCGTGGCAAGGAGGGCAGGAGTGCACCCGGCCGTTCCTCACTCCCTGGGCACCAGGCGGGCACGGCAGCAGGTTGATGAAGGGGAAATACATGGCACCGCGGGCTTTGCCCACGCCGGCCTGTGCATATGCCACCCTCACATCCCGCCCACACTCCTGGCCACAGAGGAAACAGGCCTCACAGGAAGCCTGGGACTTAGGTAGGCGGTCCGGGGGCTCTGAAGGGTACCTTTCCTGGGGAGTGAGGTGGGGAGGGTGGCCCGGGGCTGGTGCAGGAGTGGAGGAGCCCTGGTTGAGGGGGACCACATAGAGCCGCTGGAGAACGGGCACGTCGGCCAGCTGGAAGCCCTGCCACTGCTGCATGAGGGAGGTGTGGCAGCTGGCACAGACCAGGGTGGTGCCCCCCGGGGTGAGGGGCACAGCGCCAGGGGGAGGGCTGTGTAACCACAGGAAGGGGAAGAAGGGCTCACTGGCTGCCCTCTCCTGCTTCTGCACACACACACGGAACCTCCCACCCTGCCACAGCCCGCTGCCGCAGACGTAACACACACACTCCTCGGGACTGGTACTCCTGTGGGCACCACCACTGGTACCACTCTGGGGCATGGCAATGACCCTCCCTGCAGCGTCCCTGGGTGGTCTCAGCAGGGCCAATACCCTCTCTCTGCTGCTGCCAGCTGCTTCAAACACCTCGCGGTCGTCCTCACTGGTTATATTGATCTCGTGGTCGTTGTCAGAGTGGTCAGAGGCTGTAAACCTGCCCGGAACACTTTCTCTTGGGGCTGCTGGGTCACGCCTAGAGGTGACAGCGGCGCCAACGGGTGACAGCCTGTCGGCAGCGTCAGCGAGATCCTCTCCTTTCTGGTGGAATATGAGAGAGGGATGCCTGGCTAAGCTACAGTTGCTGTCGGCAGCGCGTTGAAGAGGGCGCGGGTCAACGTGTCTGACATTCCCCTCCGCTAGCCACTGCCTGTTGCGCATAATGATCCCGTTGTCCTGCACATGTGTGTCGACGTGAGATCTGTCATAGCATCTCTGGGACACAATATCTTGGGACTGGGACAGAGATACTGATGATTGAGAGACATGATTCATAATTTTAGCACCGCGCCTTGGCTGCATGGCGCTATCCGATTTCGGCGAGTCCTGTGCCTGGTAAACACCCACAGGATAGCGGATAGCCTGTTGAGTGTCGGGGCTGTTTTTAACACTGATAATACTGTTGTTGTTCTTCCTGCTTCCGTCTCTGGGAGTTTTGCTGTTGCTGCCGCCAGATGTTCTGTACTTCTTGCTCACACCGGCGCGATCCACTAAATCCAGTTCTTGATCTGACATGTTCTCGTTTTCCGAGAAAGAGGAGAAATCCGACTCGTTCCCGTCGTAATTCTGGCTGCTGACACTGATTCTCCGCTCCAGGTCGTAGGAGATGTTCCACTCCTGTGGTATCCGCCGAGAGTCGCACTGGTATGGCCTCTTCAGCCAGTACATGCGCTTCTCTATGGGTGTCCTAGTCCGCTCGAACGAGTTCCACTGCTCCCCCAGAAAACAGTGGCACACGGCGCACACCATAGCGTGTCCATCCGGGCTGACTTCACATGCCCCCGGGGCTGGCTCCTGGTTTTGTAAAAACGGGAAAAATGGACCGTTCTCTTTCGGATATTTCACTTGTAATCTCAATTCTTTTCCGGGCGAAACGCCGCTTCCACAAATAAAACAGTGTACCAAGCCTATCCCATTCCGATCAACCCTGGAAGTGTTGCCATGCAATGTGCTCTCGTCCCCGGACATTGCTGCAGCCATGAGTCGGTGTGTCCGAGATATCGGTAATAAATCCTTGTCACGGGGGTCGTTCATAGTTCTAAAAACACCACAGACGACATAACATAATATCAAAAGCGGCAATTCATTCTGACAGACTCACACCTTCTTTACAAAAGTAGGCTATGCAACAAGACAGCGTATCGCGTTCAGCCTACTCACTGTGATAAGATAGCCGATAGCCCATTGAAACTACAGTACTGCAGAACAGGCAGCGAACCGTAGACTAAAAATGTCTGGCTTTCAAGTATTCCGTTATAGATAATCCATTCAAAACGTCCATGAAACATTGAGCAGAAACGCAGTGTCCGCAGTAAAGTACTGCGAACCCGTGGGTAATGTGAGAAGAAAACTCTTGTTAGAATCACGGGTCACCTCTCCTACGAACTTTCCTGCGCTCTGCAAACTTTGGCTGTTAACTCGCTCACACTGTACACAGCGCCATCTCCAATTCTCTGGATCCGTTTTCAGATACCCTCGCCGCTGCTCCCCCCTTGTCAAACCCTTCAGCAGAACTAACTGATAAAGGAGGTAGGGGTCTCATAATTTTTTATCCAAATTACGTATCTGTTGAAGAAAACGTAAACTTAATCATATCTTATCAAGTCTTGCTGTGTAGGCCTATTGGTTTTTAGGTCCAGTGTTATTAGAATAGCCCTAGCCTATAATTAGAGTAGGTCTTGTTTTTAAACTGCAATACCCGTGATAACATTTTCACACGTAATGCAGACCCCATGAGTTATTGATATATGCAACTATTTTCAATTAAGCACATTGAAATTACAAACGCCACAAACCAGGCTACATATTACATTGCACGACTTCTAGCTTTATGCTAAATGTTACCAACAATTAATTTAATTAGAATAGACTATATCGCAATAATAAACAGCCAGAAGAATTTACAAGATAAATAAAAAACTTGTGAGGCAGCAGGATCCTGAGTTGCACAATGTGTGCCATTGTTCAAGAATTTGCGAGAGCTGTGCAAGATGCATGACACATTGAAACATAATCTGTATCTGTTCTTAAAACAAAATCATTATAATAACCGCAGGCAGTCAAAATCTTGAAAACATTTATCTGAAGTATGTTTGCTTCTTCCAATTCTCCCCGATGTCTCTTTCATTGCGGGAATAATTGGGACAGCTCAAACAGAATGGGTCTTGTATTTTGTCTATGGCTGTTAGCTGTTTTGTACAGTTCACACTTGAACTGTACAAAACAGTCCTGGATCCCCAGGGGACCGCTGTGGGGTGCAGCCCCACTCGCCACACCTGTTTTGGGGATTAAGTTCAGCCTTGCCCCCCTCTACACTGCATGGATGGAAGACCTTGACAGGGACCACACATTCTGGTGTCAGACAAGCCCTTTCAGATCTCAGCAAGCGATGTGCATGACTAATTCACATTCACAGAGATAAAAACAATCATGCATACATGAACACACACGCATGTTGTATGTGGAGCAGTTCAGTAAATTGGAATGCAGCCAACTGATGCCACACTGCAACAAAAGGCTAAAATGACTTTGGGATATGAAAGTACATGTGCAAGCACACGCACACACATGTACAGGTCTTGACACAGAGCTCTCTCTTTCTCTCTCTCACACACACACACGCACACCCACACACAGACAGACAGACAGACAGACAGACAGACAGACAGACAGACAGACAGACAGACAGACAGACAGACAGACAGACAGACAGACACACTGACAGACAGACAGACACACACACACACACACACACACACAAACACACAAACACACACCAGTGGAGGCTCCTCAGAGGAGGAAGGGGAGAATAATCCTCCTTAGTGAATTTGATTAAAAAAACAAATATATATATATTAGTTTTTAGATAAAACTATACTAAGTATAATCACATGTCACCAAATAATTGATTAAAACACACTATTTTACAAAAAAGGTCTACAGTAGCCTACACAGCACTCTGTACGGTAGCACCATGGTGTAGCCGGAGGACAGCTAGCTTCCATTCTCCTCTGGGTACACTGATTTCAATACAAAACCTAGGAGGCTCATGGTTCTCACCCCCTTCCATAGACTTACACTGTGATTGGAGGACGTTCTCCAACCTACAGAGCCCTTACTGACTGTACACTGTAACGTTACTGCATGACTGTAGTGGGTTTACTAACACGTTAGTTCTATTAGCTATGCTGACTATAAATTTACTTTGGCAAATATGGTGACAATGATGTAGGCTGCATGTAGCGGTTTGCCTTGCCACATACAGCTGATGTGTTGTGCATTGAAGTCCACAAGCGAAGGGAAGAGGTGAGAGGAGGAGAGCGCATGGAATAAAGGAATACAATGTGTCTGCTATAAAAGTGAACTGTGTTTACGCGTGATCAGGGGAGAATTCATTCTGCTGTTTCTGTTGAAAAACATTTCTTAAACGGAAGCAAATGGAACAAAATGGGGATAAACATACCTAAATTTTTCCAATAGAAACTAACATTTGCAACTGACTAATTATTACACCCTATATCAGCTAGATGCAGGCAAGAGTGTGCAAGGCTGTATTGAATGTCACTGTCTGTCCATGTGTCACTAATTGTCACCTAAAATCTGTCTCTCGACCTGTGTGCACCTACGTTGTAAACTTTCATTCATAGGCTAGGTTGTAGCAACCTCATGATGGGTATAGGGAAAATGTTAGTATCATGTAGTAGCCTAATCCTATCGCTGGAATATGAATGACAGTCATCTAATATGCTGTAATAGAAATAAGGCCATGCTCATGAAAAAAAATAGTTCTGCCTCATCTTAAACGTCACTGGCCGCCACTGACACACATATACCTGCGGACTCCCCAGTGCAAACCAGTTAACTCAAACTCACACCAGCCACACATAAGCAGTAATGACCGTCAATCCAGATGTGTGTCTCTAACTAGCCTGCATTGTGCTGGCTCTGCTCCTGCAAGCAGTCACAGTCCTATCCTCCAATCGTCTCTTCAAGAGAAACTCTGAGGCCGCTTCCTTTCTCCTCCTCCATTAATCTTAATGACACCACTGTGCTTCTCTCTTTGTCTGCCTCCCTGTTCTGCTACATCTTCTCCAACCTGGCAACACAGCCAGCTCTTACTCTAATGACACGCCAGAGCTTCTTTGTTTCTGACTTCCTGTTCTGCACCATCGTCTCCAACCTGGCAACCAAACCAGATATTAATAATCACACCACAGTGCATCTCTCTGAGTGACTGGCTGGCCCCCGGTCATTTGGAAGACTTCTCCCTCCCGGTTCTGCCTGCTATCCCTCCAACCTGGCAACCAACTGGTCGGAATTACATCCCAGCTCCTCTGTGACTGCCTCCCTGTCCCACAGACTTGAATCCCTGTTCCGCTCACTTCCCTCCAACATGGCAACAGAGTTGTGTCAGGGAACAAGGGCTCTGTGGTTTGGAAGTTGTCTGCTTCCCTACTGAAACCCTCCCACGAGGAAGAGTGTGTGTGTGTGTGTGTGTGTGTGTGTGTGTGTGTGTGTTTTCCCTACCACAGACCCTGCGAAGAGAGGTGGGAATCTTTAGAACAGGAGGAGTCCGTTCCAACTCAACATTCTCTCACGGCGCTGTGACACGATTCATTAACTGTGAGTGTTCATCTCCCGCTCTCTGCTCTCTGTTAGGAAGCTCCCAGAGAGACCCTGCAAAATTACATCATCATCTTTAAATATACTTTAATTGATTTTTTAAATTAATTTATTAATTGACTCACTCTATCCAACAGGGTTGGGGTCAATTCCATTTCAATTCCAGTCAATTCAGGAAGTACTGTACACTAAAATTCCAATTCCAATTCTCTTCAAAGCTTTCAAAGGAGGGGAAAAAAATCGTTTGAATTGGAGTTTGGGTCTCTTTCTGAATTGACTGGAATTTAAATGGTATTGACCCCAACCCTGCTATCCTGTACCACTCAATCTTATTTATAGATGCATTCAAATATTAATTCATTTGTTCATTCATTCATATATTCATTTCATTTTTCAATTCTTGCCATGCCTAGAAAAGTGGCAGTAATTTTAGCAAATTTATTGGAAATTAAAATATCTAATTTAAATAAGTATTCACACACCTGAGTCAAGACATGTCAGAATCAACCTTTGGTAGCGATTATAGTTGTGAGTCTGCACACCAGGATTGTACAATATTTTCACATTATTCTTCAAGCTCTGTCAAGTTAGTTGTTGATTATTGCTAGACAGCCCTTTTCAAGTCTTGCCATAGAGTTTTAAGCTGACTTAAGTCAAAACTATAACTAGGTCACTCAGGAACATTCAATGTCATCTAGGTAAGCAACTCTAGTGTACAGTATATTTGGCCTTGTGTTTTAGGTTATTGTCCTGCTGAAAGGTGAAATATTCTCCCAGTGGCTGGTGGAAAGCAGATTGAACCAGGTTATCCTTTAGGATTTTGCCTGTACTTAGTTCCATACCATTTCTTTTTTATCCTGAAAAACTCCTCAGTCCTTAATGATTACAAGCATACCATTAGCATGATGCAGCCACCACTATGCTTGAAAATATTAAGAGTTGTACTCATTAATGTGTTGTATTCGATTTGCCCCAAACATAACACTTTTTATTCAGGACAAACAGTTAATTGCTTTGCCACATTGTTTTCAGTATTACTTTAGTGCCTTGTTGCAAACAGGATACATGTTTTGGAATATTTTTTATTCTGTACAGGCTTCCTTCTTTTCACTCTGTAATTTAGGTTAGTATTGTGGAGTAACTACAATGTTGTTCATCCATCCTCAGTTTTCTCCTATCACAGTCATTAAACTCTGTAACTGTTTTAAAGTCACCATTGGCCTCATGGTGAAATCCCTGAGCAGTTTCCTTCTTCTCCCGCAGCTGAGTTAAGAAGGACACTTATATCTTTGTAGGGACTGGGTGTATTGATACACCATCCAAAGTGTAATTAATCAATTCAATTCAATTAACCATATTTATATACTTCTTAATTCTATTCTGTTACTTTTAGATGTGTGTATTGTTAGATACTACTGCACTGTCGAAGCTAGGAACACAAGCATTTCGCAACACGGGCAATAATATCTGCTAAATATGTGTATGCGACCAATACAATTTGATTTGATTTGATGACACTGTAAATGTCAACCTGCCGAAAACTGTCTGCCACATCTCCCCCAAGTGTCAAAGCTTGAGAACTACACCTCCTCCTCTTATGGGAAACACCCCTTTCAGGTCCAGACATCCAGACAACACAGGCCCTGCCCCTGGCTGTGACATTTACACAGCACACACATACACTGCAGCTACACTATGTATGAAGTTTAATTTTGTTTAGAAAAGAGAGAGAGCTGATAAGGATGTCTAGACTGTAACCATATGGGTGATTTGAGGAGGATTGGGGGGGCAGTGGGGTTCATGCATCTCTTTGTATTATGACAGTGTGTATGATACTTTGTGTGTGTGCGCATGCATGTGTATAACTACATACGTGAAAGTGTATGTGAGTGATTGAAAGGGATCTTTGAAACATCCTCTCTCTGTTTAGGTCTCCTGGGTAATATTCTAGCCTACTCTGTAGCCATACTATACACTGTTTGGTATGGAAATATCCTCCCTGCTAGCCCGTTAGGCTGGATATCTGAAAACTCTGGGTTTCACTAGAGACGCAGGGTGTGATGGAGGCAGGAGGGCAGGGAGGGGGGAGGAGGGTAGAGGGAACTGGGCGATAGGAGGATGAGGGGAGATGGAGGTTTGAATAAAATCCCCCTGTTGAACACGTCTGTCCTGTGAGAGCTGTGTGAGGGGGAGGTGATGACAGGAGCAGGAGCAGGGCAGAGGGAGGTGTGTGTGTGTGTGTGTGTGTGTGTGTGTGTGTGTGTGTGTGTGTGTGTGTGTGTGTGTGTGTGTGTGTGTGTGTGTGTGTGTGTATTCCGTGGCAGCTTCGAATATGTCTGCAGAATATTGAATACTCTCTCCCTATCCTACAATTTCTCTCTCCATCTCGCACACACACTCAGACACACACACACACACACACACAAACTCTGACCCCCTATCACACATCGGCATAGATCTCCAGACATGCCGATCCATTCCTATAGATAGACACACACACACACTGACGCCTAGCATCCCGTCAGCACTGTCTGGGTCAGTGTGGATGTTACCTGGCCAGGGTCTGATCACGCTCCCTGCCGACAGCACACACACAATGCCCTGCTTGTCTCTGCAGCTCAGAGGTATTAAAGACATATCTTGTTCTATGTCTGCTTCCCTGTGTGTGTGCATGTGTGTGTGTGCTGAAAAGCAAAAGATTTTTCCTGGCCAGGCCTGAGTATTCTGTGATTTAATGAGACCTCAGTGAGGGCTCAGTGAGATTTACATAGCAGATAAAACCAGACCAGTAAATACTGTAGGACTGACTGTAGTTGATTTACTGTATTTAACTGGATGTGATTTACCAACTGGACATTTGGGGGGAAAATCCTCTCTTCTTCATTCACAAAGCAGAAGTGCAAGGAACAAAACACACATCAAATCTGGACATGTGTGTGTTTATGTACATGGAGAGCAAAGGAGGGGAGAATGGCTCATAATAATGGCTAGAAAGGCACAAATGGAATTTCATCAAACACCTGGAAACCATGTGATTGATGTATTTTATACCATTCCACTAATTACGCTCCAGTCATTAACACGGGCCCGTTCTCCTCAATTAAGGTTCCGCCAACCTCCTGTGATGGAGAGCTGTGTATATGTACCACACTTTATATACATATGTGTATTACTATGAGTATGTGTGTGAGTACATCTATTGGGTCATTTTATAGTGCATATGTGTGTGTGAGAGGTCATATGCAGATGGAAATGTGTGTGTGTGTACAGTATGAAGTTATTTGATACTGTATGTGTGTATGCTGTACATAGTTTCTGGGTCCATATGGGAGGCATTACTCTTCTGTTACACCAGACAGGCTCATGGGAACTGGACGTGTCAGTCTGAGAGAGAGGGATGATGGTCGCTGGCATGGGTTCAGAGGAGAGAAAGAAACAAAGGGAACATGAGACCAAAGCGGAGGAGAGAAGATGGGCACAATAACGTCAGCTACAGTTTTTTTAAGGGCATGTTGTCAGAGATTTCCACCAAGCTGTTGATGGCCTCTGACTTTAATCACTGTAAAGGCGGAATACTGACAAGGAATGGGACGATGAATGGAGAGACATGTTTCTAAAACCACTAACTCCTATATTCTGTTCTCTGTGGAAATGTAATTGTTTGAGAAAAATGCACAGTGTTCAAGTGTGTGTGCGTGCATTCATGCATAATCTCCCTTTCATCTCTCCTGTGTGGTATAACAGGCGTCCCTGACCCAGAACCCTGGGTTGTGCGCCACAGGTGCTATGGCAACAGGCCTGTGTGATGGGGGCTGAAGGGAGCTGCGGTCCAGGCACAACCTGTATGTGTTCAGAGCCAGGAGGGGACATGGGAAATACATAAACACCTTCACTCCCCTCTGCCTGAGCCAATATGGACGCCTGGTGGCCACTCTCAGGCCCTGGGTTCTACAGCTAGACATAATATGTGTTGTATATGAAAACAGATAGGATTTCAGCTCTGCAGGCTTGACTTGGGATACAGCATAACTGTAACTGCACAGCATCTGGCTGTATAGTATGCATATTATGACTATTTATTATAACTGCGAGAATGTCTCTACTGTATATATACAGACTATGGCATACTTTTAAACTCATGCTTGCATCCTCCCTTGAAGAACAGTAATCCCTCATCTTTTGTGTATAGGTGAAAAATGTACAGTGTGTATATACAGCCCATGTTTCTGTGTGAGGCTATATAATACCTTTATGAGGGTTAGGGGGCAGAGGTGGGGTGGAGGGAAGCCATTGTGTTCTGGTGACACTGTCTAGTGAACTGCTGGACTGCCTTCTGTATCCCATCTAGAACAGAGAGAGAGAGAGAGAGAGAGAGAGAGAGAGAGAGAGAGAGAGAGAGAGATGGGTGGGTGGGGGGTCAGAGAGAGATGGAAAAAAGAGAGACATCTACTTTAGGCCAGATGTTTAATTTAAAACATTCCATTGTGACTGTGGCCGGGAAACCAGTAAGAGATCAAATAAAACAATGGGAGTGATTCAAATAGGCACCACTTCCATTTACTAAGAAGAGAGAGGGAGCAGAGTGGGATGACACTGAAAAGAAAGAGAGATAACCAGTAGGAGTAAGAGAAGGAAACAGAGACAGATAGATACAGGAAGGAGAAATTATAAGAGTGAGAAAGCGGACAGGATATATAAAGAGAAAGGTATGGAAAATGTATCCAAAAATAGTGAGGGAGAGAGAGTGAGCAGGAGAGATAGAGAGATAATGTGTTAGAGAGGGTGTTCTCTCCCTAGCCCTTTGTTTTCCATTCCATCCAGTGTGTGTGTGTGTGTGTGTGTGTGTGACTTTGTGCCTGCCCTGCTGCCACCTCCACATCCTGTCAGGCAGGAAGTCAGGCTGTCCGTGCCAGTGCAGGGAGGTGACACAGGAACTACACCAACCATTAGGTCAAAGGTTACATCCCAGATGGGCAGTCAGCACTGGGGTTGAGAGAGGAGTGAACTGTCTTAGTATGTAAATACACAGCTCTAGAAGAGAGTGATGCTCTGTGAACTGTGTGACACTGAAAATCCAAGGGAAAAAATGAACGGGTCGAGAGAGAAAGAGAGATAGAGAGAGAGAGATAAAGAGAGAGAGAGAAACCCTTTGGCTGAGGAGGCCAGATTTTCTTTTAGTCGTTTATTTATTTGTTTATTTTTCCAGGATCTCTTGACTCCCAGCAGGGGTGAAAGGTCATGTGGAGGAATGTGTTCCCTAGAATAAAAAACACAAACATTCAAACTCCAGCTGATGCAATGCCAGTTAGGGAGAACAGAGAGAGAACCAGCAGTCTTGTATAACTGTACTGAGCCTATATTGCACTTATACTGCAGGACTGCTGACTGGGATGACTAGAGAGATGGGGTTCCAGAACAGGTCATTACTGATATGTTTAGTCAATACGTGTGTGTGTGTGTGTGTGTGTGTGTGTGTTAGGGGGGTCATTGACACAAGCATGACCCAGCCCACCACTCCGGCCCTCATTCACCTGTACCTGTCACTCATCAGACTGATGAGTGACAGGTAGAGAGAGATAAAGAAAGGTGGGAAAACAAGAGGGGGTGAGGAGTAAGAGAGATAGAGAAAGAAAGACAGAAAGAGCGAGAGAGAGAGAGGGAGAGAGAGAGAGAGAGAGGGAGAGAGAGAGAGAGTAGTAGGGAGAAGGGGAGGGGGGTGGAAGACAACCAATAAAAGCCCCTGTAGGTGTTCCCCTGCTGGGCCAGCAGCAGAGCGGTGCCTGGTGAGCTGGAGCTCTGGAACACCTGTTCACCACAGCAGATGTTGTACAGAAGAGTAGGAGAGACACAGGACAGATTCAATTTAAGGGGCTTTATTGGCGGGAAACATATGTTTACATTGCCAAAGCAAGTGAAATGGACAAACAAACGTGAAATAAACAATCAAAAATGAACAGTAAATATTACAATTACACTCAAGTTCCAAAAGATTAAAGACATTTCAAATCTCATATTATGTCTATATATATACAGTGTTGTAATGATGTGCAAATAGTTTATGTACAAAAGGGAAAATAAATAAACATCAATATGGGTTGTATTTACAATTGTGTTTGTTCTTCACTGGTTGCCCTTTTCTTGTGGCAACAGGTCATAAATCTTGCTGCTGTAATGACACACTGGTATTTCACCCAGTAGATATGGGAGTTTGTCAAAATTGGATTTGTTTTGTTGGTTTGTGTAATCTGAGGGAAATTTGTGTCTCTTATATGGTCATACATTTGGCAGGAGGTTAGGAAGTGCAGCTCAGTTTCCACCTCATTTAGTGGGCAGTTTGCACATAGCCTGTCTTCTCTTGAGAGCCAGGTCTGCCTACGGCAGCCTTTCTCTCTCTCTATCCCTCTCCTCCCCCTTCTCTCTCACACACTCCTTTCTGCAGATGTCTGTCACTGAGAAACACTGCAGCCAAAGGCAATGAGTAGTTCACACACCCACACATGTTCACACATAGTGCCTTTAGAAAGTATTCACTCCCCTTGACTTTTTCCACATTTTGTTGTGCTACAAAGTGGGATTAAAATTGATTTAGTTGTCATTTTTTTGTCAACAATCTACACAAAATAATCTGTAATGTCAAAGTGTAAAATAATAATAGAAAAGATATCTTCAGTACATAAGTACTCAACCCTCAGAGTCAATACATGTTAGAATGACCTTTGGCAGTGATTACAGCTGTGAGTCTCTAAGAGTTTTGCACACCTGGATTGTACAATATTTGCCAATTTTTCTTTTAAAAAGTCTTCAAGCTCTGTCAAGTTGGTTGTTGATCATTACTAGACAGACATGTTCAAGTCTTGCCATAGATTTCCAGCTGATTTAAGTAAAAACTGTAACTAGGAAACTCCTGTGCTTAGCCCTATTAAGTTTATTTTTATCCTAAAGAAAACTCCCTAGTCCTTGCCAATAACAAGCATACCCATAACATGATACAGACACCATTATGCTTGTAAATATGAAGAGTGGTACTCAGTGATTTGTTTTGTTGGATTTGCCCCTAACATAACGCTTTGTATTCAGGACAAAACATGCATTTCTTAGCATTGTTTTTGCAGTATTACTTTAATGCCTTATTGCAAACAGGACACATGTTTTGGAATATTTTTTATCTGTACAAGCTTCCTTCTTTTCACTCTGTCAATTAGGTTAGTATTGTGGAGTAACTACAGTGTTGTTGATCCATCCTCAGTTTTCTCCTATCACAGCCATTCAACTCTGTAACTGTTTTAAAATCACCATTGGCCTCATGGTGAAATCCCTGAGCAGTTTCCTTCCTCTCCGGCAACTGAGTTAGGAAGGATGCCAGTATCTTGGTAGTGACTGGGTGTATTGATACACCATCCAAAGTGTAATTCAGTATCTGCTTCTTCTTTTTTTACCCATCTACCAATAGGTTCTTTGTGAGGCATTGGAAAACCTCCCTGGTCTCTGTGGTTCAATCTGTGCTTCAAATTCACTTCTCAACTGAGGGACCTAACTGTATGTGTGGGGTACAGAGATGGAGTAGTCATTCAAAAATCATGTTAACCTCTATTATTCAGTGGTGGAAAATGTACCCAATTGTCATACTTGAGTAAAAGTAAAGATACCTTAATAGAAAATTACTCAAGTAAAAGTCACCCATTAAAATACTACTTGAGTAAAAGTATAAAAGTATTTGCTTAAAAATATACTTAAGTATCAAAAGTATAAATCATTTGAAATTGATTACATTAAGCAAACCATACAGCACTATTTTTTATTTTTTATTTATTTATTTTTGGATAGCCAAGAACACACTCAAACAAAGCATTTGTGTTTAGTGAGTCTGCCAGATCAGAGGCAGTAGGGATGACCAAGCATGTTTTCTTGACAAGTGCGTGAATTGGACCATTTTCCTGCCCTGCTAAGCATTCAAAATGTAATGAGTACTTTTGTGTGTCAGGGAAAATGTATGGAGTAAAAAGTACATTATTTTCTTCAGGAATGTAGTGAAGTAAAAGTAAAAATTGCAAAACATATAAATAGTAAAGTAAAGTACAGATACCCCCAAAAAACTAGTTAAGTAGTACTTAAAAGTATTTTGACTTACGTACATTACACCACTGCTATTATTGCACACAGAGTGTATACATGCAACTTATTATGTGAGTTGTTAAGCAACATTTTTACTCCTGAACTTATTTATGTCACGGTGCATAGATACGGGACGAGGCGCAGAGCTGTGGTGGAGCGACATTCCTTTTATTATCGAAATTTAATACACAAACCGAAAACAAAGGATAGGTAGTGAGCCCGTGAACTGGAGTGTACAGAACAATACTGAATAAACACACACAAGAATCCACACCCAGGTGACACACAGTGGAACCTAAATAGAATCTCCAATTAGAGACAACACAAGACAGATTGGGGATCAACTCAAACCCAACACCCACCCTGTGATTGTCAGGACCTGACTGTGGCCATCCCACTGCCCCTAGAGGGAGTCATAGACCTGGCCTCAGTCAGGCCCTTACAATTTAGGCTTGCCATAACAAAGGCGTTGAATACTTATTGATACATTTCAGCTTTTCGTCTTTAATTCATTTGTAAAAATTTCTAAAAACAAAATTCTAATTTAAATCCAATCTGAGCTAAACCGCTCTGAAATATATTTTTAATAACCCAAAATATTGTTTTTTCAGCTGTTTGAAGCTAATGTACAAAACCGAAAGTAAAAGACTCAAAAACTAAACTGAAGCACGGGAAGCATAGAAATAGTGCACATAGAACAGATCTAACACTTAATGACAGATTTATATCTCACATTTCTATGTGAATTTGGACTGGTCGCCCGAAAAGTTACATATTGCAGCTTTAATACACGGACACACACGTGGACACACACATGCTCAAATGTCACCACACACCCAAAAAACTCACACTTAAAAATCACATTACAGTTAAAGAGTGCGTCTCTACATGAGAACATTATGAATAAGAGCTATCAGGCTGTTAAAGATCTGTGTGGCATTAACATGGCAGTGATACAGCATTATGGAAACACTCTATAGTCGTGGTCAAAAGTTTTGAGAATGACACAAGTATTGGTCTCCACAAAGTTTGCTGCCTCAGTGTTGATGATGGCAATTTGCATATACTCCAGAATGTCATGAAGAGTGATCAGATGAATTGCAATTATTTGCAAAGTTCCTCTTTGCCATGAAAATGAACTTAATCCCCAAAAAACATTTCCACTGCATTTCAGCCCTGCCACAAAAGGACCAGCTGCCATCATGTCAGTGATTGTCTTGTTAACACAGGTGAGAGTGTTGACGAGGACAAGGCTGGAGATCACTCTGTCATGCTGATTGAGTCAGAATAAGACTGGAAGCTTTAAAAGGAGGGTGGTGCTTGAAATCATTCTTCTTCCTCTGTCAACCATGGTTACCTGCAAGGAAACATGTGCCGTCATCATTGCTTTGCACAAAAAGGACTTCACAGGCAAGGATATTGCTGCTGGTAAGATTGCACCTAAATCAACCATTTATCGGATCATCAAGAACTTCAAGGAGAGAGATTCAATTGTTGTGAAGAAGGCGTCAGGGCGCCCAAGAAAGTCCAGCAAGCACCAGGACCGTCTCCTAAAGTTGATTCAGCTGCGGGATCGGGGCACCACCAGTGCAGAGCTTGCTCAGGAATAGCAGCAGGCAGGTGAAAGTGCATCTGCACGCACAGTGAGGCAAGGACATTTGGAGGATGGTCTGGTGTCAAGAAGGGCAGCAAAGAAGCCACTTCTCTGCAGGAAAAACATCAGGGACAGACTTATATTCTGCAAAAGGTACAGGGATTGGACTGCTGAGGACTGGGGTAGAGTCATTTTCTCTGATGAATCCCCTTTCCGATTGTTTGGGCCATCCGGAAAACACCTTGTCCGGAGAAGACAAGGTGAGCGCTACCATCAGTCCTGTGTCATGCCAACAGTAAAGCATCCTCAGACCATTAATGTGTGGGGTTGCTTCTCAGCCAAGGGAGTGGGCTCACTCACAATTTTGCCTAAGAACACAGCCATGAATAAAGAATGGTACCAACACATCCTCCGAGAGCAACTTCTCCCAACCATCCAAGAACAGTTTGGTGACGAAGAAGTTAAAGGGAAGTTAATCTTTGTTAAAATCTCGTCATGTGCCAGGCCAGGTGAGCAGTTTTAAAAGGACTGAAACTTTAGCAGACCTGGTGTCACACACACACACACACACACACACACACACACACACACACACACACACACACACACACACACACACACACACACACACACACACACACACACACACACACACACAATGGGATCAGTCTGGATTAGGGGGAGCAATAGCCCATCAAACCCAGGGAAAGACCTGACTGCCTCTTCTCAATCGCACGTCCATCCACAACACACACGCACACACACACACACACACACACACACACACACACACACACACACACACACACACACACACACACACACACACACACACACACACACACACACACACACACACACACACACACACACACAGCTCAGCAGCACATGTCTAATTATACAGAACAATAATGAGGATGATCTGTAAAAGCTGGGTAAATCCTGGGATGGCGCTGCTGGTAAAGGGGATTGTGGAATAATGGGAATGGAATGTGTTTTAATGACTCCCGGGGGACAAGCCCCTACTGAAGGACCTCTGGCTCAGGAACAACAGACGGGAATGCTCCGGAGCGCCAGGCACTCACATCAGCCTCCCTCTCTCTCCTCTCTCTCACCCCCTCCCCTCACTTCCTGTACCGACCTACTGGAGTCTACTGTTGTTGTTGGCTGCCTGCCCCCTTCGGAAGAAGAGTCCCCCCCCCACCTCTTCTCCCTCTCTCCCTCCCTCTTTCCCTCCCTTGTTCCTTCCCTCCCTGGGAGCTGCTGGGGAAATGATGATGACATGACATGTTCAGAGAGGTCCCTGGAAAAAGTGATCACCCTCTCCCCTCCTCCTCCACTCTCCCACCCAAATAATCCATCCACCCCCAGATCTCAATGCAGCAGTCCTCTCCAAACCCATGCATAAACCCCACCAGGAACCCACCCACACACACACACTCCTATACCCTTGAATCCTCCCTCCCTCACCAATCTCTCATCGTGGGACAGTTTCCACACAGCAGCAGCTAGAAGCCAAAGTGTGTGTGTGTGTGTACAGGAGGTATGTGTGTTTCAGATGGTATATTATATACCCTCTGCCCTAAAATGCTTTGCTCAGCCTCATGCAAAAACACACACACGCACTTCTAAAGCCTGACCTGACCCCACTGAAGCATAAAAAATATGAAATGCCTAACAATCTACACACAGTCAGACTGACTACAACTCTAGAACAATATTGTCCATTTGTTCAACACTGTGTCTAGCATCCATTTCCCTGTCTCTTCACCATCTGGCAATATACCTCCTGTCTTCTGAAAATCAATGGAGCTGGAGATTTCTTCATGTGTGTGTGAGGGGTTTTCCTCTATGATTGTGGGGGGTCTTATCAATGGGCTGGCTCATTTCCCATGGGTGGAGGAGGTGCTGGCTGATACATGAGGTGTCTGACACACACATGCACACAGACACACTCGCACACACGATCCAGCATGGTCCACACGCAAAGAAGTTAGACCACAGAGGACCATCTACACACAAAGAGTAGTTTGAACACATATTCAAACCCATAAGTGATAACCACAGGGTTGGCTGCAATATAATAGTCTACCGATGAGGTTCTTAGAGAAGGGAAAGGAAGACAGAGAGAGAGATAGAGAGAGACTGAGTGAGAAGAGGTCAGAGGAAAGGACATAGAGACAGACAGTCTTCTTGACATCCACTATTACAGCCCCAGCCTCACTTCCTATTTCTCCTACATATCTCTACAGCCTCTGCCTCTGCCTCGTCCTCCAACCAGGTCACCTGTGATACAAGTCAGTATTCAACGTCCATCCATGTCTGAGGAAGTTGGGAGATGTTGTTGCTACGATGTTGTGGACAGGGATGGCGGATGAGCGTTAGCATCTGCCTCTGATTTCAAAGTTCAAATCCAGCAATAGATAGTTGTTTTTGATATTTTGGTTTTAAGCCTTCCTAAACCTTAACCCTTACCTGAACCATTCGGAGTTAATGCCTAACCTTAAGATTTTGGAGTTAATGCCTAAATGTAACCTTAAACAGTTCAAAATTTGACGTTTGAAACAACTTCAAAATGTGACGTTACAGAAACATTGATGAACTTATTCTGACATGAGACTGTGAGAGCTGGTAGCGGCCTCTGCCTCTGCCTCTCCTCCTCTCTCCTCTTATCTTCTCTCCTGTTAACCCTCCTCCCCTCCCCTTTTCCAAACATCTTTGGGAGATCCAGAGAAAGACCCAGAGACAGAGTGACTGGGTCAGAGCCTGCGTTAGATTCTTAGTGCTAGCTTGCTACACTACAGCTCCCGGCCTCCCGCTGCCAAGGCCATTAAACTATAATGTGCACCATGCAGTCCCAGGAGCTGGCTCAGAGGACACAGTTTGGAAGCAGTTATGTTGTGTGTTATACAGCCTTCTGGATATGAGGAAGCTGAGTTATGTCCCACTCTAACGGTAGTTAGATATTGTTGTAATTATTCGACACACTGCTGAGCAGGCTGTATGAATAGATTATCTAAAAAAGACTGTACATCTTTCCTTCCTCCTCCCCTTTCCCCAGTCCTGGCCTGTGCCACTGGTTGAGCCTATAAAAGCGAGCTTATAAAGTAGAGAGATAAAACTAACAGCAGTAGGTTTCTCTAGAGCGCAACGCTGCTCTCCTCCTTCCCTCCCCCCGTTCCTCTGCACTCCTCTGAAATAACCTCTTTCACAATCCCGCTCTTCCTCTCACTGTGGGCCATTGGCCAGGGTCCTGGTTTAAATATCTCTCTCTCTCTCTCTCTCTCTCTCTCTCTCTCTCTCTCTCTCTCTCTCTCTCCATGTCTCTCTCCCTCCATGTCTCTCTCTCCCTGTCTCTCTCTCGCCTCATCTCACTCTCTACCTCCATGTCTCTCTCTCTTTCTCTCTCTCTGAAGGGACCACACCATTCCAGTATGGAAACTATGGGATCACATGTCCACTCTATCCTTCTTCTATTCTTCTTGTGCAGACTGTCCATCTACTGCTCTTTATAGGCGTGGTCCACTTGTGTTCCTGTCTCAAGGGAGCAACAGTAGACTGTTGTGCCATAACTACAGGCAAATAGCCCATAGTGTGAGGGTTGTGAAGGGACGGGAAGAGGGTAATTTTACAAGTACTATCAACCACATGGATGAGATGTAAACCTTCTCCTCCATCACTTGGTCAGCCCCCAAAACTCAAGATCATCTCCCAGAGCTAGTTCAAATATCTCTCTGCCTCTGAGATGTTCTCTGCCAATGTTTCCATGTCCTATTTATTCCATGTCATAGCTATATATCTAACTTTGGTGAAACGTAAAACTCACACAGTATGCAGTCAAAGTCCACATGGGGATATGACCCCCATAGCTTCTGATGTATGGCAGTGGAAAAGGTAAATCTGTGGTCAAATTGCTATCTTCTCCTGTGTGTTGTACTGCACAATACAGACTGAAAGGCTCAAAGCTGAACAAGTCATTATACTGTCTGTCTGTCTGTTTGTCTGTCTGTCTGTATGTCTGTCTGTATGTCTGTCTGTCAATCTGTCAATCTGTCCACACACACATAGGCTACTCACATACAAATACATACCACTTTCTCAGAGGTCAAGGACAGTCACTGAGACACCTTGCAGTTCAGCATGTCACCACTGGATTTGATAGAAGGGATGTGTTCAGCAGTCAAATAGGGTTGTATTTCACAAGGTAGGGTCATTATGGGAGTTGTGTTTGGCCAGATGAAGGTATCAAGTTATAGCATGACTGTTGTAAGTCTTAAGTGGACTGTTTGATGCTCTGGAGGACGTTGTCTGTTAAAATGTCTCATGTGTGTTTGTAGTCCCAGGCCGTAACATAACTCCATTCACACTGCGTTTGACTCATCCTGTATCCTCATCTATGAGGGGTGGAGGGGTGGGGGAGTTGGCGAGAGGGTGTTTTAATCCATTTTGACTGCTCTGCAGTGGGATGTCTGTGTCTTATGAATGAACAGCTGCATGTGTGTGTGTGCATGTGTGTATGTTCGTCTGCTTGTGTGTGTGTGCGTCTGTGTATGTGTGCGCGCGAGCCCCGGTCAAGCAGTACCCTGTTGGATATGACTCCTAAATCTCTAGGTGTCTGTGTGCGTGCATGTGCTGCATTTGCTGCATGTATGTGTGTGTGTGCGTGTGCGTGTGTGTGTTACTCTGTCTGTGTTGGAGCAGATCAGATCTACAGCTGTGCTGAGCAGGTGGTCACATTAGAGAGAGAGGGGCGGGGCTTTAATTTGACAGAGCTTTAATTTGATCAATTTTACAGCACAGCAGGAAATGCAAACTTGTAGTATATTTGAGGTTTAAAAAGGCTTCTAAAGTTTGTAATTCCCGCTTTGAAATTTCAGACTTGATTTGGCCTATTATCCCTTACAAAATTGTCCATTAATTATAATCCACATATTTCACTTTTCCTGTTGCTACAGGATTATGTTGCTGCTGTAGCAAACTGGCTCTAGTTAAGATCCTACATCTGTAAAAGAGAGCAATGTTTTTATGTGTGTATATGTGCCTGCATGTGTGACTATCTATGTGTATGTGCATATGTGTGTATGTGTGTGTCATGTGTGTGTGACAGTGTGGAAAGGTACCTCACCTCAGCTCTCCCACAGCTTCCCGTTGGCTTCCCAGAATGAAAGGCAGTGAAACCCCAGACTGGTGGGGCTCCACAGCCAATTAGGACTGTTTATTTAGCCAGCCACCGCTGGACAGCAGCACAGCACCCCTGCCTGCGTGCCTGCCTGCCTGCATGGAGTTTGCTTCAATCTCCTCACTCGCCTTCCTCTCTTCCTTCTCCCCTCTTTACCTTCCCACCCCTCCCTTCTCCTCCTGCCTCTCCTTTCCTCCTGCCTCTCCTTTCCTCCTGCCTCTCCTCTCCTCCTGCCTCTCCTCCCGCCACTCCTCTCCTCACTTTCTCTGTTTTCTTCTCTTTCCCCTGCTCTAATCTGATCTGTTCTTCCTCCTCTCCAGCCTCTAAACTCTTAGAAGTAAAGGTGCTATCTATAACCTAAAAGAGTTCTTTGGCTGTCCCCATAGGAGAACCCTTTGAAGAACCCTTTTTGGTTCCAGGCAGAACATTTTTGGTTCCAGGCAGAACCTTTTTGAGTTCCATGTAGAACCTTTTACACAGAGGGTTATACATGGAACCCAAAATAGTTCTGCCTGGAACCAAAAAGGGTTCTTCAAAGGGTTCTCCAATGGGGACAGCCAAATAACCCTTTTTTCTAAGAGTGTACTCTCTTTATCCTTCTTCTCTCCTTCTCCCTTCTCCTTGACCTGTCCTCCCTCTTGCTCATCCTTTCTTTCCCCTCCTCTCTTTCCTCTCCTCTCTTTCCTCTCCTGTCTTTCCTCTCCTCTCTTTCCTTTATCTCAGCCACTAATGAAGTGTTAACGAGGAGTTAGGTTTGGATGTTCTTGTTTTAAAGGTTGTTTATTTGTCTGTTGTTCTTTTTGTTTACACTGGTAGCCATGGTTACTTCTGAACCCTCCCTCACCTTCTCTACCTCTCTAACACACATTTATTCTACACATTATCCTATCAAGATGTGTCACAGACACAGAAACACTCACAGAGATGTATTGTACCCAGACACACACACATTCATGTGCACACACTCTCGCACAAATGCAAACACAAACAAAAAATGTACACTATCTCTCTCCTCTCTCTTTCCTTCTCTTTTTCTCTATTTTCTCTCTCTCTCTCTCTCTCTCTCTCTCTCTCTCTCTCTCTCTCTCTCTCTCTCTCTCTCTCTCTCTCTCTCAGTCTCTGGTAACATGATAGGTCAGTTGTGGCCAGGCCTGTCATAAACTGTTACGCTTCCACCCAGTCCAGACTCAGCTCTGGTCCACACTCCTATTGTTCAGAGCTAACTCATGACAGTAATGCGGTTTATGCTTTTACTGATCTCGGACCAGCGTAAATTCTTCAGCTTTTTTTGCTGTTTTTACTACACGACACTGACATGGTGAGTTAAGTCTATACCTAGATTCTCAGGCATACTGGCCCAAACCCAGCTAGGGTCCCGGTGTACTCTCTGTTATATTTAACACACATGAAAGCGCACATGCATGCAACCAAGCACACACACACACACACACACACACACACACACACACACACACACACACACACACACACACACACACACACACACACACACACACACACACACACACACACACACACACACACACACACACACACACATTATAACACAATACCCTTTACTCTCCCTTTACTCCTACTGTTTCTCACTATGAGTTATGTGTGTCCTTATTCTTGGAGACCCCCACACCACCCACTCATGGAAGGGAAGGGTGAGGGTCAACTCAGTGTCCCAGCCATCAATCACCAGACCCCTCTGTCCACCCCTCTAACATCCCCTCTCACCCCCCACCCACCCCTCATCCCATCCAGGTTTCATGTTTTGGTTGAAAGATTTTTTGAGAGAAAGGAAAATAAGTGTCACATAGCGTTCTGTCTCCCATTCATCACAATGATCACTTCTCTACTCCACTACCGGCTCCACTAGCAAGGACACAGTCAGACTGATGGATCTGCTCAATGACTGACAACTGAAGGGGACAAGGGTTGGGGAGGGAGGAGGGGGGAGTGGGGAGGGAGGGGGCAAAGGTGGGCCAATTTAATGTTCCTCATAGCTACAGTACATTTCTCTCCCAACGCCTACGAGACATCCACACTCTCATATATCCCCACTGTAAACCTGATAACTCTACACTGTAACACTTCTAACTTCACACTGTAAAACTTTTAACTCTACACTGTAAACCTTCTAACTCTGCACTGTAAATCTTCTAACTTTACACTGTAAACCTTCTAACTCTACACTGTAAATCTTCTAACTTTACACTGTAAACCTTCTAACTCTACACTGTAAACCTTCTAACTCTACAATGTAAAACTTCTAACTTTACACTGTAACCCTTCTAACTCTACACTTTAAACCTTCTAACTCTACACAGTAAACCTTATAACTCTACACTGTAAACCTTATAATAAACCTTATAACTCTACACTGTAAACCTTCTAACTCTACACTGTAAATCTTCTAACTTTACACTGTAAACCTTCTAACTCTACACTGTAAACCTTCTAACTCTACAATGTAAAACTTCTAACTTTACACTGTAACCCTTCTAACTCTACACTTTAAACCTTCTAACTCTACACAGTAAACCTTAGAAATCTACACTGTAAACCTTATAATAAACCTTCTAACTCTACACTGTAAACCTTCTAACTCTACAATGTAAACTTTAACTATACACTGTAAACCTCCTAACTCTACACTGTAAACCCTATAACTCTACACTGTAAACCTTATAACTCTACACTGTAAATCTAACTCTACAATGTAAACCTTATAACTTGTTGACTCTAGGTGTGTGCTCTGGCATTAATCACAGGTATGAGAGAGGGGTCAGCCCATGCTGGCGACCAGAGAAAATCCCCTCACAACGGCAAACTCTGTCCTGGGTTACATCCCAGACCTTTCCACTGCTCTGGCTCCACTGGCTGTGGAACACACATACTGGCGCCCGTGGGCCAGCACTTCTATAGTAGCGGAAAATGAAAAAGGAACTTTGTACACCTCTATGTAAGCTGGGCCAGGGGCAGACTACACTCTTAGAAAAATGCGTTCCAAAAGGGTTCTTCAGCTGTTATGCATGGAACTAAAAATGGTATAACCTGTTTGGGTTCCATGTAGAACCCTCTGTGGAAAGGGTTCTACATGGAACCCAAAAGGGTTCTCCCTGGAACCAAAAAGGGTTATTTAAAGGGTTCTCCTATGTGGACAGCCGAATAACCCTTTTAGAATCTAGATAGCACCTTTTTTCTAAGAGTGTAGGTAAACCATGTATGAGTCATGCCCAGACATACACTAAGTGATTAGTCCAAAGACTTTCATCAACAGGTAGACCCCACTGAGGTTGGCGTCCTCTCACCAGGCAACAGGTTAACCTAAGTCAGAGTCTGTCCTTGCCTCATACTTTTCAATAATAGTGTTCCTGCCTCATAGCGTTCAACATATTCATGCAGAAACTCCCACAGCAATAAAATAAAAATTTCTGACTCAGTCAAAAAGGCTGGCTGTGGTTTTGGCTTGTCGTACCCAGAGCTTGTGATTGTGGTAACAGCCTGGGGGAAAACTCATTTAGCTGGTTTTCCTTGTCTGTGTCGCCTCACCTCCTCCATCACACTCCTAGGCTGTGACGTCACTATGAGAGAAACTGGCTTCTCAGAATAGGAAGTGGGATGATATAATTTCCCACATAGGAATTAATGATGAGAATATGAGGATCTATACAGATCTGAATGAATGGAAGCTTCAATTAATATGACTCAAACTCCAACCCAAAGTCTATGTGTGTTTTTGTTAGCAAGTGTTAGTGTCGCAAATTAAGTGAGTCTGCCCTGCGCTTTGATTCTGCCTCTGGGTGACGTGGACTTCCTTCCTCTGTCAGCACACACACAATTAGCCGTCAGCCCTATTGCTATTGTGTGGTGTTTATAGAGACATCCAATATTTATCTTTGGTGTGCTCCTGCCTGCCTGCCTGCCTGCCTGCCTGCCTGCCTGCCTGCCTGCCTGCCTGCCTGCCTGCCTGCCTGCCTGCCTGCCTGCCTGCCTGCCTGCCTGCCTGCCTGCCTGTCTGTCTGTCTGTCTGTCTGTCTGTCTGTCTGTCTGTCTGTCTGTCTGTCTGTCTGTCTAGTTCACACTGTGCCTCTTTTACCCCTATCCTCTTTCTGTATGTCTCTCTCATGTTGGCAAGGCTCTGCTGCTGGACTGGCAGGGGCATTGTTTTCATTTCCCTTCACTAACTACTGCCTGAGGGGAGAGGAGGGGAGAGGTTGAGAGAAAGAGTGAGGGGGGGGGGGGGTGAGTGACAAAGAGAAACAGAGACAGGGAGAGAGGGAGAGAGAGAGAGATAGAGAGAGAAAGATAGAGAGAGACAGAGAGAGAGGAGGGGGTGTGGAACCATCTTGGGAGGATCTGTTGCTACTAGACAGCGTGTTTATCATAACAGCTGCTGTCCACAGGGGAAACTTGGCAGGCTACATCAAAGCCCTATTCACAGCCCACCTCCATTGGCTGACACACACACACACGCACGCACACACACACACACACAAACAAACACTATATAAGTGCAGCATACAATAAAACGCTAATTCTCAGGTAGGAAGAGGCTGTGTTACACTTTACAGCTGTGAGCCGCCAGCAGTGAGGTCTTTAAAAAAAATTGTTTGAGTTTTTGTGTAAATGAATTAATGTTCCATTTGAGTGGCGCCCCTTGTTTATGCCAACACATTCTTCCCACAGAGAGTTAAGAGCTGGCCTGTCTTCAACACTTCTCGTTAACTGAACCTCTTACAATCCCTTGTGTGCGTGTGTGTGTGTGATGAAGCGTATGAGCGAGTGAGTCAGAGAGAGAGCAGAGAGAGAAAGAGAGAAAGAAAGGGTGAGAGTGA
Source organism: Thymallus thymallus (assembly GCA_023634145.1). Classification (NCBI taxonomy): domain Eukaryota; kingdom Metazoa; phylum Chordata; class Actinopteri; order Salmoniformes; family Salmonidae; genus Thymallus; species Thymallus thymallus. The sequence goes on along the minus strand of CM042380.1, from coordinate 17,485,651 downwards.
GTTTTTAATACACCAGTTTTACCACGCTTTTTAATAGTCCTGAGGGATGGGGTTACGTTTTATTCTTCTGTAAGGCTGCCTTGTAAAGCCTGTCCCTGCTCCTGTCGGAGGCTTATGTTACTCATGAGACGATGCTGCCACCATGTGGCCATAACAATCATCTACACCACAAACCTCACTCTGCTGTGTTGTCGTTTCCATAGCAACAAACTAGTTTGTAACCTGGGGCAGGTGAGAATTTGTCTTTGACAAACAACGCAGCTAAACAGTGAGGTGAAGTGACGCTTGAGTAAATCCAACATGAACACCATCTTCTCAAGGTAGGTGCCCTCGTTACATGCGTATATGGTTTAATGTTCCAAGATAACCTGGTTAGCTAGTCACTGATTTAAGCTATTGTAGCAGGAAAAGCTACTGTAGCATGGACCAGGCAGCTCTACAGAGTCAACATCCACATCTAGCCAAACGGTTGATTCTGCATTTGATGCAGGGTGTGTTGTATTCTCCAATACTAGTTCTATAACCATGTAATGTTTCACTATATATATATAGAGTCATTCCACAAGTTGCCTTTGTAAACACACCTGTCTCACTGATATAAAAACACGACCTTAAAACTTCCTGGTTCTCAGTTCTGTAAAGGCACATACATCATATAACCTGGGACATCCAGCAATATCACTTTCATACTTTGGTGTGAAAACGGTCTATAGTTAGCCAAAACTCCTAACCCCTTTTGACTCTTCATCTTTTGTCCAGAGACAGCCAGATAAAGAGCATGGAGCTGACAGTGAGCCATGCTGAGAAGTACCTGGGTCAGTTCTGCAGCCTGCTGGCCTCTTACACCAGGAAGACAGCCAAGCTGAGGGACCAGGCTGACATGCTGGTCAGACAGCTCAATGACTTCTCCAATACTGAGGACCCAGAGCTCCGTACCTGTCTAAAGAACCTGGCTGAAGACCTGGCCATGGTGCAGGACTACCGCCAGGCTGAGGTGAGGGGTGAGAGGTCAGGGGATGTTGGGGAGTAGTGAACTACAGGTAGGCTAGTTCAACTAGTAATTTAACAACATTTTGCAGTAGCTTTGTGGTAGTTGAACTAAATTAAAATCTTGGTAGGGTTTTCAGTAGTTAATTACTAAAATAAAATAAAATGTGGGTTAAGTAGGCTATAATTTCCTTTATTTTTCAGCTTCAGACCTGCCTAAATGTCACTTGAAAGAGTTTGTTTGTGTATAGGCTTAATTACACATACTCCAGAGTGATCTGTTATAGCAGTTTGTAGTCTATGACATTATAGATTTAGATATGATAATATATCACAAAGTAGGTTTTCAAAGAAACGTTAGTTAACTAAACTATATTTCCTTAACTGCAGCTTTGGTGTAGCTTAACTTCTTCCAGTGTGAAGTAATTGTCAGCTTGGTAAACTATATTTTTAGAGTAGCTTCCCCAACACTGGTATTAGTGGTGGAGGACGTGGTCGGCCATGGTGCATCTACTGGGTTAGTGTAAGGGTTAAAGAAACATAATAACAGTAAAGAAAGTCATTATGGGAGTTATTCACTACTGTTGGTTTTGAGACTTTTTTTTTCTTTCTCACAGCATTAAATACTGTTGTTTTGAAGATGAAAGCATGTTTACTGTGTCTACCCCTGACAGGTAGAGAGGCTGGAGACCAAAGTCGTCACTCCCCTCAAAGCCTACGGAGATATCGTCAAAAACAAGAGAGTAAGTCCTCACACATGGAAACGAGCACACTGTAGATTTTATACAGTAATTACCAGACAAAATACAGATCCCTCACACACACACATCTCTCTCGCTCTTTCTCTCTTTCTCTCCTTCTCTCTGTCTCTCTCTCTTTCTCTCTCTCTATCTCTATCTCTCTCTCTCTCTCATTGTCACTTCACACACAGCCTCTCATGGCCGAGCAATGGCAGTGGATGAATAGGTAGTCTCTTCTGAGACAGTGTGTTTGAAGCGTCATGGACTGGTCATATCTCTGACATGCAGGCAGATCTGAAGAGGTTCAATGCTGATCGGAACAGAGAGCTGAAAGAGCTGCAGAACCTGGAGAAACTCCAAAGGAAGAATCCCTCAGATAGACAAAGCATTGTATCCTTTCTCCCAGTCTATTCATATCTGTATATAAGAGTGGCATAATTCCAGCATGATTATAGTATTTACGTCAAAAATCCTTAAACACAGTGTTGAAAAATATGACATATTGCCTGTGACAAACAATTGGTTGTCAGCCATACAGTATTTACTCTATGGGTGGTAATTTGAGTCACAGGTTCAGTCTCGCACAGTGAGATCAGCTAACCTGGTCCCTGAGATATTTTAGAAATGTAGATGTTCCATTCATGTTTTTTTTCTAGTCATGCTTCAATTCCTTATACAATGTTTTCAGTCACAGGTAACACAATTTCTCTGGAACCTTCCCCAGTCACATCAATAACACCTTCATACACTACAGAGATGTAGATATATGACCATTGATGAGTTCTTATGTGGTGGACCACCAGAGGTTTTGTTAGTTGTCATAAAACAATTATCTCTCTTTCAAGTTTCTAGTACAGATGTAGTATTCCTTTGTTGTGATGGATTTTCAGGCGGAGATGAATGCTCAGAAGGCGACCAACAACGCTCACCGCAGCACCAGACAACTGGAGGAGACCATCAGTGACTTCCAGAGACAGAAACTGGAGGACATCAAGGTTGATCTGAAACCACAACACATACGTGAACACAACACAAACACACAAACACACACACACACACATGAACACACACACACAGAAACACACAGAAACAAACATAAATACACACTCACTCGCACTTGTTCCAGTCATACTCAGGCATGTCCATCCTCTTACAGTGACAATAATACTAGGTCTTCTTCCAGAGGATCTTCACAGACTTCATCACAGTGGAGATGGTGTTCCATGCCAAGGCTCTTGAGGTCTACACACACACCTTCCAGAACCTGGACAGCATGGACATAGACAAGGACCTGGAGGTTAGACACGCGCGCACACACACACACACACACACACACACACACACACACACACACACACACACACACACACACACACACACACACACACACACACACACACTTACATACACAATAGACATTTAAAGACATGGAAGTGTGGAGTAGACACACACACACACATACACACACACATACACAGACATACACATGCATACACAATAGATATTTAAAGACCTAGAAGTGTGGAGTAGACAGAGGTGTTATGAGTGTGGTAGGGAGTTCCAGTTATGGGGCTACAGGGCTGATAATCTCCCCGATCTCTACAGCTGTTCACTGGGAGGATCAGGGTGTCTGACGGCCCTCTGGATAACAAGACCCTGCTGCACTCCTCTATGGCCCACCAGCCTAGTCCCACCCTGGGCTCCAGCCTCAGACACACTGCTCAATCAGCCAAGAAGGTAAGATTGCATCTCCTCCTAGCATTACAGACAAAAACATAGACCCACACAAGAATGAATGAAAGGGAGGAAACATACACTGATAAGGTTAACAGTCATTACTGTCCTGTACAGACACTTTGTTGCCTTTTACAGAGGGTTCCAAGTCTTTAACCCATCTCCTGTTCACAGTCCCGTAGCAGCATCCTACAGCGGCAGAGGGGTGTAGAGGAGGAGGATGAGGAAGAGGAGGATGATGAAGAGGAGGAGGAGTATGAGTCAGAGAGAGAGGCTCAGCAGAGCAGGCAATCCTACGCCTCTCAATATGCAAAAATACTCAGACAGAAGAACTGATAGATGGGGGTACACACACAAATGCACCCACAAAAGACACACACACACACACACACACACACACACACACACACACACACACACACACACACACACACACACACATAAACAGAGAGAGAGACACACACACACACATATTCAGATAGCCGTATAGATCTGCTGACAGATGAGAATATGTATTCAGTGTCTGTTGTCAGATAAAGTCAATACTCAGAGTATGTACTGTACTGCAATAGATCTGTTGATGACTGTGCAGATGTGTTCCTATACAGGATGTGCAGTAAATTATCAATGGAGGCATTTGTCACAGTTTTTTCCAATTGCTTACACACAATTTTGCAAACTAGTCTGGTTTTATCAAAATACTTAACACAATTCACAAAACCACACACCCAAACTGCAAAATACCTCCGAAACCGAAACTACAAACTACCGAAACCGAAACTACAAATAGCATTATCAAAATATTGCTATTTGTAGCACGAAATGGCACACACTTCATTCATATTACCAGATGTTTGTCTAACCAACTACACACTGTTGGGCATAATGAAAAGCACCCTCATCTTTAGTATGCTTTGCCATAATACTAAAATATGTATCAGATTGTTCACATTCACAGAAATATTTGCAGATACACACACATATTTTTTTATTTTTCACTACAGTAAACAAGTCAGTGCAACATATGCACAGCAGATATATTTACATGGGACTGAACAAAAATATTGTCACAAAAAACAGTAAACTGAAAAAGAAAATTTCAGAAAAAATATATTACAGTAAAAAAAAGAGGCAAGAAAAAATAATTAGGCAGCATCTTGCCGCACAGCTGGGTCTGGCCACAATGCCTCGTCAACATCACAGGCAATATCTTCCCTTGCCAGACATCGAGGGAAGAAGCGCCTTGAGTGCCTTATCCATCCCTGAATCGCACCCACATCAATCTCATCACATGCCTCTTCCATGGCCTGCACAAGAGGCATGCGCACAAAGGGCTGCCGGTCGTAAACCTTCCACCGCCATGCCGAAAAGAACTCTTCTATGGGGTTCAGAAAAGGTGAGTATGGTGGGAGGTATTGCACGAGAAATGTTGGGTGGTCAGCAACCCAGTTTTGGACTGGGGCTGCACGATGAAAGCTCACGTTGTCCCATACTACAACGTACCGGTTTCTTTAATGGTCTGCATCATTCATACGCTCTGGTGGTATGAGAATGTTGTGAAGTCTGTCCAGAAATATGAGAATATGGGTTGTGTTGTATGGTCCAAGGTTGGCATGACGGTGGAGGACACCATGCATACTGGAGATGGCAGCGCACATTGTGATGTTCCCACCACGTTGGCCAGGAACATCTCTGTGGCCAATGACGTTTCTCCCACTTCTTCTGGTCTTTGCTAGGTTGAACCCAGCCTCATCTATAAAGATGAACTCATGGGGGATTGCATGAGCATCCATTTCCAGTACTCCCTGAAAACAAAGAACAAACATCAGTCAATATGGTGTTATCCAGTACACTGGGAAACAATGTTGCGTGTAGTGTACTACAGTCAATATTGTACTTACATCCACATATGCTCGTCTGACCTCTTTGTTTCTTTGTGAGTTTCTCTCAAACGGCACCTTATAAAGTTGTTTCATTCTGATTTGGTTTTGCTTGAGAATGCGAGCCAATGTGGACAGACTGACTCGTTGAATGTTGTTGAATATGGTGTTGTCTTGGATGATGTGGCTTTGAATTTCTCGTAATCTGATTTCATTATTATCCAAAACCAAGTTTACAATGCCAGCTTCCTGTACCCTGGTGAACATTTGGCCCCTTCCTCCACCATGGTTTCGTCTCTCAGTCCTTTAGAAAAACAAAAAAAAACAAAAATATAGGGCTTGGACAATGCAGCCTAAAGATTTTTCCCCCACAGTAGAGTACATTGTACAGGAAACTTGTACAGTTCATGAATGGCTGATGTCATACACTAAGTAAACAGGTGTCACCAAACTGATACACTATGACATGGGGTGTACTACATGTGTACTACATGACATTTTGGTTACATACCTGCTCTCCAGTCTAAATGTCCGGATGACAGAGGCGACAGTAAAACGGCTCAAGTTTGGCTGCACTCTCTGTCCATCCTCTCGCATTGTCAGCCCATGGTTGATGACATGAACTACTAAGGTTGCTCTGATTTCATTTGAAAGTTGTTGTCTTCTTTGGCCATGAACTCCTCTACCTGCTCTACCCCTACCTCTCACTCTTCCTCCCCCTCTCATTCTCACCCTCCCTCTTCCTCTTCCTCTCTCTGCAACGTCTTCCATTGTTGTTGTAAAATAAAAGGTGCTCACCTGTGGTCTTTTCATAGTGCTTACATCCTGATTGAAGTGTTAACAATTAACCATTGAGGTGTTTGGCCAGGTGGCACATGTGTTGGCCAATTAGCTCATGTAGTGTCATTTTGAATGGCAGTGTTTTGAAAAGGCAAACATGTGACTTTATGTCAGATTGTTGTGTCTTATGCAGAGAACCGTGTTCAGTGCATTTAAAAAGTGCCATTTTCAATTGCAAAATGTGTGTAAAGCAGAAAATGATTAGACTTTTGGAGACTTGAGAAGAGGTTTTGCTCTCTGTGTGTCAGTTTAAATAATTGTGCTGTGCATGTCATTTTAGTGTGTTAGCAATTGGAAAAAACTGTAAGACAGACTGCAATCATTTGTAATCGGCCATAGCTGAGGAGTGATAGTGTCCACATTTTATAATGAAAAACAAATCAATGTTCAGTAATGGTTGTTATTATAGTTGTGTTGAAATGGGAAGATGAAAAATACAGTATATTCCTAGATATAAATGCAAATATATTATAAAATAAATGGATCAATTTGCATTAAACCCAAATGAGAACCATCATCATCTTGTTTCCATAGAAATTAACTCATTGGTAATAGCCTACTGACTTCCATTGACTGTGAACAATATTGTTTTCTGAGATGAATGCAATAACAGCTAGGCAGTGGGATTTCACTCTGCAGGCCCAATGAAGATTACTGCTGTGCACACTGCAGCTAAACCACTGACATGCTAAATAGGATAACACTGTTTGGCTTTCACGAATGGGTTTCTTTATCACACTCAGCCATTCTGTTCTGTTCAGGCTGTTGAGTTTGTCATAAAGCATGGCCCTGGTTCATTTACCTCTGTGCTGACTGAGATTGACTCTCTCACAGGCATTACACGCTTGACAAACTGCCAAGTGTTGGGGGGTGAATACAGTTGGAAGCAACCAAGCATTGGGCTTGGTTGATTGGATAACAGACATGAACGCTTGGGATATCAATGTTGCCTTGGTAGTTTGCCTTTGGAATCAGGGAGATGGTAACTCAGTCTCTGTTTCACAAGAGTGTGAGAAAGCAGCATGCCAGGACAATAAGCTCAGGGTGAAACATACTCTAACCCCCCATAAATATCTGATGCAATCCATTGTACTCTATACTCAAACACAAACACTCAAACAGAGTGCAGAGGCATCACCTTCACCTTCTCCTGAGCTTTGTGCATCACACTGAGATGCACACACTCTATCATATTCTTTGGAGGAAATTGGCATCATGAAGCACATGAATAATGCCACTGTTGAAACATTGCTACAGAAGTAAGCAACTGCTTCTACTGGTCACAGCATACTCACCACATATCAAGTATTTAGTCATGCTGTCACAACAATTTCAATCATTACTGCCACTGACAGTTCTCTGCTATACCTCAGAGCAGTTATCAGATGTAAAATACGTAAACATCAAAGATCTGCAGTCACCACCATTAACACTCACTGTTCTAAGATCAGTGGTACTCTGCTAAGAGATAGAACAAAGCTGTGGTGTTCTGTCACTCTGCACCATGATATATCTGGAGCCTCCTGTCTGCTAGTCTGTTAGCCAGACTTAGACTTAGTCTCTGGGCTCAGGTGCTTGGTGTGATTACAGAGATATCCTCCTGGCTGATCTGTCTGTTCCCTCCCTAGGGCAGGCCAGCTGAAATAACACTGCACACAGGCCACGCTATAGCCATCCTGTATCCCCATAAAGATACTGGGGCCTAAACCATTAGCTCAGCATTCATCTCTAGCCAAATACCATTCCTTAGTACTTCTAGCTCACATATAAGATTCTAGGGACTAAATATTGTATTTTGTGAATTTGATAAGGCTATGCATATACTAGGCAATACCATGCACATAAGACTCTCACTGGCTAAAAGTGTAGCATTGCATGTGCTATTTAAAATGCATAGATTCTATCCCATCTGCTCCTTATTATGGTGAGGTGGCGGACATTACCAGATAGTATGAGAGCTAAGCTGCTAGCATGAACTTCCATTGACCCTCTTACTGAATATGGATTCACCTACCATGGAGGAGGTTACCATAGCAACAGTGCCATGAGAGAGAGAGAGGGAGATTATATGTGTGTTCGTGTGTGTGTGACCGTTCATGTATAACATGACTGTGTATGGGTACTGGTATCAAAGATGTGACACCACTATGGCTGTTGCCATTGGAGATGCACCTGGGGACCTCTCAGGTTCAGTAACCACAGTGAGAGGGAGGTGCTCTGATTCTAACAGACATTTTACCTGTGGGTGTCTATGTGATCTCTCCATGTACTGTGAATATTAGAAGACTAATCAGCATATCTCTGATCTCTAGCAGCTGGCAGGTAAGTGACTCTGCAGCATTGCTATTATCGTCATCATACCCTACTGTTCATCACTGCTCAATGAAGGAGGGGGAGTCTGATGACTAAGCCCAAGAGACCTGGGCACTCGCCTGCTCCTCTCAGGCACACATTCATGGCTATAATGTTCTCCAATCCACTGACTGCTGAATCATCTGAGACCCAAGGTACATTGCCACACTGGTGTGACATACAGTGCCTTCAGAAAGTATTCACACCACTTGACTTTTTCCACATTTTGTTGTGCTACAATCTGAATTTTAAATGGATTCAATTTAGATTTTTTGGTCACTGGCCCGCTGAGGGATTGCAACATGAAAAGCGTTACAGAGTGTGATATGAGAAAACTGAGGATGGATCAAGAACATTGCAGTTACTCCATAATACTAACCTAATTGACAGAGTGAAAAGAAGGAAACCTGTACAGAATAAAACATATTCCATAACATGCATCCAGTTTGCAACAAGGCACTAAAGTAATATTGCAAAAAATGTGGCTAAGCTTTTTGTCCTGAATATAAAGTGTTATGTTGGGGAAAATCAAATACAACATATTACTGAGTATCACTAATTTGACAGAGCGTGGAGAATTTTAAAAATAATAATGTGCAAATATTGTACAATCCAAGTGTGCAAATGTCTTAGAGACATACCCAGAAAGACTCACAGCTGTAATCGCTGCCCAAGTTGATTCTAACACGTATTGAATACTTATGTAAATTAGATATTTATGAATTTAATTTTTAAATAAATGTGCAAACATTTCTAAAAACATGTTTTCACTTCGTCATTATGGGTTATTGTGTGTAGAATCCGTTTTGAATTCAGGCTTAACACGACAAAAATGTGGAATAAGTCAAGGGTATGAATACTTTCTGAAGGCACTGTATAGACAATGGTGAAATATGCTAACATTCTCAGGCTAACATTCTTAAAGAGTCATCCACAGGAGGTTGGTGGCATCTTAATTGGGGAGGACGGGCTCGTGGTAATGGGTAGAACGGAATAAGTTAAATGGTATCAATACATGGTTTCTATGTGTTTGATGCCACTCCAATTGCTCCGTTCCAGCCATTATTATCAGCCGTCCTCCCCTCATTAGCCTCCGCTTGAGTCATCACAGGAACCTTGGAAGGATAGGGTCTACATCTGAATTACATTTGACACATTAAAAAGAAAGAAGAAGTTGTTTGCCACTCTTATACTGTATCTTTGGTTTGTCTTTGAATCAGGTAAACATCCACTAGCCATTCACATTGAACACGAGTGAACGGAGTGGATTGTGAATAAATATATTTTACCAGGAGAGGGCAGCAGAGAGTCAATATCAGCATGCCAACCCTGGAGAATACTGTGATGCACACATGCAGGAACACACTCACGTAGACATACGTTTCATACTCACGTAGACTAGAACACACACACCTAAAGCGACAGAGAGTCTCAGACCAATGAGTCGCTCTGTCCCTTTTAATAGATCACATC
>CM042380.1:17370645-17470645 GCA_023634145.1 Thymallus thymallus | reverse complement strand
CCTTAGGTCCAGTGAAGGGAAATCTTAACATTACAGCATTCAATTACATTCTAGACAATTCTGTGCTTCCAACTTTGTGGCCACAGTTTGGTCCATACAGCGAGGACCAAACAGATATTTTTATTTTTTTACCTTTATTTAACTAGTCTATGGGTCAATGCATATATAGAAATGGTTTGTCGAGATAAGTGTGGAAGAACTTGACTGGCCTGCACAGAGCCCTGACCTCAACCGCATCTAACACCTTTGGGATGAATTGGAACGCCGATTGCGAGTCAGGCCTAACCGCCCAATATCAGTGGCCGACCTCGTTAATGCTCTTGTGGCTGAATGGAAGCAAGTCCCGCAGCGATTTTCCAACATCTAGTGGAAAGCCTTGCCAGAAGAGTGTAGGCTTTTATAGCAGCAAAGGGGGGACGAACTCCAACTTTTGGTCATGTAGTGTACCATGCGCAGCTAACATGCACATACTTCTGGAGCGTGGGAGGAATCTTGACTTGGTAGTGAATCTTGACTTGGTAGTGAATCTTGACATGGTAGGGAATCTTGACTCAGTAGTGATGCCGTTTCTAAGGCTTGAAGCCTTAGGCACCAAACTTTACAGTTGATTATTTGAATCAGGTGTAGTACTAGGGCAAAAAACAAAATGTGCACCCATTTGAGTCCCCAGGACCAGGACTGCATTAGGGATAGAGGTATACTTTTGGGGTGGCAGGGAGCCTAGTGGTTAGAGCGTTGGGCCAATAATCGAAAGGTCGCTGGTTCGAATACCCGAGCTGACAAGGTGAAAAACCTGTTGGTGTGTCCTTGAGCAAGGCACTTAACCCTAATTATGCTCCAGGGGCTGACCCTGTAGGTAGGCCTTTATTTTAAATAAGAATTTGTTCTTAACTTACTTGCCTAGTTAAATAAAGGTTAAACAAATAAATCAACAACTAAATAAAATAAAACACATGGGGATGAGTCTGCTGTAGGCCGCAGTGATACTGATGCTAGTGCTAAGTCATCAGTATGACTCTCAATACATGCTAAGCATGAACAATTCAATCAGGAGTCATGAGACCAATAAATGTGTGTTGCCATGGGCCTGGCTTGGCAGGATCATTAAACATTCACACCGATGAAAAAACCCCTCTTCCTGCAGTAATCGCTCCTATTCAGGTGGCTGGGGGGGTCTATGCATATTACAGTGTATTGACACCCATTGTGTGGCCAAAAAGCTCTATTTTCAAGTCATCTGACCAAAGCACCGCATCCAATCCAAGTGCCAATGCCGTATAGCAAACTCCAGGCGTTTACATTTGTTGAATGACATGAAAATACAGCTCTTTGGCCATGCCCACCAGTGGTGGGTTTGGCGTCGAAATGAGAATGGATGACCAGAAATATGGTGGTGGATCTTTGATGTTATCGGACTATTTTGCTTCCACTGGTCCTGTGGCCCTTGTTAAGGTCAACGGCATCATTAACTTTACCCAGTACAAGGAAATTTTAGCCAAAAACCTGGTTGCCTCTGCCAGGAGGCTGAAACTTGGCAGCATTTGGATCTTTCAGCAATACAATAACCCAAAGCACACATAAAAATCCACAAATAAATGGTTTATTAGCTACAAAATCCACATTCTCAGTTTCCAGACTTGAAATCCAATAAAAACCTATTGTTTGAATAGCAGAGGGCAGTCCATCAGCGCAGACAAAGAATATCAAGGATCTGAAAGGATTTTGATGTGGGAATGGCCTAAGATCCCTCCCAATGTGTTCTCCAACTCATAAAACATTTTAGAAAAAGACTCAGTGCTGTTATCCTTGCAAGATGAGGCATTGAAAGGTATTGAAAGGTATTGAAAACAGGGGTGTCATTTTTTGCATACAATATTCAGTAGCTCAGTATTTGAATGATTTATACTGTTTTTTTGCTCATCTTTATCAAGTGTGTTAAATAAAGGTTAATTTTTATACTGTATATATACAGTATTTGTGTTATATGCATGTTTTAGCAGTAAAGGCCTGCGAGTAAAATTTGCATAACCATCTTTCAACACATACACTGAGTATACCAAACATTAGGAACACCTTCCTAATTATGAGTTGCATAAAATGTATGAGTTTGACGATCACATCTTTTTACATATCTGTCTATTCAACTGTCTAGTATCTAAATGTAGCACTGAGGCTGTGGTGGTGTACTAACGGCACTATCCTCAGATGGGCATCATCACATTAACACAGTGGTTATGTAAGAGGCCATTGTCAAACAGCACATTCCTGTACATCTGATTACCACCCCATGATGAGAGACTGATCAATGAGCGCACACACATGCAAGCACACACACAGTCACACAGCCACACACACATGTCACACACGCCTGCGTCACACAACCACACACACACATATGCGTCACACAAACATATGCGTCACACACCCATACATCCAAACACACATACAGACACACACACACACACACACACAGATTGATATAGTACTGCATTTGAGCATTCCTCATCTCAAAAACGCGTAGTGTTCTATCCTGGTTTACGGTGATGTGTAATCTTTTATAAATTAAGCTACAGTGGGGAGAACAAGTATTTGATACACTGCCGATTTTGCAGGTTTTCCTACTTACAAAGCATGTAGAGGTCTGTAATTTTTTATCATAGGTACACTTCAACTGTGAGAGAAAAATCCAGAAAATCACATTGTATGATTTTTTTATAATTAATTAGCATTTTATTGCATGACACAAGTATTTGATCACCTACCAACCAGTAAGAATTCCGGCTCTCACAGACCTGTTAGTTTTTCTTTAAGAAGCCCTCCTGTTCTCCACTCATTACCCGTATTAACTGCACCTGTTTGAACTCGTTACCTGTATAAAAGACACCTGTCCACACACTCAATCAAACAGACTCCAACCTCTCCACAATGGCCAAGACCAAAGAGCTGTGTAAGGACATCAGGGATAAAATTGTAGACCCGCACAAGGCTGGGATGGGCTACAGGACAATAGGCAAGCAGCTTGGTGAGAAGGCAACAACTGTTGGCGCAATTATTAGAAAATGGAAGAAGTTCAAGATGATGGTCAATCTCCCTCGGTCTGGGGCACCATGCAAGATCTCACTTCGTGGGGCATCAATGATCATGAGGAAGGTGAGGGATCAGCCCAGAACTACACGGCAGGACCTGGTCAATGACCTGAAGAGAGCTGGGACCACAGTCTCAAAGAAAACCATTAGTAACACACTACGCCGTCATGGATTAAAATCCTGCAGCGCACGCAAGGTCCCCCTGCTCAAGCCAGCGCATGTCCAGGCCCGTCTGAAGTTTGCCAATGACCATCTGGATGATCCAATGGGAGAAGGAATGGGAGAAGGTCATGTGGTCTGATGAGACAAAAATAGAGCTTTTTGGTCTAAACTCCACTCGCCGTGTTTGGAGGAAGAAGAAGGATGAGTACAACCCCAAGAACACCATCCCAACCGTGAAGCATGGAGGTGGAAACATCATTCTTTGGGGATGCTTTTCTGCAAAGGGGACAGGACGACTGTACCGTATTGAGGGGAGGATGGATGGGGCCATGTATCGCGAGATCTTGGCCAACAACCTCCTTCCCTCAGTAAGAGCATTGAAGATGGGTCGTGGCTGGGTCTTCCAGCATGACAACGACCCGAAACACACAGCCAGGGCAACTAAGGAGTGGCTCCGTAAGAAGCATCTCAAGGTCCTGGAGTGGCCTAGCCAGTCTCCAGACCTGAACCCAATAGAAAATCTTTGGAGGTAGCTGAAAGTCTGTATTGCCCCGAAACCTGAAGGATCTGGAGAAGGTCTGTATGGAAGAGTGGGCCAATATCCCTGCTGCAGTGTGTGCAAACCTGGTCAAGAACTACAGGAAACGTATGATCTTTGTAATTGCAAACAAAGGTTTCTGTACCAAATATTAAGTTCTGCTTTTCTGATGTATCAAATACTTATGTCATGCAATAAAATGCAAATTAATTACTTAAAAATCATAAAATGTGATTTTCTGGATTTTTGTTTTAGATTTTGTTGAAGAGTACCTATGATAAAAATTACAGACTTCTACATGCTTTGTAAGTGGGAAAACCTGCAAAATCGGCAGTGTATCAAATACTTGTTCTCCCCACTGTATATCATTTCCAGAGCCTTTTAAAATGTATGAAAATAAATGTCACATCAATTCATGTCCCACACCAGAACCAGGATTGGAAACACTTGGAATAAGGTATACAAAGTGACCTGCTGGGCCTGGTGTGCAGCTATCAGATTCCCATCAACATGACCATGCCTAAGCACCACACTACCCTTCCCATCTAACGGTGAGCCAGCACAGGTCACTCACCACTCTGGGGAGATGCACAGCCTAACTAAGCATGGGGGGAAGCACAGGGGAACATGATACAATAACATACAGTAACGTTGCAGACGAGGCCTAGATAATGTGTCATACTGTAGGATTACACAGGATTATCTTGTTCATCTGACACCCTGAAGGTAGAATAACAACAGTCACTATACAGTATATACCAACACAATCTAATCTATTAGTGCACATTCACACATTCAATTAGGAATGTTTCATTAAGAATGATAGACGTTGACATATTGCGGTATTGGGTTGAACCAATAATGTCAATCAATGGTTAAATTGTTTTAATGAAATCCTTTTATTGATCCCATCTCCTTCTGAGACCCCTGATGTGATTATAACCACATAAAACTATGACTGTAACCCTGCCAGGGACAGAGGAACGGTTAGGATCAACCCATTTTGTGATATTCATAGTGGAAAGACCCCTTACTATACTTCATGACTTTGTTCTTTATCAGCTCTCTAAAAAACCTTGTTGCCAAGATGTCAGAAAGAAGAACTTGAATCTGTAATGACATGGCGCCCATAAAGTAAATGGGTGGTTTTGGACAGCAGGCTCTCTGTTGATATACTCCCTGCAGCTGACTCAATGTGATGTTTCGTGATTTCTATTCGGATCCCCATTAGATGTTGAAGAAGCAGCAGCTATTCTTCCTGGGGTCCACACAAAATACAGAACGACAATGGACAAGAACAGCAACACACATTCAAACTAAAGAATGTAACATTGTTTTTTCAAAGAAGAAGAACGATAAAATACAAATACAAATAAATAAATGAATAATACTAATCTTAAACATTCAAGTGCTTTGCCATGTAGACACTACTAGGCTCTTGGAGCTAAATAATACAGCCAAAGAATAATGTTTGTGTGTGTCTCTTCACAGTTCACCTTGTTCCTTGAGGTATTGTTTTATTGTATATTTTATTGATTTTAATGCTTGCCTGAGTTACCTGAGGTGGAAGAGAATAACATATAGTCATTGCTCTATACAGTATTGTGTGTCTCCCAGCTTCTGTTCTGGACTTGGGGACTGTGAAGAGACGCCTGATTGCTTTTCTTGTGGGGTATTTATGGGTTTCTGGCTGAACAGACAATTTCGGTACTTTCAGCACATCAATACTTCTTACAAAGACCAATGATGATCATTAATATCAAAGGCTGCACTGAAATCTAACAGTACAGCTCCCACAATCTTTTTATTATCGATTTCTTTCAGCCAATCATCAGTCATTTGTTTCAGTGCAGTACATGTTGAGTTTACTTCCCTATAAGTGTGCTAAAAGTCAATTGTTAAATTGTTCACAGAGAAATAGCATTGTATCTGGTCAAACACAATCTTTTCCATAAATCTGCTAAGAACGGGCAGTAAACTGATTGCTTGGCTGTTAGAACCAACAAAGGGAGCTTTACAATTTTTGGGTAGCGGAATGACTTTTGCTTCCCTCCAGGTCTATGGAAAAACACTCTCCAGACTCAATATGTGGTATAATAACATTATCAATCATATTCACTAGTGATGACTGTTTGGCTTGGTGGACGAGTGCCATAAAACAACGGTCTAAACTCAGTTTATTCACATCAACTCATACGGGTAAGCTAGAGGTTACCTGTGACAAATTAAACTAATTTTGTTGTGTTTTTATATCCAGAAGCTATTTCAAAAAGGGACTATGTATCCAAAACAACCTCTCCACCCATTCCTCACATACTCTTGGATGTCATCTCGAATCAGAACTCAGCTTTTCTAGCTGCCACTTTATATTTAGGAGAGGCAACTGCACACACACCCACACACACACCCACACACCCACACACACACACACACACACACACACACACACACACACACACACCCACACACACACCCACACACACACCCACACACACACACACACACACACACACACCCACACACACACACACACACACACACCCACACCCACACACACACACACACACACACACACACCCACACACACACACACACCCACACACACACCCACACACACACACACACACACACACACACACACCCACACACACACACACACACACACCCACACACACACCCACACACACACACCCACACACAAGTAGAGTTGTCGTCTGGCGAGAACCAAAACAGCTTGACTGTTTCCTCAGGGTATACCCCTTCTACCACCCTTCTCTCTCATCCTCCCTCTGCCCTCATCACTGATTTGTGATTAGCAAAAATGACAGGGGCTGAGGCCTCAGCTCTATATGTCCTCATTCATATCTAACTGGGTCAGAGTCAAGGGAATAAAGGATGGATATGGTGCCTTATTTTATGTCATACTTTCTACTGTATTAACAGCTGTATTAACTATGGTAAAGATTTGACTTCACCAAAGATATTCAGTCCTATAAAGTCTTTCACTATTAAGATTCAGTCTTATAGACTTTCACTATTAAGATTCAGTCTTATAGACTTTCACTATTAAGATTCAGTCTTATAGGAGTTTTTCACTATTAAGATTCAGTCCTATAGAGTCTTTCACTATTAAGATTCAGTCCTATAGAGTCTTTCACTATTAAGATTTCGTCCTATAAAGTCTTTCACTATTAAGATTTTGTCCTATAAAGTCTTTCACTATTAAGATTCCGTCCTATAAAGTCTTTCACTATTAAGATTCAGTCCTATAGAGTCTTTCACTATTAAGATTTCGTCCTATAAAGTCTTTCACTATTAAGATTTTGTCCTATAAAGTCTTTCACTATTAAGATTCAGTCCTATAGAGTCTTTCACTATTAAGATTCCGTCCTATAGAGGTGTGCTCCAGTGCAATCAATCTTTTGAGAAGAGGAAACTAGTCAATGGAGAGCTAAATGCAATCTATTGAATAGATCAATGACTAGCTAATGAAGTGTCATGGTAATATCATATGGCTGTAACTGGAACTGTGTGCCCTTGCATTATAAGAATATGCCCATCCATCAGAATGGAAAACGTCAAGGACACCAAGAGTAGCTGTTCTCTGTCATATAGCCTACATGTCAGAGACACAATTGTGTCTGAAGCCAACCCTCCAGATCCCTCAGTCTGTCCTCCTGCACCCCCACTCTGAGGGGCGTGCCGACAAAGCTGATCAATTCAAGGACGCGTGTCTCGTCATGACTGCGGCGAAGGGCCACTGCAGCAAGACATTTTATGGCCTACAGGACTAGAGCCATGTGTGGATTAGAAGGTCATCTGACAAATTAGCCAATCAGCTCAGAGCAGACAGACATCAGTGGAGCATTCAGAGGAGAAAATTTGATCTCTCATAATACAATCAAAATCACACCCTGCAGGAAATTAATCTGTAGAGCTTTTTATTAAAACTGTCATCTCAGAGGATACTGTGACATTGATTCTAGTTTAGTTAATAAAGCTATTGTAATGAAAGGTTAAAGCAGAGGTTATTATACCATGCTGCTGACTGTAGTGTGATAAAGGCAATTGAAAAAACTACAACACGTTTTAATTCCCCATCACAAAGGTTTTAATAAAATATAGGCTACATTACAAACTCACCATAAAAATAATAGGGGTACTTCAGCCGTGCATGCAAACAGACAAAATACAGTGTTAAACATTAGCTCCAAACAATACGTCAGACACCAAGACACATCAACACAGACAGATGATGGACTGCAGTACTAAGGTTTGCATAGGTTCAAAAGAAGAAGATTGATAACCTTATAGGTCAAACCAAGGGAAATTCACGTCTTCCACTCTACATATGAGTAAAGTGAACTTGATTTAAACAATTTCAGATGTATAACATTTCACAGTGAGAGAGAAAGCTGGGTATCAAACACATGACAGGGGGTGGAGGACATCTTGGTTAGTAGTAATACACAGGAACATGTGTCAAGTATAATAAATCAAACCACACCTCTTTTCCTAGCTTTCCTACTTTCCTACTCAAAGTGCACTATGCCCTTTGAGTAGCTCAATATTACAATCATTAGTCACTCCTTTCAGACGTGTCAGATACTCCAAAGTGCATGTCGTCTTTAGTAGCATGCATGCTACTCTTTAGCCTAAAGATCCCCTCAGCTTAGCCCCAGTATATACTGTCCAGTATGCCTTGACTGCTCGACCTATTAGCACATGTTGATCAACCTAAAATAACATCCCTTCACAGCTTAGACCTTTTATGTGTTCATTTCAGTATGAACTCTAAACTTAAGGCAATGGAACCACCTTTAATTACACCTTATACAATAACCCTATCATTCCTGGGTCCCGCATTTTGAAATAAGGTTCAGTGGCCGCAGTATTAAAGCACATTTCCTGCTATTCTATAAAATGTTAAGTTGGGTAACTGATTATTAATAATATAGGTATCATACAATTAATGTCTCTACAACATATGACAATTATTGCCATTTCTTCTTTCAAATGTATTTCCCAATGATTGCAAAGCTCTTTATGTGATATAAGAGATGAATCCTATTTTGTGTGCTTGTAAATCCTCGGCCTACACCTCATATCCATCCACTGCTTGCAGTCCTAATTTTTGAAATGCTATTACAAGACATAATACGGTAGCAGAAAGACATTCAATATGCGACACAAAAAAACATATACATCAGCAAGTGTTCATAAAATGTGGTTACATTGTGTTGACAAACCCTATACTGTTTCTGGAAGCCTTCCTCCTCCCCCTGTAGAACATAACTCCCTAAACCCCATGACATAGTCACAAAGTGAAATGTTATGATTGAAACATTTCATGCTTGAAATCATACTCAACACTCATTGAGAGAATATGTACAGTTAATAAAAACCATAAACATAGCTACGTGATGAAAAACAACCATTATATTTAATAGCTGACTTAAGAACATAAAACAATCTCTGACAAGGCGTGACATCTTGTTAACCACAGTAGTCTATGTGGAGATACAGCTGCCGTGTTTGGAACTCACTGACTGCACAGACTAGCATGCTTCTGAACACAGTGCAACCAGCTGTCAGCCAATAGTCATGTCTCAACTCAAGAGTGGCCTGCACAATTAATCGAATTCACATCGAAATCATACATTGACATGTGCAATATCAATATCGCAAGAGAACCATATTGCATGCAATATTTTGAAACGCATCTCAGCCGCAAGTAAATGTAGGTTTTATACTCCCTGTCATTCAAGAAGCGCCGTTCCTCCCCATCGCTGTTAGATGGTTGACTATAAATGTGCATGTTGTTCTGTTAGGTCAATGCAGTCAACAAATTGTTCCAAACAAGAACAATGCTGCTTTCCACTTTACATCTTAATTTAATTATATGTATTTCTATGATTCCAACTATTCACCCAAATATTTTGATCTTTATCGCATGTCAAATCACAATAGCCTTATTTGCTATTCGATTTTTTTTGCCCATATCGTGTAGCCCTAGAGGTCGGTTAGTGTCATGGTGGACATGAGGCCAGAAGTGAGGTTATTTTGGTCCTACCTGACTCTAAAGATTTCCCATGGAGATATTAGACAGAGCAAACCACTGGACTGTGGAAACCAAACAACTATGATAAACCAAACAACTCTAATAATTAGTTTGAGTCATTTGGACATGCTCAGCAGGCACATGAGCAGTCTTTTTTCAATTTTCAATATCGAGGGCTGAATAGTCTGACCAAGCTCCCACCAGGTCCTGGATCATGTAAACACAGGCCTTTCTTACTAAACCATGTTGACATTATAGCCAGTCAACATTAACTAAATATATTATATAACTATATCTGTTATTCTCAGAGATGCATTCCATTTTCTAAACAGATACATCTCCAAGTTGCTGACCTCTCAGAGGCTTCCTAAACAAAGCAAAATATTGATACATTCCAAGCATTCATGTTATAGAAAACTCCCACAAATTATAACAACAAATAAATACAAAATCAAATTTAAACACGCTGTACATCCAGTACACTTGTAGACAAACAGTTGGTGTAATGTGGGCTGTTGAGTTCCATAACTTAAGTTTAGTTTGCCATCCATCCATAATGAGCTCCCTCACCTCACGTCAGGGTTGTCAAACTCATTCCACTGAGAGCCGAGTGGCTGTGGGTTTTAGTTTTTCCTTTCAATCAAGTACAAAGTTGGAGCGAAAACCCGCAGGTACTCGGCCCTCAGTTAAACGAGTTTGACCCATGTGCATTATGTGATGCCAATGTGCCAACAAATGAGTTCAGTACCAGTGAGATAGCATCAACTGTACAATATGTAGTCCTACCAAACACTGTTATTTTCTATATCATCATCCAAGTCTAACATAAGACTTGGAAATCAGTAAAAGTAGTTTAGATGCTGTCATCACCAGTGAAATAGCTACTGTAAAAGACAACATTGCACAGTGGAAGTTATTTACAATATACTGACAATGAAATGCTACTGTTTTATTAGACTGGATGTGTTTTAAAAATGCCATAGGTTTGACTATTTTGGTTCTACTGTATTTCGTAAAAAAATAATGTTTTGTTTTGTTCAACCTGAATAAAAGGAGAAAAACCTGGATTTCTTTGGAAAAGATCGTTAGGTCTGCACTCTAGAAACAATCTGAGGTAAATGTATAATTTTTAACAGCAACAGTTGCCTTTCAAATCCAACAAGGAACAGAAACAAAAGTCCAACAGTATCTGTCTCTGTAGGTTATCATTGTGTAATAACAGTTATAAAATAGTGATATCCATGTGGATGTTGTAGTTAAAGCTCAACCTTGAATAAGGTAGAGGTACTGTATGGGTGAGGCAGCAGTGATTGACTCTGCAGTGGACCTTAGGGCAAGACCTATCGTCAACTATTGTTTACAACAAGACACCTGGTGAATTATTGTGACTGGTTGAGATCAAGAGTGTCACAACAGGAATGTTGTAAAACATCAACTGTCATGCCATTAAGTTTAGGCAGATCTGTGATTATTGGTGCTGGAAATCAATTAGACACATGCAGATCACATTGCAGAGAAAAATCTAGCATACGATCCTGTACAAAATGTTCTGGATAATAGTTTTTCTGTATAATAGTTTTTCTGTGTTTGGGGATCATACTGCTAGCCTACTGCTTGACTGTAGGGCTCCACAGTCTACTCTACTGCTACTGGTTTGCCTTCTCTGGAAAATCGTTTTCGGATGCATTTATAACCAGCGAACAAGGCTCGTGGGATGACTTCCTTTGTCAAACATCATCTCGTTGAGCAATGCTACAGAGGGTTAATTCCCCAACATTGAAATATTAATGTTGTAATAGTTATAAAACTGAATAGGCTACATCCAATATTGATCAGGATTGAATCACAGCAGCGATCCCCGTTACTTCTAAGGGTTATTATTATAAGGCATATCCAAGAAGAGGAAAAGGTGTGAATTTGTTAAACAAATTACAATTTGATATTTCCTTTGTTGATCCTGTGCGAATATTAGTTTGACTGAGTCTCTGCACTGCCCCATCGGGTGGAATTTTCAGACGAGAGAGAATCCGATTGAAAGCCGGCAAGACAGGCACACAGGGGGATGCACGTGAGCACAGTCCCATGCTATCGGAAATAAACAAAGAGAATACGGGTAGGAAGCTGTCTTTGTATTTTTCATAAACAATTTCCTCAGTTTCTTATAAGCATTCGTTGACAGTTAAGACATCGCACAAGATGTTTAATAAAATAGTCAAATGTGGGGATTGAAGCGAGCATCGCTGCGTTTTAAGAGTGATGTGAGGTTTAAACAAGGTATATTCCGGGCACGTTTTCAATGGCACGTGTCCCTGCATTACCTAAGAGTATGGTCGTGCCCCACGATAGGGCTCAGGACTGTACAAAGCCCCCACACCAAGGCAAATTATTATACAGCAGATTTACCTCCGGCGCCTGACACCTAATAAAGGGCTTGTCTTTCAATCCCGTCAAATCTGTCAAACATAATGACACGAAACAATGTGGCGGTGGAGGAAAAAAAAAATAGTGTACAGCTGGACACCGCAGTTTGATCATTAACATAATGTGTAGAGGCTATAGCCTAGGCTTATTCTTCATTATGGTAAAGCGGTGTCCGTGAAGAGATTTACAAACACAGTGCGCTGGTGAAAACGCCAAAGGGCGCATGCAGGTTATATGAAGTGAATCCAGGCATCCTCCCACTCACGGGGTGGGGAAATCTTAAACCTGTGGCGGCGCACTTTGTAGTTGAACCCGTTATTATTGTCCCAATACTCATCTCCACCAACGCAGTATCTAATGGCAAACTGGAATGTGCCTCCGCTCTCCAGAAACGTTGTTGGGGTGATGATCTTAAAGGAGAATTTGTCTGTCACGCCGTCGCTTGATTCTGGGACATATGATACCAGACTCTCCATGAAGGTTATCCAGTTGTTGATTGAGAACCTCAAATAGACACTTTTCTCGAAAGCCATGTTCAAAACCCGTACAATACCCGACAGACTGAACTCGTCGGCTTCAGCACATTCCAACAATACTTTCACTTCTTTCACTTTCTCAGTAAAGCCTGGTAGGGACCCGGGGTTCTTGAATTGCAGCTCCGTAAAAATGGACTGGGTGGTCGGTGCCCTGGGGAACTTGTCAAAGGGGTTCAGATGGAGGGGACCCCTGTCGAATGTGGTCATTATGCGCTCCGGCACATCAAGCATGTCTGTGTCATTGAAGTGCTTCACAGAAGTGAGCTCTAGACCCAGAGAGTCGGCGAAACGGACCTTTTTCTGGCTGCAGGGACTCCGGTTGCGGGAGATCTCAAGCTTTGCTCTCTCCAAGGGGGTCGGCAGAGACTTGCACCTCCGGCGCAGGTTAGGACTCTGCGGGGGTTTGAGGAAGGATTCCCGACCTCTTGGTCTCTCATCCACCACACGGTACATCTCGATGGGCTCGCATGTTCCGTTGAGCTCCATCCCCTCCACGTCTTCTAGTCTCGGGTCTGCTGCCAAGCTCCCGAACAACCCAGCTATACAGCTGTAGTTCCTCTGAAGGCAGTTCTTGGGAGGCAGCATGACTATGACAGAACGCACAGCCTCTGTTTCCATAAAGCTCCGCTGGTCTTCAGTCGAAGTGGTCGTAATCAGAGGCACGGAGAAAGGAACACGCCGTCAGATGTCAGAGATAAACACACGGATAGGCAAGGTGGTATCACGTCAGACTGTGACACTGCGCATTTCTGAACCAATAAACCATGATTCTGCAAGTATAGCTAGAACAACGCACCACAAATGCCAGAAATGCCGAAAAGTCCGTTTAGATTAAATTCACAGGCATACAAATTCGTTCATTATTAAAGAATATGAAATATGGAATTCCCGTATCACTGTGCACGTTTCCAGCAGAATGCCCCAGTCAATTTGTTTGTGTGCGGCTGAGCTTACAGTGCACATAAAACTGCACAGAGCTAGGAGCCATTGAAAGGTATGACATTAAGGTTTGTGCCTGCCTGGACCACGACGTGCTGAATAGCAAGTCTCAAGTCTTGCCTGACGACCCATGCTGCATTTAATTCCGCTGCTCTATCCATGGAGAAAAAACGTTAGTGGGCGCGGCGTTTGGCCGGAGAGATGTGGGTGGGTAGCCAGGCAATCTAATTTCAGCCATGATCCAAAAACGCAGAGCTTCCTCTTTTAGAAGCAATACGCAGATAACTCAACTGTCATAAACATTTCTGCTAAAATAGATATAATGAGTAACCTATTAGATCAGCTGTTATTTAAAGCTAGAATACATAAGTTGCTATATACATTTGAGGACTTAATTATCAATATATTCCCATTGATTCTTGAAGAAGATAACTTATAAATGCCTAATGAGCTTAGTTCAACTGTCGTACCTCATCAGAACCCCAAAATATAAACTTGTTTTACTCCAATGTTTGTAAACAATGCAAATGTAAACGAACACTGTAAAACTATAATGTTGATATGGATGTTCAGTTATTGCATCTACAGCTCTGTCTATGAAATGAAGAGTTCGAATCCCGGGTCTAACAGGAAAAATACATCTGTCGGGAAGTGAGCTGGCAACCACAGGGTTGCTGGTATCAAATCCTAGATGCAATTGCTGTTGTGCCCATGCAAGGCACCGCCACAGAGAGTTACCGCAAGTCGCAAAGAAAAACAGGAGCTGCCTCCACTATTGCAGCACCATTTCAATTTAGACATTTCAACATAATAAAATCCCCTCTGCTTTTTTAATACATTGACAACAAAAAGATACCAAAAACAATTTAGTCCAATCAACGTAAGCTAAATGTGATGTGACTGTCCATGGTTCTGATTTCTGACAACTAAAAGATACCAAAAACAATTTAGTCCAATCAACGTTCTGATTTCTCTCTGTGTGTGTGTATGTGTGTGTGTGTGTGCGTTGGTGCAAGTAGAAAAACATGTTTACTCACCCTACTTGTAGAGAAACGCCAATGGCGTCTTCCTCTCTTTCGTATTGACAAAACAGTCTATCACTCTGTCATAAGGTACACGCTTTTATTTTTTGTTGGCTATCTGGCTAAAATGCTTGCTCGCTAGCCTAACTTCCACTCATGTGCTACTTTAGCTAGTTAACATTAGCATTCTACATCTAGCTACATATTGAACTTCTATCCTCTTAGGCCAGGGGCACAACTATGTATGAATTAATGGTTGGATCAGAATCGCCATTATAATCATTGGCCAATACAGAAAATTAAGTAAAACCACAAGTCCAAATCCCTATCACCATCCATGGCTAATTTAGTAAAGGGACAATTTTAGCTAGCTAGCTACCGGAGGACAACACAACTAAATGCAACAATTAAAGGTTTTTATATATATATCTTGGGGGGGATTTTAACCCCTTTTTCTACCCAATTTTGTGATATCCAATAATGTATAATACTGTTATTATGGGCTATTTTAGATAATATTGTATAGGATATCTTACTCTAGAATACAGAAATTATAGGGTTAGGGTTTTTCCTAATTATAGCTATTGAATTAAATATGGCAACGGGGTTCTATCTCCACTCCAAACACGTCGTGCGCCTAGTACAGCTTTGACATTGTTTTGGGGTCGTCTCCTGTGAGTTGCAAAACTGAAATAAATATTTGATGACTATTCTATGTTACTGTCTATTAAGTTGAATGTAAAAACCTCAAGGAGCCAATGCTTGTATGGTATTGCTGAGGAAAATGTCGAATTCGACCCCCTTTAATGGTAAATTGTCTCTTTAGTCTTTTACAGCCGTGTCTTGCTCTGGCTTCAGCTAACGGCAGAACAAACTTCTTACTTAATAAGTTGCTAGTTTACCTAAGGTTAACGTTAGTAGCTAGGCAGAGAACGCGAGGTTATCTTGCTAGCTAGCTAGAATGTTTATTAATCCATTTTATGGACAGGGTTTGTAAACAGGGTTAACAAGTTTGTTAACACTGAGTTAACATGTCATACAGTTAACGTTAAATGTTACAGGTCTTCAGATATCTTACAAATAGTTTTGCAATGCTTACAATTAATTATAGCTTGTTTGCTGTTTGTGCACATTTATCTCCCCTCTTACCAACGAGCCTACAAATGGACAGTAATGATGAGTGCCTAATTAGAGAATGGGACCAGGCACCTGTAGAAGTGGCTGAAGACAGAAGTGTGGCATTCGAGTACACAGGATGGGACCAGAGCTGCCAACTACCTAACAGAGGCCACGTCAATGCCCTTTTGGATATCAGTGAGGATACCTCATCCAAAGAGCAGGAGCCATTTGAGTTTCTCTGTCTCTCCGGATGGGAGGAAGCTGTGAGTTAGTGATGTGTCATGCGCAAAAGATGCGGCTCTGAGAGCCGATGCTTTGTAGTGAATCAGAAGAGCCGGCTCGCATCGAGTGAGAGCCGGCTCCCAGTTTTTTTCCTTTCGCTGCGTGCTTACAGGCAGAACTTTGTTTTGATTGGTCAGCAATCGCATCGCGGCCAATCAGATGTGAGGATATGGGATCATACCATTATGTAAAAACAGAGAGTGGGGTGAAGTGAAGCGGCACTCCACTGCAAGTTAATGAGTCGTAACAACGTTAATAACGACACTGTCTGTCAGATAGCGGTGAGGAGAGTGTGTGAGTCGTAACTATGAGTGACACCCGAAAGAGAAGCAGCATCTGGCTCCAGTTTAAAGACAATGGAAACAACAAAGCAGAGTGCGTTCACTGCAAGATGAAAATTACTTTAAGAGCAGGTTCCACCACAAACCTGCATAGACATATGAGAACTGTCCATCCTACAGTGCAGTTAGAGGAGAGAGGGCAAGCTAGCACCCCATCTACAGATCCTGGTGTGTCTCATCCCCAAAAAACAGCAACTGCAGCAGCATCTACTGGCTTCCCCACACATGCAGGTATAACCTCTCCTACTGCAGCTCAAAGCAAAATAAGCCAGTTTATACCCAAAGTGATGACCCCATCCAAACAGCACAGCATTGATGTAGAGCTAGCTAAAATGATAGCTACTGATTTCCAACCCTTTTCAATTGTGGAGGACAGAGGTTTTAAAAGTTTTGTCAAAACTTTAAATCCCACATACACTCTTCCCAGTAGAAAAACATTGTCCCAAACAACAATACCTAAACTATATGACACAGAACGGGCATTATGGCAAGTAAGGGTGAAACAAGCTCCATCAGTTTGCCTGACAACTGACTGCTGGACCTCCAGAACAACCTGCTCTTTCATGGCTGTCACTTGCCATTTCATTGAAAATTACAAGATGACATCTTGCCTTTTGGACTGCTTTGAGTTCACAGAGAGACACACTGCAGAAAACCTAGCAGATGAGCTAGTAAGAGTGGCAAAAGAGTGGCAAGTAGAGGACAAAGTAGTGTGCTGTGTGAGTGACAATGCAGCAAACATCACCAAAGCCATAAAAATTCTTAAGTGGACCCATCACCCATGTCTGGCACATACACTAAACCTCATGATTAGAGATGCCCTAAAGGTGGTCAAACCAACCGTGGATAAGGTGAAGGCTGTTGTGGAGTTTTTCCACAAAAGCACAGTTGCAACACAGAGGCTAAAGTCCACACAGTGCCAGATGGGGATGCCTGAACTGAGGCCCAAACAAGAGTGTGCCACCAGGTGGAACTCAACATTTTATATGTTGAAACGAATTCTTGAAACAAAAGATGCCATCATCTCCACCCTGGCCCTCATCAACGCACCAGTTGATGCTCTATGTCAAGAGGAATGGGAGCTGGTGAAAGAGGTCTGCACCGTCCTGCAACCATTTGAGGAGGTGACTGTGGAAATAAGTGCAGACAGGTACCTTGGACCATTTTTTTTCACTACTACCATTCAGTCACTATTATACATTGCAGAAACAATACAGTATAATGTGCCACATATAATATGCCACATACTTTAAAAAAAGCTTCATTTTAAAAGTTGCTGTTTCTCTCCCTCAGCTATGTTTCTGCCTCAAAAATGCTCCTGCTATGCAAAGGTTTGCAGCGTGTGACAGCCCAACAGACTGTAACCATGCAGAAAGGGAAAGAATTGGTTGCAGCTCTTTGTTCAGCCATGGACCGGAAATTTCTGCGTATGGAGTACAACACTGTCCACTCAGAAACCACATTATTGGATCCTAGGTTTAAAAAACTTGCATTCAATGACAACAGAGCTGTTGATGAGGCACTTCAGAGAATTAGTGCAGCAGCAAGATGCACCCCTAGCAGCCAGCCAGCTCCGCCATTAGAAGGCCAAGTGTATGAGGAACCACAAACCTCTGTTGTTTGGAGGATTTTTGATGAAAGAGCTACAGGAGATGCTACAAGAAGAAATCCTACAGCTGATGCTATACTGGAGGTGAGGTCTTATCTTGAGGAGCCCATCATCCAACGAGCAGAAGACCCACTGAGCTGGTGGCAGGCCAAGGCCTCAGTCTTTCCACGCCTGGCGAAGGTGATGGAAGGGAGACTGTGTATTGTGGCAACATCGGTTCCTTCAGAGAATCTTCTCAAAAACAGGGCAGATAATCTCAGAAAGAAGAAATAGGATCAGTCCATCAAAGCTGAGGCATCTGATTTTTTTGAATGCCAATCTTCACTGAGGACATTAATACTGTTTGCTTGAGTTTGGTTCTAGTTCTGTTCTAGTTCAATTCTGTTTATTTGCTGTTTTTTTGTTGTTAATTTGTGCAAAAAAATGTTTGATTAAAATGATTAAAAACAAAAGAATGCTTTTGTAACAAAATAAATGCATAAAAACACTGCACATGAAAGGGTTTTCAACACACAAACCATTTTTTTTTTTTAAAGTTAGGGTAAAATAAAGGCCTACAAAAAAATCCTAAATTAAGAGCCGTTCAGGAGTCGAAAGAGCCGGCTCTTCTTTGGGAGCTGAGCCAAAAGAGCCGGCTCTCGGAAAAGAGCCGAACTTCCCATCACTACTGTGAGTAATACACTGCAGTTACTCTTTTATTTTTGGCTAGATTGTGAGTGATATTCAGCCAGTGTCACGTTATTGCGTGGGCACCAGATACACACTTCAGTTCATGTGAGTTAAGAAAAAGTGAAAGTGTCACTATGTTTATTCACTGTTTACATTTGAAGTTGGAAGTTTACATACACTTTAGCCAAATACATTTAAACTCAGTTTTTCACAATTCCTGACATTTAATCCTAGTAAAAATTCCCTGTTTTAGGTCAGTTAGGATTACCACTTTATTTTAAGAATGTGAAATGTCAGAATAATAGTAGAGAATGAATTATTTCAGCTTTTATTTCTTTCATCACATTCCCAGTGGGTCAGAAGTTTACATACACTCTTGGTAGCATTGCCTTTAGATTGTTTAACTTTGGTCAAACGTTTCGGGTAGCCTTCCCACAGTAAGTTGGGTGAATTTTGGCTCATTCCTCCTGACAGAACTGGTGTAACTGAGTCAGGTTTGTAGGCCTCTTTGCTTACACACATGCTTTTTCAGTTCTGCCCACAGATTTTCTCTAGAATTGAGGTCAGGGCTGTGTGATGGCTACTCCAATACCTTGACTTTGTTGTCCTTAAGCCATTTTGCCACAACTTTGGAAGTATGCTTGGGGCCATTGTCCATTGTCCATTTGGAAGACCCATTTGCGACCAAGCTTTAACTTCCTGACTGATGTCTTGAGATGTTGCTTCAATATATCCACATAATTTTCCTTCCTTATGATGCCATCTATTTTGTGAAGTGCACCAGTCCCTACTGCAGCAAAGCACCCCCACAACATGATGCTGCCACCCCCGTGATTCACGGTTGGGATGGTGTTCTTCGGCTTGCAAGCCTCCCCCTTTCTCCTCCAAACATAATGATGGTCATTATGGCCAAACAGTTCTACTTTTGTTTCATCAGACCAGAGGACATTTCTCCAAAAAGAGACACAGACCACCACCACTGCCACCTGTGTGTGGATCTCGTAAAGCTCTCAGACCCGCCTGAGTCCAGCTTAACCCACTCCCCTGAGTCCTTCTGTGATTCCTCCTTGGATCACAGAAGACCTAAGATTAAGAATTGTTGACTTGCATAAAGCTGGAAAGGGTTACAAAAGTATCTCTAAAAGCCTTGATGTTCATCTGGCCATGGTAAGACAAATTGTCTATAAATGGAGAAAAAGTTCAGCACTGTTGCTACTCTCCCTAGGAATGGCCGTCCTGCAAAGATGACTGCAAGAGCACTGCGCATAATTCCCATTGAGGTAAAGAAGAACCCTAGTGTGTCTGCTAAAGACTTACAGAAATATCTGGAACATGCTAACATCTCTGTAGACGAGTCTATGACACGTAAAACACTATACAAGAATGGTGTTTAGGGGAGGACACCATGGAAGAAGCCACTGCTGTCCAAAAAAAACATTGCTGCACGTCAGAAGTTTGCAAAAGAACACCTGGATGTTCCACGGCGCTACTGGCAAAATATTCTGTGGGCAGATTAAACTTAAGTTGAGTTGTTTGGAAGGAACATACAACACTATGTGTGGAGAAAAAAATGGCACAGCACACCAACATCAAAACCTTATCCAAACTGTAAAGTATGGTGGAGGGAGCCTCATGGTTTGGGGCTGCTTTGTTGCCTCAGGGCCTGGACAGCTTTCTATCAGACGGAAAAATGAATTCCCAAATTAATCAAGACATTTTGCAGGAGAATGTAAGGCTGTCTGCCTGCCAATTGAAGCTCAGAAGTCGGGTGATGCAACAGGACAACGACCCAAAACAACACAATGGCTTCAACAGAAGAAAATACCCGTTCTGGAGTGGCCCAGTCAGAGTCCTGACCTCAACCCGATTGAGATGCTGTGGCATGACCTCAAGAGTGTTTCACACAAGACAACCCAAGAATATTGCTGAACTGAAACAGTTTTGTAAAGAGGAATTACCCAAAATTCCTGTTGACCACTGTGCAGGTCTGATCCGCAACTACAGAAAACGTTTGGTTGAGGTTATTGCTGCCAAAGGAGGGTAAACCAGTTATTAAATCCAAGGGTTCACATACTTTTCCCAGCCTGCACTGTGAATGTTTACACGTTGTGTTCAATAAAGACATGAAAACTTATAATTATTTGTGTGTTATTAGTTTAAGCAGACTGTGTTTGTCTATTGTTGTGATTTAAGATGATCAGATCAAATTATGCAGAAATCCAGGTAATCCAGGGTTCACATACTTTTTCTTGCCACTGTATGAATTTACGGATTGCTGTTAGATCTGTGATTTATAGGCTATACCACCTCAGCCTCATCCTATAACCAGTTTATTAATGCATTACATGCGTATCAAAAGGTAGGATTTTGTCCATCATCACCGTGATAACATGCCATCAAAATAACATCAGCAATGCAAAGCAGTCCAGATGCTAGAATATAATTGTGCAGACATGGTATACTAATTTGTTACCACTGATTATTCAGAGTGAAATCTATCTACTGTCACATCAGCCTGCCTTAAACACTCCACGCACCTGGACATATGAAGTGAATAATTTGAAATAAGAGTGATAAATGAATGTGTGGGATTGCAGCGTTTAATTCTACATTTTGCTCAAAACTTTTATTGTGGTGCTCATATTTGAGCTTTTAGTTACCCAGCAACTGTGCTACTTCCTCTACAATGCTGAGCTCTAGGTCAGTTTCTTGGATTCCTGAATGTTAAACTGCAGACATAATTCTTATGTCAGAACCCCTCGGTGCTACTCAGTATGACAAAACATGATCGGAGCCATTGCCAAAGCCTGCTTGTACTAATGCACTCGAATGCAATGAGCAGTCAGTGATTGTAGTGTTCCAACCCATGCGAATATGTCATTGGTAGTCTATTGAATTACACCTTATATGCGACCCACACTGTGATTCTGAGGGTCTGTGACAGCATAGGTGTGTGTGTGGGGGAAGGGATTAGTATCATATTCCAAATGACTTACACAATTACAATAGTATTCATACGGACTGAGCATAATACACATACATAGTAAACTAACTTGTACTGCCATACACCCCAGGTGAAAACTGATTGACTTTAAATCAGTAATAAAATATTTAATTTGGCTTTATACAGCACTGCATTCCTGTCTTTTGATTGGAAGTGAACTAAAACTAAGCTAGTACAAACAACCAACTACTACATCAACTCGAACAATCAACCCCTTTTTGAAGAGTTTATTATGAGTGTCTGCTGCATAGCATCAACAGCAAAACAAACGTTGAGGCAACCTTTATCAACCCTCTACACATTCAGGCAACTGAAATACAACAGATAAGGCTGCAAACAGAAATACAACTGAAATAAATTATCTTGGCACCAAAGACTGCATGCACTCCCTAATGAGAAATACCAAAGCTCTGAGGTCGACACCCCCATGTAGCATGGTTGGGATAAATTCCATTCAATTCAGGAAGTACACAAATTCCAATTCTCTTCAAATCGGTAAAATTGTAATTTGGTTGACTTTCTCAATTGCCTGGAATTAAAATGGAATTGACTCCAACCCTGCCACGTAGTCTACTGTACATGTTTTTTAAGGAAGGCAGTTTTTCCCTCAGCACTATAACAATAAAGTTCAAGAACAATAAATTATATAGAAGTAGTGTTTTCAGTACAGCACAATATATCGTTATTAAATGTAGTGGTTTAGTATGAAAGTCTTATAAAACTGTAATGAAACGGTCCTGTTTTGATTACTTTAAGATGCAGTGCAAAAACTAAGCAATGTTGTGTAGTATGGGCACAGTGTCATGTAGGCTACATTCTGCAGTTTCTGGGTACAATTCTATACACATTGATAGTGTACCACAGTAGGGCGAATGCTGCCTTAGACAAAATACTGCATAAAATTCTTAGAACCTAGATGTGTAACGCAAAACAGCTTTTTCCCAAATACAACTCGTAGAAGGCATTCTAACATATCGTGCAACAAAATGATTTTGAAAGTAGAGGTACAGAAAACATACTCAACATGCAAATTAAAGATACTGAAGTATTTTTTTTTTTCAATACGCCCTCCACAAATAAATATAATTTAAACGTTAAATACATTTGATCCTAAACGTGTTCCTACCTCTTAAAGCTGCTTAGTGCATCACTGACCAATGAAAACAAAAGAATACAATGAAAAATACTTGGTTTAAGGCACCAACGTAACAAAATCGAACATGGAGAAATACTCAAAACTTGGAGAGCTCTTGTAAAGTTCACATTCAATGAAAATGTCTCAACAAATGTCTGTTTCTTGAAATTTGAAATGGGGTGCATGTGCAAATTAGGTAAAATATTGTAATGATACCAAAAGCTAGCTATGACCAATACAGTAGACTTTAGAGTAGATAGTTGAAGAAAAGTTTGATAGAAATGTTAATATTGTCAGTTTATGTTCAGTAACGTTTAGTGGCGTTGTTATACAGTGCCTTCAGAAAGTATTAGTCACACAAATAACCTGAATTTGATTAAATGTATATATTTGTATATATCATTGGCTTACACACAATACCCCATACAGTCAAAGTGGAATTATGTTTTAGGAAATCTTTACAAATTCATATAAAAAGGAAAATCTGAAAGTTCTTGAGTCAGTAAATATTCAACCCCTTTGTTAAGGCAAGCCTAAATAAGTTCAGGAGTAAAAATGTGCTTAACAAGTCACATAATAAGTTGCATGGACTCCCTCTGTGTGCAATAAGTGTTTATCAGGATTTTTTAAAATGACTACCTCATCTCTGTACCCCACGCACAAAATTATCTATAAGGTCCCTCATTTGAACAGTGAATTTCAAACACAGATTCA
The DNA here is from genome assembly GCA_023634145.1 of Thymallus thymallus. Taxonomy (NCBI): domain Eukaryota; kingdom Metazoa; phylum Chordata; class Actinopteri; order Salmoniformes; family Salmonidae; genus Thymallus; species Thymallus thymallus. Next base: position 17,447,007 of record CM042380.1, on the reverse strand, counting down.
ACCACAGAGACCAGGGAGGTATTCCAGCCTCGCAAAGAAGGGCACATATTGGTAGATGGGTAAAAAAAAAAAAGCATTGTGAAGTTATTAATTACACTTTAGATGGCATATCAATACATCCAGTCACTCCAAAGATACAGGCGTCGTTCCTAACCGCACAGGTATTTCACCATGAGGCCAATGGTGACTTTAAAACAGGGCTCTGATAGGAGAAAACTGAGGATGGATCAACAACATTGTAGTTACTCCACAATACTAACCTAATTGACAGAGTGAAAAGTAGAAAGCCTGTACAGAATACAAATATTTCAAAACATGCATCATGTTTGCAACAAGGCACTAAAGTAATACTGCAACAAATGTGGCAAAACAATTACATTTTGGTCCTGAATACAAAGTGTTATGTTTTGGGCAAATCCAATACAACATATTACTGGAGTACCACTGTCCATATTTTCAAGCATAGTGGTGGCTGCATCATGTTATGGGTATGCTTGTAATCATTAAGAACTGGGGAGTTTTTCAGGATAAAAAATAACAGTAATGGAGCTAAGCACAGGCAAAATCCTAGAGAAAAACCTGGTTCAGTCTGCTTTCCACCAGACACTGGGAGATTAATTCACATAATTACATCAATTTTAATCCCACGTAACAACAAAATGTGGAAAAAGTCAAGTGGTGTGAACACTTTCTGAAAGCACTGTATCTGGTGGTGGTGGGACATACACAATCACAATGTAATCACAGTGACTAGAGAGTAGCTAGATCCTCATAGTGTTTCACTACTGTGTTGTATCACTTCAGCACACTGTGCTGCTATACATTTACAGCCAGCTAATTAATAAATCAAAAGACGAGGACAGGCTAGTCTGCTAACGTGGTGACCCAGCTTATAGGTGGGTGGCCCTGTAACAATACAGTTTTACAAGACTGCACTTCACAATCCCATGTCAACAATGGGAGTGCGGCAACTATTTTTGAATTTCACTAGTACATTTGTGCCACATCAAATCTGCCGGAAGCCATTCAATAGCAATATGATTAAGAAAAGGCTCAACAGGCATTACATAACCTCTTACAGCAAACATTAGTGCTCAAACTTTAAAACGTTGTAAACTGACTAAACTGGTTTTTCAGAACAAATATATATTTAAGTAGTAAGACGTGCAAATAAACAAGGATGGAAAATCATATCCATGAACTGATAATAAAGTGCTTTTCAGCTCGCAGGGGGGAGATGTCTGGACATGTTATCCTAGACATGCTACCCCCCCTAGAATGTTCTAAGAAGGCTCACTTCTACACCTAAACCTTCATTAGTGGGGGGGGGGGGGTTATTCAGCTGTTGGGCTTCTCGGAGTACTGAAAGAGAGCAAACAGCTCCTCACACGTCTGCGTCTCCACCGAGCTGAAGTGGGACTCCATGTTCCAGGCCATGTCAGCTGACAGGAAGTCGTTCATGACTGTCTGTGTCTCGTTGCTGGTCAGGAAGAGGTTGCCGAGGCCCTCAGAAGACGCGTCGGTCACCGTCTGAGTTTCCGTGTTGCTCAAGAGCCTAGCCTGGTCGCCCTGGGAGACGGAGGGAAGGGTGTTGGAGTTTGGTGTTGGTGTCAGCGGTCGGCGGAGGTCGGTCTGCGTCTCAGTGTCAGAGGACTCTGTGCTCATGGAGAAACTGGACTGGCGCAGAATGTTGCCCAAGGGCATGTGGCGTCCGGCTTTTAGCAGGAAATTGAGGTCGGTCTGGGTCTGGGTGTCAAACATCTCCAGTTCCAAGTCGTTGGCCTGGCTCCGGCCTGGCCCCTCACTGTTTCCCAGGCCCTCCAGGAGGAGGTAGTCTGTCTGGGTCTGGATGTCCAGGACCTCCAGGGGCGTGTCGGCCCCAAGCCCGCTCTCCTCTGTCTGCGTCTGGATGTGGGCCGCGTTTAGGAATTCCTCAAAGTCAAAGTCTATGCCCGTGTTCTGTTCCTGAACAGAGCCCAGGCCTGACCCACAGCCTGTTGAAGAATCCGTCTGCGTTTGGTGGCCGGACAGAGAGTGACCCGACAAGATGTTCTCCAGGTCGTTGAACAGAGCCAAGGTGGTCTGGGTTTGGTTGTCCGCCACGCTGCCTGACTGGAGATAGTCTGTCTGCACGCCAAAACACATGCCTCCTGCTGACTTGTCGTCGTCATAGAGACCGTTACCGGCACCGGAGAGGGGGTCGTCTACACCATGGGTTCTGAAGTGTCCGTCTTTCAGTGCCGTCTGTGTCGAGACGCTGAGGGAGAAGCTGTCGAAGAGGTCTGAGCACATGATGGCCTGGTCCATCTGAGCCCTCTCTTCTGAACCAGCCAGGGGGAGGCTGGTCTGGGTCTGCTTGGTGATGTAGGGGGACTGGGATGGGGAGGAATAGGGACAGGGCAACTGGCTGAGGGTGTGGTTGTCCGTCTGTGCCCCGATGGTGGTGGTGGCTTTGGCCTTAGAGGGGAACGTCTGGGTCTCTACACTGACCGGCAGAAGGACCTGAGCACTCACACTAATATCCGTCTGAGAACATGATGAGACTGACGACTCACCAACGGGACACACCTCCAACTCCACTCCGACCCCCATAGGCATCCTGGACAAGTATGAGATGTCTGTCTGGATGTTGGTGGAAGTACTTCTCCCCCTGGCTCTTCCGGAGTCATCGCCAGAGCCCATTGACTCCAGACTCACCTGCACCCCCATGCTGACAGACCCCAGGCTGGAGCGGGATGCAGGCATGCTGCACCTGAAGCCCTGGGTCTTAGGGTCCAGGTGGGGCACCATTGCCCCCATGGACTGGGGCATGAGGTGGAGGGTGCTGAACGAGCCCTGGCTGTCCACAGCCAGCACCACAGACCTCAGAATACCGCTCTCTGTGGAGGGGAGGAGGACAGGGAGATGTGCTAGCTGCATCACAGGGAAATTCACCAGAGCCACTTTGGGCTTGGGTAGGAGGAGTTTGAGGGGGTTGTTGTGGCAGAACCTGTCTGAAGGGAGGGAGCCCTCTGAAAGTTCCCGGTCAGTCTTTATAATCTGACACATGAATTCACTGGGCTTGACTTTTTCTGCTCCACTTATTTGTCTCTCCATCTTCCGCTTTTTTACTGGCGGATACCTGCAAACACAGGGCAAAGAGAATATGTAAAGCAGACAAAACAGCAGTAGGTAGTTATAAAGATTCAACAAACACTAATAAAAGCAAATTGCAGTGCCAGAATTCTGATTTAATCGTTGTGCAGTCATATTCAAGGTCTGTTCTCAAGCCACGTTGTGCATGCAGGTGTTCATCCCAACATGACCGGTTACTGAATAATTACATGATGGTTGACTTGATAAACTGCATGACACTTGAAGACTTTGAGCACCTCTGCCACCATGTGTCCACATTATCTTTAAATACCCCTCCACCAGCATGTCCAACCAAATGTGAAACTTATCCAATAGAAACTGCCTAATGCTTTTAGCAGCACCCACTGCCGATTCATTGATACCACATGGAAGGAGGAAGGATAGCCTATCAAGTGAACGTTGACTCCTTGCACAATGCATGTCTCAATCTGTCCAGTCTCTATTTATTTGCCCACTTGTCTGTACCTCAATCCTTGGTACAGTAGCTAGTTTTTTGGAGATAACTACTCAAGCAGGCAGGAGATTAGAGGAAGAGTAGGAAAGCAAGATTATTTCTAATATTTTTCCTTGGTGGACATCACTGTAAATCCTCTTTAAGGGAGATTAATTTAGCATAAAATAAAAACAGAAGACTTCTCCACTGAGTCACGTGCATGCAGCTGTATGTGTCAAACTGGCATGTGAACATTTTGTGGGCCAGTTCCAGTTGATACAATGCCAATTTGCTAGGGAGAGCACAAACTCAAGTCAGACAGGCAGGCAGTGTAAACAGGCAAAGTAGAGAGATCATTGAAAGACGACCTGAACCAACCTCCATGCATAGCTAATGTGATTTATGGTGGAACCTTCCTAACCATGTTTCACCTGGTCAGTCTATGCCATAGAAAGAGCATTTCCTAATCTTTTGTACACTCAGTGTATACCTGTGTTCTGTGGGGACCTCGTGGCCGGTCCTGTATATATGTGACAGTAGCGCCGCTCTGCTGGCGTAGGGGCAGTCACACGTGCAGCGGTAGGTCCTCCCACAGTCCTCTATGTGGCGCCTCAGGTCCCACTCTGTGCTGTAACCGTTGTTGCACTTGGAACACTTGTGCTTCTTCTCTGCATGCATCTTCATAAAGTGCTGGAAAGAGCAGAACATACATAGGGCTATGAGAGGAAGTTACTCGTTAAATGAACTGGAAAAAAGCAATAAAGGAATGTATTATTCCCTCCTTATTCACTAATTCCACCCTCTCTATTGAGATATAATTATTAGACACACTTTCCAATCATTTACAATTCCCATCCACCATCAGGATCTCAGGGGAGATCCAAAGCAGGGCTGGAAAGTAATTAGGGGAAAAGCCAAGAGGAAATGTCTGTTTCAGTCTTTCCATTCATTAGACATTCCTCATGAGTGTGACTTAGGTGGTTTAAGTCAGGTTCTCTCTGCATGATACAGATCTTAGACTGACTGTAGTGTTGTGGTACCTGTTTAACCAGGGAGAACTGGGAGAAGGGTCTGTTGGGGCCTCGTGGACAGCCCTCTATGGGACAACAGTAGAGCTTCTGTGAGCCCTTCATGTCCTTCCTGGTGGTGGGATTGACAAGACCGTCCTATGGAGAGAGAGAGAGGATGAATGATTAGATTGTGATACTATAGGCTTAGGATGTAATGTAATCTATCAGCACTGAAATAATGTAGGCTAACCAACTGCATGTAGAAAGGTAGGCCATCAGCACAACTCTCAAGACTGCTGAGCTAAAGGCTAGGCCTAGGTATTAGTTATACTTGAGTTAGTGATGATTTTAGCCCCTCTCTCTCTAGGAGTACCATTACAATGAAAACATCCAGTGTATGGAGACGCTAATTATCCATTGTAGAAAACCATGCGAATGGCAAATACACAGACAAAGTTGTTTCAGATGTAGGGTCCACATCTATATGACTTTAAAGAGGTTCAGATTAAAGTAATTAGCTTAACAGCACATCGAGCTTGTGCTTTCCACAGTGTGCGCTGCATCAGTCTCCAGATAGCTGTGCCGAAGAAGCTGTCAGCAGCACATTGCATTAACTCAAACAACAGCATGACGCTTATGTAAGAGTACAGCACTGACACAGAGCTTGGTATGCCTCACAGGCCACAGACAGACCTCAGCCTAATCATCATTATTAGCATTGCAGTATTTCACTGGCCAGGGTCACCTAGTAGGCTATGTCGGCTGTGTCATTGGTACAGTACTTATAAAAGAGACATTGATATAAGTTAGTATTATACATAAGCATCCTGCATAGTGCTAAAATGATCTGTCTTCACAGTAAACATAGACACATTGTATCTTATACTATTGTTCAGGCTATGTCAGAGGCATACAGTTCTGCATAAGCTACTTGCAGCAGCAGATGAGCAGGTTAACATTCAGACTGTCTGTTCTAGGCCAGAGCACAGTCCCTGAGCTGCTCTCCATTACACTATTATGTCCCTTCCCTGCAGACAGACCAGGCACAGTGCATTGACAGACGGTGATACAGCCAGGCAGGCAGAGATAGCTTTGTTTATGTCTGCTACAAGACAGCTTGGGTAGGGTCTTCTGGGCAGCACTGCAGCTAGGAAATGAAAACTGAAAATCTGTCAGTAGGCTACATCAAGGAGTCAGGTCATCAAAAGTTTTTAACATGCAAGTTTAACATGTTGAGTGACTCACTGACTCTCCACAAAGCCATTACACAGGAAGTGTGACTACAGTCGTGGCCAAAAGTTGAGAATGACACAAGTATTGGTCTCCACAAAGTTTGCTGCCTCAGTGTTGATGATGTCAATTTGCATATACTCCAGAATGTCATGAAGAGTGATCAGATGAATTGCAATTAATTGCAAAGTCTCTCTTTGCCATGAAAATGAACTTAATCCCCCAAAAACATTTCCACTGCATTTAAGCCCTGCAACAAAAGGACCAGCTGCCATCATGTCAGTGATTGTCTCGTTAACACAGGTGAGAGTGTTTTGACGAGGACAAGGCTGGAGATCACTCTGTCATACTGATTGAGTCAGAATAAGACTGGAAGCTTTAAAAAGGAGGGTGGTGCTTGAAATCATTGGGGCTTCACAGGCAAGGATATTGCTGCTAGTAAGATTGCACCTAAATCAACCATTTATCGGATCATCAAGAACTTCAAGGAGAGAGGTTCAATTGTTGTGAAGAAGGCGTCAGGGCGCCCAAGAAAGTCCAGCAAGTGCCAGGACCGTCTACGAAAGTTGATTCAGCTGCGGGATTGGGGCACCACCAGTGCAGAGCTTGCTCAGGAATGGCAGCAGGCAGGTGTGAGTGCATCTGCACCCACAGTGAGGCGAAGACTTTTGGAAGATGGCCTGGTGTCAAGAAGAGCAGCAAAGAAGCCACTTCTCTCCAGGAAAAACATCAGGGACAGACTGATACTCTGCAAAAGGTACAGGGATTGGACTGCTAAGGACTGGGGTAGTCATTTTCTCTGATGAATCCCCTTTCCGATTGTTTGGGCCATCCGGAAAACACCTTGTCCAGAGAAGACAAGGTGAGCACTACCATCAGTCCTGTGTCATGCCAACAGTAAAGCATCCCGAGACCATTCATGTGTGGGGTTGCCTCTCAGCCAAGGGAGTGGGCTCACTCACAATTTTGCCTAAGAACATGAATAAAGAATGGTACCAACACATCCTCCGAGAGCAACTTCTCCCAACCATCCAAGAACAGTGCGTAGTCTATTGTAATGTTGAGCGTTGTAATGTTTAGAGTATGAAGTTACATTTATTGTCGCGTTAAACACATTTCCAGAAGTTGGCCAGCAAATGTGATATGGCAGTTCAGCAGAGCTAAGGGACAGTGAGTGTCCAGCGGCAATCTTGTTGAAACCCAAATCATATCTCTTTCTGCATTGATGAATAAAACAGAGCATACATGGTCAGTATGTGAGTAACATTCGAGGCACAGTAAGCAGCCTGTGCTTCCTGGCCTAATTACTCCGGTAGGGTAGCATTAGCCCATAACAACCTATACTGTCTATTTATGAAGGCATCTTCTGGCTGGGGGAGTTTTGTTAAGAGCACAGACGCTCATTGTGAATGTTAACACGCATCCCTTGAGATACGGTTTTGGAAACATAAGTAACATATATTTCATGTCAGTGAGAAATCATTTAAAAAAACCAAAAGGTTAAATTACTACACCTTTAAATGGTTAGTGTTCCCATGCGGCCATATCTCCATGTTACAGCGCTTGTTTACGAAAGACAGAGGCGACTACCTGTGCTAACTATCGTGCTCAAAAACCTGTGTTTTAGCGTACCTGGGGAGGAAGTGTAGGGCAGTGTAGTTTGTCGCTGGAGGCACACAGATGATCTGTGCAAACCTGCTACAGTAAATTAATTTTATTGAAATATTATTTAATGATAAGTTCTGTAAGTTTCGAAAAAAATGTTTTGCACGCGATAATTGACGTTTCTAAACGTTAAAACCGAGAGTCGGGATTGTAGTCACATGGTCCCACCGGTAAGCGTTAAGGCAACAAGGGTAGCATTACCTCTACTGCCAGCCATTTCACACAGTCGTAGACATGCAAGACTATGCTCACTCAACACCATTTCGTTCAGATTTACATTGTGTTTCCTTCATGAACTGAACCATGCATTTTCTCCTCCACCTCTCATTCTCCTGCATTAGGCCCAGTTGAATTGGTTCAATATTGAGAACAGTTAGAACTTATGTAGGGAAATGAGGAGCATGAAGTGTTTTTCAGACCTAATTAAAATTCAAACATTCACCCTTTCTTTTCACAAAGAGCTCAGTCTGTAGCAAGACAAAACACAGCTAGATCCCAGCAGAGAAAGCATTCATTCAGGGGAAACTGGAATCACCAGGACTCCCACGGGAGCAGCAAGACTAGGCGAGGACATTGCACACATTTCAGTTAAAGAGGAAGACCATTGTCTCAAAGACTTTCCCTTACTATAGCCAGTATTTATATTTAGTCTAAAGACAGTGTGACATTAGTGGTAAGTTGTATGATCAGACTGATTTCATTGCACATCTCAGTTTAGGATATCTTCAGCCATTTAAACATTAATTCACTGAAGGTTATTTTAATTGCTTGAATTTTCAGGAAAACAAATGACTGTCAATAATATGACAAAGTTAGGCTATGTGGGCATGGAGACAAGTACTTTTACATGTACACTAATAACTCTATATTAAACGGATGTATGGCATTAGTCATGTTTTTAAATTTGATTAACTAGCCAAGTCAGTTAAGAACAAATTCGCATTTACAATGACGGCCTACCCCGGCCAAACCTGACGACGCTGGGCCAATTGTGCGCCACCCTATGGGACTCCCAATCAGGGCCAGATGTGATACAGCCTGGATTCGAACCAGATACTGCACTGAGATGCAGATGTAGTGCCTTAGACCGCTGCGCCACTCGGGTGCCCTAATGTCAACATTACTCTGCTTAACTTAATCGGCGTAAAGGCATAATCGAAGTAAACATACGCCGATTAAAACAAGGTTTTCTGAGCAATCTTCGAATTAAGGCACGTAAACAGTTTAATCGGCGTTCCAGCGGTGTATTTGATCTACGCATGTGCCAGCACCGGTAGCGAGTGAAAATCTGGATGTATATTTTCACATAAAAATATTATATGTCCTAACTCTGAATCAAAGTCGTCCAAAAAAATAACATGGTCACTGTGGTAGAACGTTTATTTTGATAGGCGATTTTCTGCATTTATCAAAAGTCCAATCAGTAATTTAAATTGCAGATGTGTCCATGTAAAAATGATTAGTGAAATCGTTGTTCTTGCAAAGCATGTAAAAGTTTAACGAAATATTATATTAATCTGACTATCCCCAATAATCGTATTATAGTCCTCAACTAACCGTATGGGTTTGAACAGATAATATATATATATTGTAAGGTAGACGTGAGGCAGTACAAGAAAGATAGTTAACGTTAGCCATGATAATCTGTCTCATACAGCTATGATCCCAGCCTAGGATGATTGAAACATTGCTTAAAAACAGTGTAACACAATAGTTAAAGTAACGTTAACAGCCATATACAGTTGTAACGTTAGCTACCTTCAAAGTCAAGAACTAGCCTCAAACAATGCACGATGACTTGCCGTTTTTCCAATAAGCATGCCGCTAACTACCTAGCATAACTAGTTAGCGATACTAATGTAATGAATTGAAAAATAGAAAGACGACATTGAAATATATCAGTATCCCCTTTGGTTAGCTTGCAAATAGGCTAAAAAGCTACCTACCTTTACTCTGTGGGACTTCACGAGATGCATGTTCAGGGCCGGCGTGTTCGGTAGAATCTTGCCACATCCTTCCACGGTGCAGAGGATATTGGTTCGCACTTCTTTGGTGAGCTCCACGATAGACGGTTTGATTATCTCCCGCGTCTGTGCGGGGGGCTCTTCGATGCATTTTTGACTGCCCATGGAAGCGTTATCGTTTCGGTATGCTTTCCCCGACGCAGAGGCAGCCATGTTTCTGTTGACAAGTTACCAACCCAAACCGCTCCTCAATCAGCAGAAACGCTGCCGCAAACAAGACAGGAAAATATGGTCTGGAAAATACAAGGACACGTCCACTTCCAGGAGACCATTCTTAGCAACAGACAGCCACTCCCACACAAGCGTCCTAGCAACATCAGTCGGGTGGCAAGTGGCAATATTGTAGCTACTTCTATGATACATTACATGTGCACAAAGGTAAACAAGCCAATCATGACCCTTTGCTGTACACTACACAAGTAACACAAAGTAAATCCATCCAATAACATTTATTAGAGTAAAGATTGTAGTATATGAATTGAGAAACAATAACAAAGATGATTCTTAACACTTGGGCGTAGGACTGAGCTTGCATCTGTAAAATTCACAACTGCACTCTAAATTCATCAACATAATTGCAGAACATGTTTTTGTTCATACAAAATAAGTGAAACAAATGACATGAAATAAAACAATTACATCTGTCAATTTATTTAATCTGAAACAGAGTGCAACAGGTGTTCAAAAACAATTATGTTAAACCCCATAAAACATATTCAATACAAGTAAACACTGGTAGTTCTTAGAGTTAAACTTGATTTAAACTCCTTTGTCTGTGATAACAAAATAGTTTCTCCCTTTCTGTGTGATGGATGAGAGAAGAGGGGTGACTGGGGTTGACGCCATACCTGTCAAACACAAGCACAAGCAATTACTGAGGGGATTCGTTTTTTCCCCCCCATCTGTTCACAGGGTAGGCTGAGTTTGCACAGGGTTAAAAGTGATTGCATTTGTTTTTCAAACTGGGCGGCTTCCCTGGCATGAGCCGGGTGCCCCACACGAAACAAAAGTGATGTAACACGTGGAGTAATGAGTTAGGATTTCATGTTCACATGCAAAAGTGTTTGCTATTGCTAAAAACACAGAAATCACTATATACCTTCCTAAAGAAAGTGTGAACATAAATGTTTATGGAAAATACATGTATGTTTCTGAATTATCCATCATGACCAGATTACTGTTCGATTTGGAGCAGGGCGCTCCGCCCTCACCGTTTTTTACCCATCCATAGCCTGGTGCACCCCAGTTCAGTCTAATCGAATCCACTCACATAATGGCAGACCCTCCGAATCAAATAGCATCAAATAACTCAGCACTTCTGTCTGGAGAATGACATGAACAATGAAAGTCTGTCATGGTTCCTCTGCCCCCTTGTGGCCATGGGCAGAATTTAATGAAGAAGTGGAACTACCTGTGAGCAGTTAACTTAAACCAAAAAATAAAACATTCTAATGCTGAGCATTCACCTGGAAGACTTGACTTCTCAACCTGAGGGTATGGAACAGAATGCAGAGAGAGAGCTATTGTTCATCATTTGGTGTCTCTGCAGCTCTAACTAGAAGATGTGGCTCTTCCCATTGACAGAAATTAAAGGAGACAAAGCCCAGCTCCAGACATATAGATACTGTACCTGAGGACACACAGTGCCTGAGTGACTCTAGGAGGTTGGTGCTGGCAAACTCCACCACTCCTCTGAAGGGCTCTTCTCTGCCTGTCAACGTCTTGTTAGAGTTATCTCTGAATTTGGTCTCCAGCTGAGAAGAGAGCAGAATACATTGTCACACACAGCACAGCAAGCACATGAGGAGAAAGATTTTTGTAAACAACCAGTTCAACTTCTTGCACCTTGTAGACAGCTTTTTGCAGTTGAGGCAGTGTCCCATCACCGAAGGCCTCACAGGCCATCTGAAGTCGGTTCTCTGTATTCTCAGCCTGTTCTCTCTCTATATTGGGGTCTAAAATGAGAAAATAGAATGTCAGTGAAACAAACTAAGTCAATATGCTATTGATATTTAATTAGTTGTGGTTGTCACCATGATTATGTTCATGTATACATTACAATTGTATTTTATAACCAGACAACAAAACATACTTCTAGGGACAGGATTCTTTTCCTGAAGAGGTTTTGGATGTTTGGTGGGGAACACCTATGAATGAAGGAAGAGGAGCAGAACACAGGCTTTCCTTGTTAGCAGTAAGCAGTGGGATGGTCATGATAAAGGCTTTTATATGGCCCATGTCCCCTCATATGGGACAGGGAACAGGGCCAAGGCCTACCTGTTGGTACTGCCTCATCAGTAGGTCTCTAATCGCGGTGAGGTTCCTTCCACTGAGGTGAGCGTCCTTCATAGTGCCATATCTGGTGGCCAGAACCAAGGCCTGTAGGACAGAACTCAGTCTGTTAAACAGGCGATACAGACCATAGAAACAGAATTCAAAGCATTGCAATATGATGTTATGAATCCCCTTGGGGACAATTTAGAAAGAATCCTTGCCTGGTTTAAAAGAGGCTTATGCTTCGAAGTCAAGCCAGTCACAAAGACATAAGGAGTCTGAAGATGGTGGACAACGTATGTGGGTTTAAGGTGGTTAGGCTTTGTGAAGTTGTCCCCAAAGGCAATACGTATCCATATGGCCTCATCTGTGTGTTTCTTTATTTTAATAGACACCTTGGAAGGAAAAACAAATACAGGCATTGACTGAGATGGCACACGCAAGCACAGCAATTGAAGGACATTACAAGCCAATGTTCATTTCAAGGAATGTTAGTTCTGTCTTTTCTATCAAGCATATAAAAACTGGAAAGCATATGTACATGGCTGATGAGCTCTGTGAGGTTGGCCTTGAACTGTTCCTTGAACTGTGTCAGCTCAATGGATGGTGCATCCTCTGTGAAAAAAATTATAATTGAAATTAACATTAATGCTGATTAGGCTACCTCGATTACCTTGGAACTCTAATGTTGATTAGGGTCCATTTTCAAATGGCAACTTGTGAGTGTCAGTGAAAGCACCAGATACTTAATGTACAGCAAGGTATTAGAGACTTTAATTTACCCTCTGCATCAAGGAGCTGTAAGCCATGCCACATTCCCTGGTTCGGATTCTCGATGACATCTGGAAACCATTGGTGAAATGTATTATCTATTACTGACAACTAAGTACACCATTAGCTACTGAGGGGAAAATGTGTTAATTCACACTGTCAGATAACACTTACAGATCATTTCGAGTTCTGTGATGTGTTTCACTGTCAAGCCCTTCTCCTGGGAAAGATACAAGTAGAATGTATTAGAAAGGTTGATAGTATAACAACCAAAAATATCCCAATATGATAGGCATTATTAAACTTAGCCCAAGATAAAACATTTTATTTAACCTTTATTTAACTAGGCAAGTCAGTTAAGAACACATTCTTATTTACAATGACGGCCTACCTGTTAAAGTGAGCTAGATTAAACTAACAAGTTAGCCAACGAGAATATCTAATAATTAGAAAGCTAGTTAGATAGATAACTATATATTTAAGAAGCTAAATCTACCTCACAGAGAGCCAGTAGGTGTTCCGTCAACACCCATTTCGGTTGTGTGAAGTCCAGCGAATGCAGGTCCTCCCTTGTTAGATGAGCCCACTTGCCAAGCATTGTCTGGAGCATTTTAGAAGGGATTCGTCGTATCAGACGTTGTAATATGCGCTTTGCAGAGTCATCCATGCTTAAAATGTATGTTGTAACAAATAAAAAACTCTTAAAACGCATTAGATAGCACGCTAACAGCAGACACACAAATCCAAAACAAACCGCCGAACGAGAGTCAACCAATCGGAATCATTTGGTGGGTCACACTTCCTGTTTCGTAATTTCCTCTTAAAATCACGTTTTCCACATATTCACAAGCTTTAGAGATGTTAAATTAAACCAAAAACGTGTAAAAACAAAATAAATACAAAACTGAGATCTGGGATTATGTTTCGTAAAAAGGTATTGGTCATTCCACTGCCCGATGCGATGGCATCGTCTGCTGGAGAGGCATAGATGCACAGTGCTTAAGACGAATGACATATGATGATGTAGATATGATGCATAAATACTACAATCGACGTTGAGATGCGTAAATAAAATGTGTTTATGTTCCAGTCATGCTGTGCGCGCGTTGAGGGAGTGCCCGCTCAGATGTGATCAACAATTAATGTGATTGGACCACCATCCAACGGGAGCAGGTGTTGATTTGCTACTGTAATGTCAATCAGGTTATCATTTTCCACAGAGTGTACTGTCTTTGCTGTTAAGCAAGGTTGAGAGAAGTGTAGCTAGCTAGCATGCTACCAGAATGTCCTCCCTTTATCAAATACAGGGTTACAATTGAATGCTATGTCTGAATTGTTAAACCCACTTTTTAAGATTAGTACAGTAGCTAGCTAGATGTGAATACATTGACAGTAACCTGGCAGTAATATGAGTTAAAACAAGGGGTTGAAAGAACCTTGCATAAACTAAAGTTGTATATCTTGCTACTTGCCATTGGCAGCTAGCTACATTTCGTCAACTTGCTATCATCGAGATATTATATTCCTGGAAGATAGATATCTCAATGATATCCCAACTGAACTGGTAATATATATTTATTCAACTAGCTACCTTATTTTATTCACAGCTTTTAAGGTATTTCCAGTCTATGTTGGGACGTTAGCTAGGACTAGCTACCAGTGTGTGGGCTGTACTGTAGCTAGAACAGTCTGTAACTAACTAGCTAGCTAGTTAACCATTTTTGTTTCCTTGGCCCCTTAACGGCATACACATTTGAGTCTATTTCAACCGGTCTCTGAATATGTAACGAAGTCCATCTTTAAACAACCAAAACTTTATGACTTGCCTACTTGTTACAGTAGAGGCTGAAATCACTTTTAGGCAATTACAGCATTGAGATTAATCAGGATGAAAGGTTGGGTTCTTATTACAATAGCCACTCCTCATTGTGTCTGGTACTCTGTCCTTCATACACCCACACAGGCAATGCTATCCATGTCTTTACCTAGGCTTGTATTCGTTTTAATTGGCCCAGCGTCGTCCGGGTTTGCCCAGGGTAGGCCGTAATCGCAAATACGAATTTGTTCTTATCTGACTTGCCTAGTTAAATAAAGGTTAAAAAATTTAAAAAACCTGCCCACCTGTGTTTTACTCCTGTCTTCTCTCTCGTTGTAGGGAAGTGTACACAGAAAACGGATCATCATCATGAGTTTGCAGGATGGAGAGGGACTGGGTGGATGGAGTATCCTATAGAGTAGACAGTCATTGCAGAAACCCAAATAGTAATTTTAAGCATACATTGTAGTCACAAACATGGTTGGTATTGTTTGTTTGTCTTCAAGTATTGTTGGAGAGGTAAGCCCTTAACTCAGAATGCACCCTGATCTTTCGCCACACCTGCACACGGACGAGTGCAACACACTGATAAATCTGCTGAAGCAGTGCCACACGGAGGTAAGATATTGTATACTTACCTGAGAGCCATAGACTGGGTCATTCCATGTCATTTCAGCAAGCCATGGCACCCACCAACGTAGATTGTTCGGAAATCGTTTAGAACCAGATAAGATTAGCATTCCTGAAACATTATTTTGTTGAAATGTAATTTGATCTCTGAGAAATTAAGTTAATTCATTGCTCCTAAATATGCCCTTTTAATTGATAGGATTCACCTAATATTCAACAAATATAGTACCCAACATCCAATGTGGATCAAACGTCTTCCTACCATTGCATAAGGCATAAGGAATCCAAGAAAATTGTCAAAAGCCACTCATGGACCCACCACACCCTAGGCCAATCCCAACCCAACAACCACTATACAGTATCAGTTTTGTGTCTCACAAGTAGTATGGAGCTTTGGCTTCGAGTATTGCTTCTTCACCCTTTGTATTGTATTCCCTGTGACTCTGGTGATGGTTTTTCCCTGTTTAGAGAACTTTTCTATTTTAGTCGCTTACATCATTTACCATAAATTAGTGTGAAAGTACCAGGCTTTACCACTAGATGCTGCTGTTTCTGCTACTGCCACCACACACATCAATTTTTCTGGCCTCTTGTGGTTCATATCAAAGGCTCAATGCAGTCATAGACATGATTTTTTTATATATGTTTCCATACTGAGGTTGGAATAATACTGTAAAATTGTGGAAAAAATTAGAATGCCCTTTTAGTGTAAGAGCTGTTTGAAAAGACTGATATTTATTTATATATTTATATCCTGATATTTATATCCGGCTGTGATTGGGAGTCCCATAGGGCGGCGCACAACTGGCCCAGCGTCGTCCAGGTTTGGCCGGGGTAGGCCGTTATTGTAAATAACTATGTGTTCTTAACTGACTTGCCTAGTTAAAATAAAGGTTACATATTTCAGCTTGTTTTGGTGGGATGGAGTTTTAAGAAATAGTTTTTCCCTCCCACTTACAGCACTCCCAGACAGTCCTAGCTAAATTCTTGCTTGAGAAATTTCTCTTTACTAAGAAGGTATTTTTTATTTCATTTTGACCATTTGAATGGAAAACAACCACAGTAAGGTACTTTATTGGTACCCAGAAATGATTTGAGGTTGATATAAAAACGGCTGCATTGGACCTTTTTAAATGGATCACAACATTTTCTTTGCATCTTAGGGTTGAAAACAAATAGCTTTTGCTCATGGTGAAAATAAATAGTGTGGTCAAGCCAGTCCTCCATGAAAGCTATTCAGTTTGTACTTCTTTTAGCAACTTAATGCTTCAATCCAACTCTCCTTGAATAGTCCAACAAATGGCAGCTCTCTGAGAGGTGGGTGTCGTATGTAGCAATTCTCATATGAACAAGTCCAAAAACTTGGGCTAGTGACTAAAATGGTATGACAACCCTAATACAATAATACAATTATAAACCATTGCATGGCAGCCATGTTTTTCAGTACAATTATTAGAAGACATATCTATAGGTAGTGTGATTAGTGACATTTACCATTAAACCCAACCCAATACCATTACCAATGCAAAAACACTATACAGTGTGTGTTTGGGACTTTTACCATTGAAGACCATGAGACCATAACATTTAAACAATTAGAACTGCTGTAGGCTGGTTTGTAGCCATGGTTTCCTTGTTCGCCAGGAATGGTCTAACTAACCCAGACCCTTTTTGAAGGGAATAAATCACACACAGAGGGGCTGTTTCCTGGACACAAATTAAGCCTAAGAGAAGGACAAACGGAATTGCTTTCATGGAGGACTGGCTTGAATTGTGAGGATGACCATACCATTTATTTTCAACATGAGCAAAATATATTGGTTTTCTACCCAAAGTTGCAAAGAACATGTTGTGATCGATTTAATAAACACATGAGACCAGCACTTACCTGTACATTTAACTGTACATTTACCTGTAGTTGCAAAATGCCAGAACGAAAATACACAAAAAACAGATACATGATACATAGTGCGGCAGTATGAAAAAGTATAAAAATACAAAAAATAAAAAGGCATTGCATAGTATGGGTGAATGGTAAACAATGCAAGTGACTTCAATGGCTAATTTCTCTGAACGGGAAAAAGAAAAACATCACAGGGAATACATTACAAAGGATGAAGAAGCAATACTCTAAGCAGTAGCTCCATACTACTTGTCAAATATAGAGTACTGTGTACTGGTTGTTGGGGTAGGATTGAGGTGGGGTGTGGGGGGTCTGTGTGTGTGGCGTTTGATGATTTTATTGGATTTCTCAGGTCTTACTCATTGCTAGGAAGAATTATGGTCCAAATCGGATGTTAGCAACATGCAACAATTAACTATTTTACTTAGTTACAGTTCATATAAGGAAATCATTCAATTGAAATAAATAATTAGGTTGACCTTTTATTGTCCCCAGCACAAGGTGCACCTATGTAATGATCATGCTGTTTAATCAGTTTCTTGATATGCCACACCTGTCAGGTGGATGGATTTTCTTGGCAAATGAGAAGTGCTCATTAACATGGATGTAAACTAATTTGTGCAAAATATGCTTTTTGTGCTTATGGAACATTTCTGTGATCTTTTATTTCACCTCATGAAACATGGGACCAACACTTTACATGTTGCCTTTATATTTTTGTTTAGTATATATTTATTGAAGATTATATGGATCCTATAAATGAATATGGCCAATTAAGGGGCAATCAATAAGCTTAATTTCTCAGAGATCAAATTATATTTCAACAAAGTAATGTTTCAGGAGTGCTAATCTAATCTGTTTCTAACTGCAGAAACAATTTCAGAACAATCTGAGATGATGGGTGTGAAAATCCTCTTTCTTGTGCTTTTTGAGGTGGAATGACTCAACTGCGTCTAAGAACATGTCTCGCATAGACCTGCATATAAAATATCTACAGTATTGCTCTACACTGTAGCTGTTCTGAACTAATGTGTGGGAGCAGTCAAAATAGCTACACTCATACCCGTCAAAAACATGTCATTAATGTCTCATCCTCAGCACTATGTCAAGA
Source organism: Thymallus thymallus (assembly GCA_023634145.1). Taxonomy (NCBI): domain Eukaryota; kingdom Metazoa; phylum Chordata; class Actinopteri; order Salmoniformes; family Salmonidae; genus Thymallus; species Thymallus thymallus. The sequence goes on along the minus strand of CM042380.1, from coordinate 17,429,005 downwards.
AGTTCTTTGGCCATTGCAATGATATGGACCGTGCCATGAGGGCTTGTTTGAAGGACGAGGTGAGGACTACCAGCAATTTGATTTTAATTCAAAAGGGATGCCTCACCAGATGACTACATATTGTCATATTTCATTGATGGGAGCGCTTTGGTATTTTCCACAATGTGTGTGTTTCTCTTTCTGATCAACAGCGAATTGCAAAGAGGGAGAAAAGCAAACAGCATGCTAAAGAGATGAGACAGAGGCTGAAAGACAGCTCTAAGGAGGACTTCTGAGTGGCAGAACTGGCTGAGCCTATGCTCCAGGAAGGGGCACAGGGACTGGGTATTAGAGGACTGGGGACTTACCATGAGAAGCCTACCTTACTGCCTAGACATCTGGCCACAAGAGGTCTCTCATAATGTCAGTTTCGGTATGTGTGTTGAATAGTGTTGGGTGGGGTGGATTGTCATAGAAAGTGGTGGATGAATAGTGTTGGGTGGGGTGGATTGTCATAGACAGTGGTGGATGATGGAGAGAAAAAGGGTCCTATGATCATTTCGCTACTCGGTGATCGGAAGTCGTATGGGCGGAGGGGGGGGGTTTGCTGTTTCGAGGACTGCTTCCCCACCCCCATGCAATCATAGTTGATTGCATATTTAAAGTGTATAACAAAATAATTGTTTTAAATTGTCTGAGTTTCTGTCTGGGGAATGACAATGATAAATGAACACTGGATTCCTATTGAATAAAGTGTACCAAAACACAGAATTGCCTTGATGTTATTTTCATATGGGTAGTCAACAGATGCTTTACTTACATGTGAAAGCTCCAAGCTCACTGGATATTTAATTCATTTATAAATGTGTCAGTGTCATACTTACAGCCTTATTCACCCAAGTCCTCAACAGATATTTAGAGGGTTGTGGTCGATTTGTTATTGGTCTGGTACTTCAGTCATACGAACAGTCTGTCTCCTACCCATTGTGTGTGTGTCAGAACACAGAGGGGAAGCATTTGGACATCCATAAGCTCAGTGGATCTTCCAGAGAAACATACTACAACGACCATATATACAACAGTTAGCATTAGCAATACCATTAGATCTAATTATGCAGAATGAAATGCAACAGAGACACAGCCATGGTTGGTATTGCCTAAAATCTTGAATGAATGCCACTAGGTAATTGTGTGGAACATTGTAATATTTCATTCAGCGCAAACATCCCCCTTTCCTCTTCCTGTCCGGATGACTCAAAGCTGTCCAGCATTAGGCCCCCAGTAATTTCTGGAAGGCAGTGACTGAGTGACTGAAAAAAAAAAACTGCTGAAGAGGGTTATACGTGAGAGTGCCATAGAGAAGCAACCCATTCATGTTTATTTTATGTTGTGTGTTTCAATGGAGAGGAGCAGATGGATGCTCTTTAAGTTTGGCCTACAATATATTTATCTGATCCAAATGGTGTGTGCTTTTATCAAAACAAGGACATTGATCCTATACAAATTCAGCAAACAAAAAGCAACTAAGTAGGACATGATGACTAAGTAGGAACAAAACAGTTTTTAAATACACAACAAAAATACCATGTTTAGATTTACGTCATAGTTTATTCAAAGCAGCTCAACCCCAAATTCTCACAACGTATGGATACAGCATCCTACAGACAAAAGATACAACTTCTAAGGCACCCCGAGATGTGATTTTAGACTAGAGAAAGGAGTAGAAACTCAACATGGTATAGGTTTGTAAATGCTTGGAAGATGCATAGAAAGATAATATGGAGATGATAGGAGTTTACAAACCAAACCTAAACACATGGCTTACAGGGCCGGTCATAATATTCAAGGTTAGGTCCTCAACAAAATAATTATGAATATAAATATTTAACTTCAAATTATTTAAATGCATCAAACAAAATGTTAGTGTATTTGGGTCCTGGGAGAGCAGCCTGGTCTCAGACTATATGTAACATAGTAAATGTAAACCAAAGGTAGACATTAGTATGATATGTTACGTTTGGTATGGTTAGATAAGACAGATGGTTACTTAAGGCAAAAATTAAAGTAGGGTGGTTGGATGGGTTGGTGTATAATACGAACGCCTAGCAACCAAGGTTCTGAGTTCGAGTCTCATCAAGGTGAAGTTTAGCATTTTAGCTAATTAGCAACTTTTCATCTACTTACTACTTTTTAGCTACTTTTCAACTACTTAGCATGTTAGCTAACCCTTCTCCTAACCCTAACCTTAACCCTTTTAGCTAACACTTCCCCTAATCCTAACCCAACTCCTAAATTTAACACTAACCCCTAACCCTAATCCCAGCTAATGTTAGCCACCTAGATAGAATTCGTAACATATATTACGTTTTGCAAATTCATAACATATACAAATGGGTGATGGACATCTACAAATTAATACATACCATATCATACTAAATGGAGTGCATGACTTTACATACCGAATAATACGAAATGCTATGAGACCAGGTTGGGGAGGTACAGGCAAAAAACTAAAATCTTATTAACATACATTTAATCTTACACTATACTTTAGCAATAAACTGATCAACACGGAAACAAATCAATTAGGGAAATTCAGGGAAATTATTGTTACTCAAATATAATTGGGAATGGTTGATTAGAAATTGATAGAGCTCTAATTTGTCAGAGCTGTTAATAGCAATATTACTTAAAATGTTTCAAAGTTTTGCATAAAGTTGTTATCAACAGCCTTTAAAAATAATGATGCTACAATGTAACAATGTTTTTATGTGTGTTTGTTGTGTCACTATTTACTGAGAAAATCTGGAACAGAAGATATGAGGGAAAGAGGTGCCTCTGGGGAAAGGGAAACATTATGGCACTGCCGCGCCAAGTGGAACTTGAGCACTAACTTTAAATAAATAAAAATAATAATTGTGCAAGATTTCTAACATTGCTTACTATAGCAATACAAAACATACCCTGAAATGTAAAGTATTTTGACAGGCAACACATGTATCTACAATATTGTACATGCATATAGTTAGTTACACAATATAACAGCTACATGGTTCATATATGTGTACAACTGCAAAAATTGACAATTTCCTGAATTATACAAAACAATTTCCACAAAACTACATTTCATTATTGGGTAAACCAAAAATAGATATTCATACATACAATATACTGTATGTAGATATACACTGGGACCCAGTAATAATACTCATTCAAGGGTTTTTCTTTATTTGCACAATTTTTTACATTGTAGAATAAAAGTGAAGACATCAAAATCTCAGCAAAAATCTCAGATTTGGACTCATCAGACCAAAGGTCGATGCAAGTCTCTTCTTATTTTTGGTGTCCTTTAGTAGTGGTTTCTTTGCAGCAATTCGACCATGAAGGCCTGATTCACACAGTCTCCTCTGAACAGTTGATGTTGAGATATGTCTGTTCCTTGAACTCTGTGAAGCATTTATTTGGGCTGCAATCTGAGGCTGGTAACTCTAATGAATTTATCCTCTGCAGCAGAGGTATTTCTGGGTCTTCAATTCCTGTGGCGGTCCTCATGAAGCTGGTTGAGAGAATGCCATGAGTGTGCAAAGCTGTTATCAAGGCAAAGGGTGGCTACTTTGGCAAAGGGTGGCTACTAATCTCAAATATAAAATATATTTTGATTTGTTTAACACTTTTTTGTTTACTACATGATTCCATATGTGTTATGCCATAGTTTTGATGTCTTCACTTTTATTCTACAATGTAAAGAATAGTGCAAATAAAGAAAAACCCTTGAATGAGTAATATTCCAGACTTTTGGCCCCCAGTGTATGTTTCCCATTTCCTGAAGCCATCATCACATGCAGGTATTATCTGCTTCAGCTGCACTACTACTGCATCTTCACAACACAGACAGCCAACAGACGAAAAGTGCAGTGATTACTTTGGAACAAAACATAATCTTTCTGTGCTTTACAAAAATACACAATGTCTCACTAATAACCGATTTAAGGTAATATCAAAATAATTATCTGTCCAAATATCATAACCACACTCTTCACAATGTAATATACATGCCTTTGTAAATCAACTGGGAATCAAACCCTGGTCGTCTTCGTGATTCAAGACTGCAGTAGCCCACTGAGCTAAAGGCAGGGCATTTTCTCTGGGAGCCAAATTAAGTCTTCAGGTCTCAGGCAAGGTTAGTCAACACAGAAGAGTAGTTCAGCGAACCACCCCCGCTACACCTTTGCACTGTAATACATGTCATATATGTACCTTGATGATAATGATGACGGTGCACATGTTGCTGCAATCTAATAATGATGATGATGACGACACAGATGTCTCACCCTCTTTCTCTCATTCTCTCTCTCTCTTTCCTCCCTTTGCCAGGGAGATGTATCTTGTAGATCGATCAACAGTGTCCATATTCTAATGAAAAGATGCAATCAGACCATTCTGGTTCTCTATGGGAGTGCTGGTCGTAGTCAAAGAGAGCCCTTCTACACATCCACAATCAATCAAAGGTCAAACACACCCTTACTGACAAACCAAATACAAGTCATTGAGTAAACACATCCAAGAGAGCATCACAAAACGGTCTATATACAAATCCAGAAAGGGTTCACTGTCAACATTCACAGTGACTTCCCACTTATGGATGTATATCATTGGGCATTAGCTCTAACTCTTCCTATAACACCACACTTAATTCAATCGACAGGTTTCACTTCAATTATTCTTTACATCTTTGGCCAGGGTTACTGCATTATCCAACTCTGTCTATAAAGAGAGGATGGAATGTAAGGTGAGAAAATCTGTGTTTCACTTTGACCTCAAGCATAGCTTTGATTTTCGCTACACCTCAGAGCCCAGGTGGACCTATCACCTTAAAACAGAAAGACTAAAGATACAAAAAAACATCAACAGCAGACTAATGGAAAATATATACACTTGGTATACTTCTTTGCATTTAGGATAAAATCTAAATACATTTTCAAATAAATAATTGAACAATGATATTAGCCATCAGATGAGCTCTTTTGCCTCCAGCACTCACACAACATTCAGGCGCTGTACCTATTTCCTGAAGAGTCCTGTTCAGTGTCATGACTTCCTCTTCCAGGTCAATGCTTCCTCAGGAAGGAGTTGACTGGACTCCCAGCAGGCCAATATAAATGCAAAATGAATCCTACAGATTAATCCTCTCCAGAAGGTGATGCTTGGCCCACAGGAGAGAAAACATTAGGCCCTGCAGATCCCTTCTTACAGGCAGGGAAGTTGAGGGATGACCAAAGTAAAAAACCCATTGATGATGGTGCTCTGCAGGTCCAGATGTTGACGAGCGGAGCCAATGCCTCGGAGACTGGCAAACTGAGCACTGCTGGTTGTTAAAGAAGACTGTTGATAACTGAAGACCAAAGCCCTATATCTTCAGGGATGTTGCTCAGTAGGTAACTGAAGACCAGATGTCGTGGCCCAGTTCTGCAGGTGTGTGGAGGTGAGAGGTCAGAGGTCAGTTATTATACACCTTGTTCTGCAGGTAGCTGAAGAGTGCCTCCAGTCCCTTGGTGGAGCACCACAGCTGTTTGAGCATCTGACACTCTTTCTCGTTCACCTCCTCCAGGACTGACTTCAGGATGCTCCGCACCAGGCATTTAGACTCTTCCAGAACCTTCCACACACAGGGACAAACAGAGAGTAAGAGTTGGCCTGCTTCACAGATCGAGGTCCTTCATTTTCACACCCTTGATCGGGCAGAATTGTACTGTATTAGTTACAGAACCCATGCACACATACAGTCATGTGAAAAAGTAAGTACACCCCCTGGAAAGTTATCTTTATTTAATTTAATTTTTTTACATATTTGGACAGATGGATATGTAATCTTCAATTCAACACTATTGACAGATAAAGGTTACCCAATTTAACAAATCACACACCAAAAATAATATCAAGACACAACTGACTTTTGCCAGACAACACCTGGGTAAAGTCAGTTGTGTCTTGATATAATTTTTTGGAGAGCTGAGGCTTCTTCCTTCCTGACTATCCACGTAGGCCAAGTCTCTTTCTGACAGTGTACCTGTGCAATTAAACATTGATTGTGGCAAGAGAGGCCTGTAGATCCCTTGATGTTACCCTGGGGTTCTTAGAGACTTCTATGAGCATCTTTCGGTCAACTCTTGGGCTGACTTTGGTGGGACGACCTGTCCTAGGTAGTTTGCCAGTGGTCTGGAATTGTCGTCGGACAGTGGAATGATGTACTTCCAATTGCTTGGAAATAGACTTGTAACCCCTCCCAGACTCATGGGCATCAATAATCTTTCTTCTGAGGGCCTCGGGTAGGTCTTTTGATCTTTGAATGATGTGTTACCACACACCCATATGGTTAAGACCAAACCAGACCAATTTCTTATCTTTATGGAAGGCTAATGTTTTCTCATCATTTGCACTTGTTTTGGTACACCTAATTCTAATTTTAGCCATTTTATGTGATGGTAAAGGTATGGGTGTGCTAACTTTTTCCCCATAAGGAAAAGGCATTTTTGTTTATTTTAATTGCATAACATTTTCAGGTTTTTTTTTTGTGTGTGTGATTTGTTAAATTGGGTAACCTTTATCTGTCAATAGTGTTGAAGTGAAGATTACATATCCATCTGTCCAAATATGTAAAAACTTTCCAGGGGGTGTACTTACTTTTTCACAACTGTATATACAGTTGAAGTCGGAAGTTTACATTCACCTTAGCCAAATACATTTAAACTCAGTTTTTCACAATTCCTGACATTTAATCCTAGTAAAAATTCCCTGTATTAGGTCAGTTACAATCACCACTTTATCTTAAGAATGTGAAATGTCAGAATAATAGTAGAGAGAATGATTTATTTCAGCTTTTATTTCTTTCATCACATTCCCAGTGGGTCAGAAGTTTACATACACTCAATTAGTATTTGGTAGCATTGCCTTTAAATTGTTTAACTTGGGTCAAACGTTTCGGGTAGCCTTCCACAAGTTTCCCACAATAGGTTGGGTGAATTTTGGCCCATTCTTCCTGACAGAACTGGTGTAACTGAGTCAGGTTGTAGGCCTCCTTGCTCACACACGATTTTTCAGTTCTGCCCACAAATTCAAGTCTCCCCCTTTTTCCTCCAAACATAATGATGTTCATTATGGCCAAATAGTTCGATGTTTGTTTCATCAGACCAGAGGACCAAAAGTACGATCTTTGTCACCATGTGCAGTTGAAAACCGTAGTCTGGCTTTTTTTATGGCGGTTTTGGAGCAGTGGCTTCTTCCTTGCTGAGCAGCATCTTCACAAGGTCCTTTGTGTTGTTCTAGGATTGATTTGCACTTTTCGTACCAAAGTACATTCATCTCTAGGAGACAGAACGCGTCTCCTTCCTGAGCAGTATGACGGCTGCGTGGTCCCATGGTGTTTATACTTGCGTACTATTGTTTGTACAGATGAATGTGGTACCTTCAGGTGTTTGGAAATTGCTCCCAAGGATGAACCAGTCTTGTGGAGGTCTTTAATTTTGGGCTGATTTCTTTTGATTTTCCCATAATGTCGAACAAAGAGGCACTGAGTTTGAAGGTAGGCCTTGAAATACATCCACAGGTACACCTCCAATTGACTCAAATTATGTCAATTAACCTACCAGAAGCTTCTAAAGCCATGACATCATTTTCTGGAATTTTCCAAGCTGTTTAAAGGCATGTTAACATGAAATCTGTGGAGTGGTTGAAAAATGTGTTTTAATGATTTCAACCTAAGTGTATGTAAACTTCAGACTTCAACTGTATGCATTGTACCTTTCATTATTAGTGGTTTCTGTTTGTGGTTAGATAATATTATCTAAGAGTTTCATTCAATTTACAGACCAATGCTCCTGGCAGGCTTCTAGCGCCAGGCCTGGGATATAGAATGCCAGCTCTACATGACTATCTCTATGTCAGAAAAGCCTACCATAGCACTGCAGGTGGCCATCTCCTTCACGCGCAGCATCACTTCCTGGTTGAACGTGGTTGGCCAGAAGACCTGGGAGACCAGGCCCCGGCTGCAGGCTTCCTGTGCCGTGAGCTTCCTCCCGCAGAACAGCATCTCATTGGTCTGTCAGGGTGAGAGGCAGAGACAGGGAGGAAGACAAGGTAATGTAGATGTAAAACATTTAATAATTAGCTGAATTGTGTTTTACTGGAGGGCTGGAACAAAAGCCTGCACAGAGGACAAGGCAACAAGACTCACCAGAGCCACTCCCAGGATCTGGGGGAAGGTGTAGGAGGAGCAGCCGGAAGGGGTGAGGCGGAGAGCGGCACAGGGCGTTTGGAACCAGGCCCGCTCGCTGGCCCACACCACATCACATAGGGGCAGGATAGAGGCCCCCAGGCCCAGGGCAGGCCCGTTGATGGCCACCACGATGGGCTTCTTAAAGTGGATAAAAGCCAGCACAAAGTCCCTGGGAGAGGAGACACAAAACAGTGAGTATAAACTATACAGTATAATATGAGTGTGTGTCTGTGCTTATTCGTAATTATCCTGCTTTGTAGTACAGTTAATGTAACCATGCAAATATTCACTTACCTGTTAATTTAACCAGTCTGTATATTAAGTTTAAAAAAGTATAAAAATACAAGCAGTCTGGAGTGCAAAAAGCTATAAAAAGGCATTGCATAGTATGGTTGAATGGTAAACAATGCAAGTGACTTCAATGGCTAATTTCTCTGAACGGTAAAAAAAACAATGATCTGCCAGTGCACTAAGATTATTTATCTTGGTAAGAGGTCTTATTAAGATCAAATATCTTGAAATAAGATCATTAATCTTACACCACTTGTATCAAGCCTTTTAAGGTTAAAATAAGCAAATTGATCTTCCAGTGCGCTAAGATAATTTACCTTGGTAAAACATCAAGTCAATGCATTCTAATGGTAAGAGATATTTAGGTAAGTATGTACGTGTGTGTGCATGTGTATGTGTGCAGTGTTCCCTATTCTCGCTGTAGCCTTCTTTAGGTGGATAATTGCAATCATGTGTTATTTCTGTGTGTGTGTGTGTGTGTGTGTGTTTGTGTGTGTAGCTAAAGCCTATTTTCCTCTCCTACCGTACAGCATCAGCAATGCGGCTGCTCTCTTTCCTGCGATCTGTGGAGAGGCGTCCTATCAGGTAGGACGGGTCCAGGCCACTGCAGAAGATATTCCCGACAGCACTAAGCAGCAACAGCTTACTGTCATCAGCTGCTGCGTTCCCCAGAGCCCGACACACCTCCTTCATTATCTATACAGAGAGAGAGGGATGAGATAAAGTGAGAGGGGGAGGTAGGGTGGGGAGAGAGTGAGAAAGTGAGAGAGCGAGAAAGAGAAGGAGAGAGAGAGAGAGAGAAGATTGAACTATCATATGAGAGCCCTGCTGTACAGACAAGATAAGAGTGTGTACACACTACGGGCTAGCAAGCGTAGCTGTAGAACACCTTCTTTATCTATAGCTAGAGACAGGTAAGACAGGTCATATCTAACTGAACAATCAGATTAATATATACTGAACAAACATATAAACGCAACATGCAACAATTTCAAAGATTTTACTGAGTTACAGTTCATATAAGGAAATCAGTCAATTTAAATAAATTCATTAGGCCCTAATCTATGGATTTTACATGACTGGGAATACAGATATGCATCTGGTCACAGACACCTTAAATGAAGGTAGGGGCGTTGATTAGAAAACCAGTCAGTATCTAGTGTTGATCAGGTTGTTGATTGTGGCCTGTGGAAAGTTGTCCCACTCTTCTTCAATGTGCGAAGTTGCTGGATATTGGCAGGAACTGGAACATGCTGTCGTACACGTCAATCCAGAGCATCCCAAACATGCTCAATGGGTGACGTCTGTTGAGTATGCAAGCCATGGAAGAACTGGGACATTTACAGCATTTACATTTCAAAGTTTTTGTCCCCAGCACAAAGTGCACCTGTGTAATGATTATTATGTTTAATCAGTTTGATCAGGCTCAATTAAACCTGGGGACATATAGACAGGGCAGGAGAGTGATACTGACACAACTGGAAGGCCCTGTACACAGGCCCTGCCTGGGAGCCATTTGTGGGAAGCAGCGGGGGGCAACCACAACAAATTGGACTGGGACCATGTTATGTGTCAGCCCCCTGAGAAGGAAAACTATACCACATCAGGGACAGACAGCCAAAAGCAGACTGTGCGTGTGTATAGTTTAGAATGCATAGTGTAAAAGGTCAGCATATATATTGTAAACCCCAAAATACATGTGTATGCAATATGTGTGTTCATTTGTCAGCATGTGCTTGTGCGTGCTTTGCGTGTGTGTGTGTGTGTGTGTGTGCGCATGTATGCATGTTCATGTGTGCGCTGTGTGCATGTGTGTTCGCACTGTGTTTGTGGTCATGTGTCAGCGTGTGTTTGATCATCCTTGTGTTTGATCATCCGTGTGAGCACTGTGTGCCTGTGTGTTCTTACCACACGTGCTGTGTGTGTGTGTGTGTGTGTGTGTGTGTCTTTGCACGCTGTGTGTGTGTGTGTGCTGCCCTAGGCTTGGCCTCTGGGCCGTGTGTCTTTCCGATCCATGCAGTTTGTGTGGATTGAGGTCAGCAGGCTAAGCATCCCTCCACAGAGAGCTATCCAGCAGGGGAAACAGCGTTAGCACGTTAAAGGCAGGTAACACTCCTGCTAGTACAACTTAAATCCTAGTATGATTCTGAAAGAAATCATACTAGAAAGGGGAACTCACCATAGCTGCTACAAAAGAAACCCCTTTGACATCTAATGAAGCAGTCTTTTTCATGATTTCTGTTTGTGACAACTCCCTTTCAGCCCAACCTCAACTCTTCATACAGGCTAATTACTTTTTGGGTATTTTAAATTGGTATTTTTTTCACAACAGCTACTCTTCCTGGTGTCCACACAAAACATGACATAATACAGAACATTATTAGACAAGAGACAGAAATACATACATTTAAAACATCACACATAGCCTACATTTCAGTATATACACACAACATATCTAGGTCAAATAGAGGAGAGGCATTGTGCCGTGAAGTGTTGCTTTATCAGTTTTTTTTTTAAACCAGGTTTGCTGTTCACTTGAGCAATCTGAGATGGAAGGGAGTTCCATGCAATCATGGCTCTATATAATACTGTATATTTTCTTGAATTTGTTCTGAATTTGGGGACTGTGAAAAGACCCCTGGTGGCATGTCTGGTGGGTGTGTCAGAGCAGCATACATACGGTGCATTCGGAAAGTATTCAGACTGCTTAAATTCTTCAGTATTTTGTTACGTTACAGCCTAATTCTAAAATGGATTCAATTGCTTTTTGCCCGCATCGCTCTACACACACACAATACCTCATAATGACAAAGCAGACTAGTGAGACAGGTTAATTTGGGTCAGGGGGTAATCAGCAGTGCAGGACTACACCAGTATCGCAATATTAATTAGTATCAAAACACTAAGTAGATTGAACTTCTTTAGGAAAACAGCCCTAATATTGGAAACAAATATTATTTTGTTGTCATCCAGAGTCACATTCATTTATTTTCCAAACTACAGCACACTATTTTACATTGAGAAGGTTTTTAAAGGACCAAAGACTTTGGTCTATTTTGTGTTTAAATTTTTGCCATGGAACAAACATTGCGATACTGGTATCGTTCCGGCCCTAGTAATCAGATTACATAGGTTAGGCTTAGGTTTAGTGAGTGGGGTGATGGAAGGGTTATGGAGGCTCACCCAGTGGGGGTTCCACATAAATACTGCATAGACCGAGACTAAAATAAACGCAATAATGAATGACTGCTGCTCTATGATATCAATACATGCATGATATACAGTGCATTCGGAAAGTATTCATACTCCTTGACTTTTTCCACATTTGTTACAGCCTTATTCTAAAATGTATTAAATTGTATTTTTTCCTCATCAATCTACACACAATACCCTCAATTGACATTATAGAAAAATAGTGAAGACATCAAAACTATGAAATAACACATATGGAATCATGTAGTAACCAAAAAAGTGTTCAACAAATATATTTTATATTTGAGATTCTTCAAATAGCCCCCCTTTGCCTTGATGACAGCTTTAAACACTTGGCATTCTCTTAAACAGCTTCATGAGGTAGTCACCTGGAATGCATTTCAATTAACAGGTGTGCCTTCTTTTTAATGAACCTTTATTTAACTAGGCAGTTAAGAACAAATTCTTATTTACAATGACGGCCTACACCGGCCAAACCCGGACGACGCTGGGCCAATTGTGCGCCGCCCTCTGGGACTCCCAATCACAGCCAGTTGTGATACAGCCTGGAATCGAACCAGGGTGTCTGTTGTGACGCCTCAAGCACTGAGATGAAGTGCCTTAGACCGCTGTGCCACTCGGGAGCCCTAAAAAGTTCTTTCCTTAATGCATTTGAGCCAATCAGTTGTGTTGTGACAAGGTAGGGGGGGGCATACAGAAGATAGCCCTATTTGATAAAAGATTATGGTAAGAACAGCTCAAATAAGCAAAGAGAAACAACAGTCCATCGTTAATTTAATACATGAAAGTCAGTCAATACAGAACATTTCAAGAAAGAAAGTTTCTTTAAGTGCAGTCGCAAAAAACCATCAAGCACTATGATGAAACTGGCTCTCATGAAGACCGCCACATGAATGGCAGACCCAGAGTTACCTCTGCTGCAGAGGATAAGGTCATTAGAGAATTCTTATTTACAATGACAGCCTAGGAACAGTGGGTTAACTGCCTTGTTCAGGGGCAGAACAACATATTTTTACCTTGTCAGCTCGGGGATTCTACCTGCCGCCCCAGAGTTACCAGCCTCAGAAATTGTTTTTTTCAAGTAACAGACATATCTCAACATCAACTGTTCAGAGGAGACTGTGTGAATCAGGCCTTCATGGTCGAATTGCTGCAAAGAAACCACTACTAAAGGACATCAATAATAAGAAGAGACTTGCAATGAACATTAGACCGGTGGAAATGTGTCCTTTGGGTGAACGGATGATCTCCGCATGTGTATTTCCCACCATAAAGCATGGAGGAGGTGTTATGGTGTGGGGGTGAAGCGTCTGGATGCTCCTCATTACCCACATCAGACCAACAAATATTTTTTGTATCTTCAACATAGGAATTACTAAAAAGCGTTTTGTATGATCTCTTATACACTATTTTAGTGTATGGCTTTTCTAGATATGGCCACGATATTATGGTCAGTACATCCAATGGGTATGGATACAGCTTTAAAGCAGATTTCTGTTGCATTGGTAAAAATGTGATCAATACATGTGGATGATATACAATAGTTCCTGTAGTGTTTGTAAACACCCTGGTAGGTTGATTAATAACCTGAACCAGATTACAGGCACTGGTTACAGTAAGAAGCTTCCTCTTGAGCAGACAGCTTGATGAAAACCTCAACAAAAAAACTGACCGCTCTGTTAACATCACACACATTATCAAGCCTTGCACACACATTATCCAGATAATGAATGTTAGCACTTGGTGGCCTATAGCAGCACCCCAAAATAAGAGGCTTTGGCTGGGGACTTGCATTGGAGGTACCGAGCTGGGGATCGACACCAGGACCCTGGTGCGAGGAGCCGTCACTGGCGGTACCGGGCTGGGGACCGGCACTGTATGTACCGGGCTGGGGACCGGCACAGGAGGTACCGGGCTGGGGATTGACACCGGGACCCTGCGAGGCGTCGGCACTGGAGGGACCGGACTGGGGACCACCTCCGGGAGCTCCGGCCTGGGAGCCGACAGCCGCTCTGCCCAAATCTTCCTGCGGCACTCAAACGACTCCTCGTCCTCCCTCTGGCTGGTTCTCGCTCCCTGGTTGGGTGGTCTCAGTGCCAGCCAAGCCCTCCACTACCTTGCCTGTTCCTCCAGGGGATAGTCGTAAAACCCGATCTTCCCTCGTTGGAGGTCGCAGCACCTCGTCGTCATCCTCCTCCTCCTCCTCCCATGGCTCCTGACTCTGCAGGGGCTCGCCCACCGTACTCTCGCCCCCATGGCTGTAGGGGCTCTTCGACGAACCCCCACAAGTGTTGCGGCAGGGGCTCTTCGTTCCGCCCCTCCGACAGACCCCATAGCCCCCCCCAAAAAAACTGCATGGGGGGTCCCCAATTAGAGACAAGGTATGGCAGCTACCCCTAATTGGGGACCAACAAACTTAAACATAGAGTTGCCCACACAACCCTACTGTCAGGCCCCGACAGTAGACCAAACCCAAACATAGAGATGCCACTAGGCATTCCTACCGTCAGGACCTGACAAGGAGTTCAATACTTATTGACTGAAGAAATTTCAGCTTTTCATTTTTTTATGAATTTGTAAAATAAATAAAAAATGAAAAAACATAATTCCACGTTGACATTATGGGGTATTGTGTGTGTATACGCCAGTGATAAAAAACATCTCAATGTAATACTTTCTGAAGGCACTGTATGAATGATATCTGATTTTAGCAAGTTATTGATTTCATAAACCTTATTTCTAAGGCTAAATATATTAATATGGGAATTTTTTTAGCTTATCACACAAAGCATAAGTAATTCTCCAGACTGAAGATTTCCACTCCCAATGATCCCCAATTTCTCTGGCACAACTGGAGGAACATACGGCAGAGGGCAAATGTTCCATGTCAAATACTGGGCTGCATAAGACCTTGTATAAGCTTACACTCCAGAGCCAGTTAAATATGCATTTCAACATACAGGGCAATGGTCATGTACAGGCTTGGTAAAAGGAAAGAAAGTACCCAAAGGTGGAAAGAGGGTAAGAGAGAGCACATTAACATGGAGAAGACGAGAGGTGGTAAGAGTGAGACCGCTGTTGCTAAGTAGCGTAGCGGAGGAAGGAAATGGTAAACCCGCCTCAGCGCGGGAGGTAACGGTAAAAGTACTGGTTAACGGCTCAGGAAGATCCCTCTCTTCTGAGAGAGATAGATAAAGAGAGAGAGAGAGAGAGAGAAAGGTAGAGAGAGTTATCCTCAGTGGAACGTATCTTGTTAGACTGAGGCGCAGTAACAGAACCGTTTGAGCCCTCAGCTAACAGGCTTAGTTACCATGACAGATTGTTTGTCTACACCCACGCTACATAAATACCAGGTAACATCCGTGATAATTTGGATAACCACGCTAGCGTCGCAATTCATGTGGGTGATAGCAAGCTAGCAAGCATGCAAGATAGTGGTAGGTATCAACAGCCAATCCAGTAGGGGCTGAAAGCTGTAGTGAGCTCGGATTGGTCAATCGTGTCGCAATATCGCAGAGTATTTCCATAAAGTTCAGCTTTCCCCGACTTTTATCCGCTCCCTCGCCCATGCTCGCATCTCCCTACGGTCCCACCACCCACTTCGCTTCCCTCCGTTGAAAATGAATGGCTTCATCGCCCCCATCGTGGTCAACGCAGATCAGTGGATGTTGGCAGTGAAAGAGCAGTAGACATCGGCGTGGAGTGAGAGACAGTGCATCAAAGCCAGAGCCACTCTGTGTGGAAGTTTAAGATGTTAATACTGTTCACTGAGACTCCTGGCACTATACACTTGCTATAGAGAGGAGAATGACTGACACTATAGAGACCTGTTGTTTCCAAACATAAGAGAAGGCACCTCTTTATGCTGCTCTTATGGGGGGGGGGGGGGGGACACAATCAAAGTCGTAGAAGAGCAGTATGGAAATACAGCACTTGAGAGTGGATGAGTAAGCCTTATTGCACATTTAAGCAGGATTTTGTGCAAGGGAATCTTGCATATCACTTGAGCTTCTTTGGTAGCTCATGGCCGTTCTCTACAGTAACAGTCGCCAATGACATAAGCTCTTTTGAGGGTGTGAAAATGTAAATTGAACGAACATTGGCCCTAGTTGTTACAGCCATGTTTTGAATTAGCCAGGACAAAGCCTACAGTACCATGGACAGTCAGAGCACAAGAGGAACTAATTGGCCAATTAATACCAGATTTTCAGCAATGGTAATAATCAGTTCAGGACCCGCTGATAACTGGGCAGTGGGCACCAGTCAGTTGAGAGGCAGTGGGTTTTCTCCCGTATCTACTCTCTCAACATTTCTTCACCGCCGCTAATGCTATGTAATGGATAGGCTTTTGAATTGCTCAGTACAGTTGTTTGAAGTTTAGAAAGTACTGCTGAGAACCACTGTGAAGGCATGCTTTGACAATAGTCATATTTTACACAATGACAATCCATTCCCATTCTCTATGCTGAGTTTTATGTCAAGGCAATAAAAGGCTTTTGGCAGCAAAATGTAACACTATCGGAGAGGTATTCATTTCTCTGTCGGAGTCTTCCTATTGAGATATCCTTAGAAATCACATCACACAATAGTCTGCGATGGGCCGTAATTCAGTAGAGTCACATTGTTACTAATTTAAAATGTGAGGCAATGCTTAGTGACATATACATTACGTAGCTCTCCAGTACAACAGTACATATATGGGAAGAAAATAAATTGCTACTGAATTATTCAAAAAGGTAATGCACAGCTTATGAGTCCTATTTCTGTGTGTCAAAGCTTTTACCTATGGTGTTAGTGCATTGTTGTTGTTGTTGTTGCTGCTGTGTATGTGCGTACATTCATGAGTTTGTGTGTATCGTATCCCCTACCTCTGGTGTTAGTGCGTTGTTGTCAGACGACTGGCTGGAGAGCAGCACGTGCGTGAAGCCCTCCTCCTTCCTGACGACAATGTCACGGAATCGACAGTTGGTCTCGTTCTGCCGCACATTGTACCTCAGCCGCTTGTCGAACACGTAGCCTTTGTCCTCTCCAAGCTTCCTCTTCACAGAGCTATGCAGATTAATCTCACCGTTAGAGAGTGTGGAGCCTGTTGGAACATATGGAGCAGAGTGAAAGATGAGCAGAGTGAGTGATGAGCAGAGTGAATGATGAGCTGAGTCAATGATCAGCTAAGGATCCTTCAGGAGTCAGGGCAGTGTAGCCTACTTTAGAGAGACTTTCCTGGAAAACGACCTGGTGCATCTCAAGGGGCGTACTTGAGCCTCTTCACTGGAAGACGTTTGTGCACACAGTAGTACTGTAAGTGCCAGCTCAGCTAGTGACACAATAGATATGAAAATAATATTACTGATATCCCCAAAATACATGGTTACCTACAGTATATTGCTCTGTTTGCATGTTAATAGTTTTCAGACTCTTTTCTTAAAATACTCCCTTGAAAGAGTGAGAAGGCTATATCAGTGTTCTTTGTCATCAGAAGGCTATATCAATGTTCTTTGTCATCAGGAAACATCATCCTCATTTTGTATACTGCTCCTGTCAACGTATCATAACTATTGAATCAAACCCCATCTTGATTCTATTAGTCTCTCAGACAATGAAAGAGGCATGACTGCATATGAGCAGAGAGAATGGATTCACACCAAGGCCCCAGTCTGGGTTAAACTATGGATGTGACAACATTCAAATGCAAGACCATGATCCTCAGAGAGAGACAAGGTGACTCATCTTGTTTACAGGTCAACATAGAACAGCTACTGAGCACAGAAGAACAAACAGGGACCAACATTCCATTACTGACCAAGGAAAACATAAATTGACCCATTGAGACATTACCAACGACCATAATTTATGCTATTTCTACAAATATATTTAATCACAACAAATGTATCAGCACAAGTATTCTAGGATCTGATTTGACCATGGGGAAAAAGAGCTAGAGCGCAAATGCTGGCAAACCGTGTTCAAACCTTGGTTTGATCCCTCAGGGGTAGACCTTTCAGAGTCCCCAGACCCCAGCCAGATGTTATAATGCAAGGCCAGCTGTAAGCGTGACAGACATTTTTCCTCTGTCATCTCGTGACATTAGACATCATAGGTCACAATGTTATCACCTGGCCAATAAACTATTACACTCATTGAGATGGGACCATATTGAGGCAAAAGTTTCAATAAAGGCAAAGTGACACTTATGGATCCATATAGTGGATTTATATAGATTGATGACATTAAAACCTCAACCTTATGCCACTTTCATGATAGACAGAGATAATGCAAAGAAAAAGGGACTGTAGCTCATTTGTGACCGACCACCTCTATTTGGTCTTATGTTGCAACGTGTGTTTTTTACAATGGATAAAAGTAGTGATTCAGAGATACAAAATGGTATATCATACACTGCAGTTGAGGAACAATGGAAAAGTAATTCTGCTTTGAAAGTTGATCAACTTGTAACCCCACTTTTGAGGAAATGTTTTGGTATACCTACTGGAGAGCTCTTCTTTGTCTACACCTACTCATCATCGTTCACACCCTCTTAAGCATTAGCCCCACCCATCTCTTTAGGGATTTACATGCGAGGCCATGTCCTAAACAGAGTGAGTAAGGTATTGTAGTAAACAACCAAAGATTTCAAGACTAAAAGTGGTGAATGTAGTAGCCTAAAATAAGGGAAGAACTCCAGGTAACAATAGACTATCTAGTCCGTTCCTATATCTTAATCTTACTTTGGTGCAGGTCATGTTGTTCTTCACATTACAGTCTCTGGTAAACACACACTATATCAAACAAAATCAAAGTGTAGTTGTCACATGCACAGGATACAAAGGTGTAAACGGTACAGTGAAATGGTTAGTTGCATATTTGCATAGTAGCAATATCAAAAATAGAAAGTGTCCAGATACATTTTTTATAATTATTAGATGATGCTTACCAAGACACACTTGTCTAAATTGATGGGTCATGTGAAAGAAATGCTATAACCACCCCCGAGCCACATCTAGCTAAGTGGATGGGTCACTATTACACATGTACACATGTTCACACCCAGAAACACCTGGCTAAATTGATGGGTCATGTACTCTGGCAAAGTAGAGTCTTTTGTCTAGACATGCAGCTAGCTAGCTAGCTAAACAATTAACCATAATCCCAACCCATACTACTAGCAATACAAACTGATTGGCATAGCTAGCCACCATGCATGAAATGCTGTAGTATGAATCTGCAGGTAGCTAAAGCTAAACAACTAGGTTCCATGTTAGCTAGCTAGCTAACATTAGTCTATAACTAGCAATGCAAAAGGCTTTTTGAGATACAAATAATATTACTACACAGATCATCCATGCCACATTAGCTAGCGAGCCAGCAAGCTAACGTTTGCTAGCTAGCGAACAGTACGCTTTAACTTGCAATCTCAGCCAATCATGGCTAGTGGGAAGGATCCTGTCTTTTTCCGTGGCTATCAACTAGGCTCGTAATTTAACAATTGTATTTGTATTTACACATGGCATACAAGTTTGTTATTAAGACCCATGAAAGTTGAACATTTCTGCCAAACCGCGCATTTTTATCAAAATAAAACAATTACGTTCAAATGCCTCTCCTGTGAAGTAGTGACGTGCAACATACGTCTAGCTCGTTATGAGCCCATTGCTGTGTCTTTCAGCTGGGGTCTAGTGACTCTGGATAGGAAAACAATAAGTGTAGAATGAGTCACACACCATATAGCGTATTGTCTGTGCAAACACACAAAGGGTTTCTGTGGAAACGCACAGATTTGTTATGCTTTTTGAGACAAATATGTGCCCTGCGAAATTCACTGTGCAAGTGTAATACAAGCATGCCTGCTTTTGGCTTGTCTTCAAAGTTTGACGCAAATAAATGCAGTGACTTCTCAGCTCTTGTTCTAGTCAGATAACCAAACATTGTTCAACATCTTCAAAGCTCTACGTGGCCTAGGGCTCCAACTTATCCTGAGTGCTAATAGAGAACTAACAGTAACAATAAAATGCGTTACTGAACATGATTCACACCTAACTTAAATATGAAGTGTACAATAATACTGTGTTTCAAGTTGTAAAGTGTAACACACTGTGGTAATGTGGCCATTAAGTGCCTTCAGTATATCATCAGTATGCTGTAATGTGTTCCAATTTGCCACATGGCACTGTTATGAGGTTTGACTAAAACAAAAGCATAATAAGAGTGCAAAATACTACCACTGACAAACATCCAGTCTATCCAGACAAATGTAGAAGCATCTAACTATCAATGTGATGCCCCCAGGACTTTATAAATATAATCATTAACTCAATGAGGCTAGTCTTGGACTGTGACCCAGGAGTGGAATTCACTGTCCTTATCACCACTCTCAGTAGTACAATACTGAGCCATAAGGACATCATAGAGCATGTATTCAACTATAGATCACAGGGGCATCCTCTGGCTGTCTCATCTACATCTTATACATCTGGTACTCTGCAGAGATACAACCTGGTTTACCAAATCCACTATGGCATGTAGCTAACTGTCCAGGATACAACACGTCTCCATCTGGTACTCTGCAGATACAACCTGGTTTACCAAATCCACTATGGCATGTAGCTAACTGTCCAGGATACAATGCATTTCCATTTAAAATTATTCCAATCCTGCTGGAATCACTGTAATTCAATAGAGAGCAAAACTACATTGAATCGGAATTGAGTGAAAATGAAATTGACAACAATATAATAATGTCATTTTCACTGGGCTATTATGTTAGCTAGCTTTTGCTGGCATATTGACAAGATAGCAAGCTGACTGAACAAACCGGCATCATATTCAGTATATTCCATTCAGAGCGCATCACTTACCTAGTTCATTGACCAGTGGTGTCCCGGTAGTCTCCATGCTCCCCATCACCCTCTCTACCGTGTCCTGGGGCAGTCTGTGTGTCCTGGCTGCTGCCTCTCCGTTCTGTAGTCCGTTATGAGGGCCCCTTACTGGGGGCACAAACTGCAGTCCCTCTGGAGGATCCTTGTACGTCATAGCTTTGGTCATCCTTTGTGGAGAGAGATGCTCCCCCCCACCCCCTCCTCCAGCCCCTCCTCCGCTCACCTTTTTCTGCTTCTGAGAAGCTCCAGTGCCAACCCCCAAACCCATGCCCACCCTTATTCCTGGCCCAGGATGAACCCTGACCCCTGGATTAACCCTGACCCCTGGACTACCACTAGTCCTTTTCTTCTTGCGCGCCTCTGCTCGTGCTCTCGGGGTGTCTGGGGCTGGAGGATGGGCGGTGAGAAGGTGTGGTCCTACCCCTCCCGGCCTCCCTGGTCCCCCGGCCACTCCAGGGGGCAGCTTGGGGGGTTTGGGTTGCTTGTGTTGGGTGTGCAGACGCAGGCTGTCAATGAACTCCTCACAGTGCAGCAGGTGGTGCTCGGGCTCCCAGGTGTCCTCCTTGCTGCCGTAACCCTTCCACCGGATCAGGTACTCCCACTTGCCCTTCTTGTTGCGCCGCTTGTCCATGATACGCTCCACCTAGAGGGAGAAAATCAAGAAAGTGAGTCAGAATTTCAAATGACATGATCACAGTTCAATTACATTATCCTTGGCGATTCATTCAAAAACATTTGTACATGATACCATTTGTAATGATCTCAAATCAGAGCCAAAAAGTACCACCTATTACCATGTCATTCTGTAGTAAGCATGTGTAATAGGGATGTCAAATAAAATGTGACCCGGATAGAGCTCCACTTTGAATCTCTCCTCTTTAATGTTAGCATAACCAGTCTATCAATGATTCTGTTCTGGAATTGCTGTGCTGTTAGGCAAGCTCTCGTCATGCATTAGAGAGAGCTGTTATGGGAGCTGCTCTAGGAGAGGAACTATGGGAGCAGCACTGTGATCACACCATTACAGAAGAACCAGATATCTGTAATGTGGATGATGATGATGATATAGGACCGATCAGCAAGTCAGAGTGGGAAATTATTATTATTAACTTCAATAATGTAAAATGTGGAGCTGACAGAGAGTTTGGCATAAAGGTAGTTCTATATGAATTCAATCACTTTCTGACTGCACCCCTTTTGATTTGAACAAAACCTTCCATGCATGTTTGCCCGGTAGAAGTGGTCAGAAAGTAACTTACCAAAACATTCAGGAGATAAAGGTGCTCAAAGTTGACCCATTTTGCCCACCCTACCATGAGACATCCATGTTTTTATCACTGAAAAAGATAAACAGTTGGGTTTGATATAATTTGAAAGCTTACAAACAGGGTTGTCAAACTATTTTATAAATCACTTATAGTGGTGAAAGCCATGTCGTGGCTATAAACAAGTGAGAAGCGTGACTCCAAACTGCAGTCTGAAAGCAATGGGCACTTTCTCATTCACTCAAGAGATTTCATTGTTTTAGAAACAGGAAATGAAATTGGTGATTATAGTGCCTACGCTACAGTCTAGTCTGTCCATTGTGTAACAGACAGGCAGGGTGTTTTTGACATATTCTCAAATGCACAATAATTAGACTCAGGAGAGCTAGAAATGATGGAGACAATGTTTGGCAGCACTGAATAAGACCATTACCAATGAGGAAGCTTTCAATGTTCATCGACTATATCTGGAATACACAAATAATACAAATCACAAACCTTGAAGTATAGACTGACACGCACAGACTCAACAAGAACAGAACACACACAAACAGAAAGACCAACAATAGAAGCAATTCCATCCTGGCTCCAACACAGAAGGACTGGCACAGGAACGACAAAGAGTAGATGTCAGAGGAATAGTATACACACACACAAACAGAGTGTGCAAAGCTGTCATCAAGGCAAATGGTGGCTACTTTGAAGAATTAGTTTAACACTTTTTTGGTTACTACATGATTCCATATGTGTTATTTCATAGTTTTGATGTCTTCACAGGTCTAGCGGCTAGAGCGTTGGGCAAGTAACCGAAAGTTCGCTGGTTCGAATACCTGAGCCGACAAGGTGAAAAACCTGTCGATGTGTCCTTGAGCAAGGCACTTAACCCTAATTTGCTCAGCGGCTGACCCTGTAAGTAGGCCGCAATTGTAAATAAGACTCTGTTCTTAACTGACTTGCCTAGTTAAATAAAGGTTAAATAAAATAATTTAAAAAATCTACAATGTAGAAAATAGTAAAAATAAAGAAAAACCCTTGAATGAGTTGGTGTGCCCAAACTTTTGACTGGTACTGTATATACAGAAGTATATGGATAACCCTTCAAATTAGTGGATTTGGCTATTACAGCCACACCCGTTGCTGACAGGTATATATAATCTAGCACACAGCCATGCAACCTCCATAGACAAAGAATGTCACCTTTCCAACAAGTCAGTTTGTAAAATGTCTGCCTTGCTAAAGTGTTGTTAATGTGAGGTGGAAACGTCTAGGAACAACAACGGCTCAGCCGCCAAGTGGTAGGCCACACAAGTTCACCGAACGGGACCGGCGAGTGAAGCGCGCAGCTCACAAAAATTGTCTCTCCTCAGTTGCAACACTCACTACCGAGTACCAAATTGCCTCTGGAAGCAACATCACAATGGTTTGTCTGGAGCTTCATGAAATGGGTTTCCATGGCCAAGCAGCTGCACACAAGCCTAAGATCACCATGCGAAATGCCTGGAGTGGTGTAAAGCTCGCTGCCATTGGACTCTGGGGCAGTGGAAACGCGTTCTCTGGAGTGATGAATCACTCTACACCACCTGGCAGTCCGATAGACAAATCTGGGTTTGGCTGATGCCAGGAGAACGCTACCTGCACCAATGCATTACTCATCTCATATGTATATTTACTGTATTCTATACTATTCTACTGTATCTTAGTCACTTGAATAATGTTTACATATCTTGCATTGCTCATCTCATATGTATATACTGTATTCTATACTATTCTACTGTATCTTAGTCCAATGCCGCTCTGACATCGCTCGCCCATATATGTATATATTCTTAATTCATTCCTTACTTAGATTTGTGTGTATTGGGTATATGTTGTGTAATTGTTAGATATTACTTGTTAGATATTACTGCACTGTCGGAGCTAGAAGCACAATCATTTCGCTACACCCGCAATAACATCTGCTAACCACGTGTGAGTGACCAATAAAAATGGATTTGATTCGGTTTTTCATGGTTCGCGCTAGGCCCCTTAGTTTCAGTGAAGGAAAATCTTAATGCTACAGCATTAAGCGGGGTCCATACAGAAATGGATGGTTGAGATCGAAGTGGACGAACTTGACTAGCCTGCACAGAGCCCTGACCTCAACCCCATCGAACACCTTTGGGATTAACTGGAATGCTGACTGCGAGCCAGGCCTAATCGCCCAACATCAGTGCCCCACCTTACAAATGCTTGTGGCTGAAAGGTAGCAAGTCCCTGCAGTAATGTTCCAACATCTAGTGGAAAGCCTTCCCAGAAGAGTGTAGGCTGTTATAGCAGCAAAAGGTAGGACCAACTCCATATTAATGCCCATGATTTTGGAATGAGATGTTCGATGTGTCCACATACTTTTAGTCATGTAGTAGTGATACCTAAAAGTACATTTGTAACGTGTTGCTGGTGGGAGATACAGTAGGACCCGGTCCACTGGCGGAACGAGATAAGAACCCATAGGCTGACATGTAGGCTGCTATCTTAAACATGACTGTGGATATTCATGGTCACACACACACACACACACACACACACACACACGTTGAGCATGACATTTGACAGAGCCATTATGAATGACCACAGAATACAAATAGTCAAGGGGGAGCTTTCTCCATTCTACACACAGACACCCGGAAGCATAATAAAGGTTATGTTCTCTAGATCATGGGTTATGACCCTTTCAGTAGCCTATATCAATCTGCATAACATTCTGTTTTCAGAGTATGTTTATGTGTGTGTATATATGTGCGTATGGTGTTCTCCTGTTTGCCTGTTGCATGTCCACCCCCAGAGACCAAGCAAACAGAAACAAGCCTAATTGGTTGGCAGCAGCTCTCTCATGCCCTCCACCACATAATCTCAGGAGGGACCTTCTTTCTAGTTCCTAGTTCCTCCTAGATCTCCTGTTCTCATGGAGGCAGTTGATACTGGCACTGAGAACCTAGCAGCAGACCTTCGACGCTGCTTCAAGGACCTCACACGCTTTACTCCAATAACCATCATTACATGCTGCAGAAAATCAATAACAGGCTCATTCAATCTTTAGCATCACATTGCTTCCTTTAGGAAGCCACACACACTGTAGAATTTAACTGTGTTAATAGACATAACTCGATATCTATGTGTCCTCTTTCAATAATCCGCAACGGACTCAGTTTGCAAATTAATATACAGTACACTATAGATTGTCAGCTACTAACTTAAATTTATGACCTGTTGTTCTTTGACAGTACAACATAAAAAATTAGTATTGGAAAGGGAACAGTCTGTTTTATACTGTAATCCATTTCTTGATCCAGTCCTCCATTCATTACACATCCTCACATCTTGCCAAGAGTTGTTTTTCTTCAGCATTTAACCTTGTATCAGATGGAAGTGCCCTGACATTTAGCCCCAGCATTTCCTTGGTGTTTAGTGGTCTCACAGACAATGCCGTGGATGACATGCTGTGGGAAGACAAGCAGACTCCCACACTAAGGAGCATGCAGACATCAGTCTGGCTACTATACTTTACCCTCCCCACTAGCTAAGTAGCTGCCTGCCTCCAGTTCAAATGCTTTTCTCATTTCCTTTAGAAAACATCCTTCCACCCACATGACTTCAATGGAGCTTGATTTAGACCTTGTATCGAAGGTGGGAGGAGCAGCGTGTGTGTGTTGGTGTGTGTGTGTGCCTGTGTGTGTACAGAGGAGAGTTTAATGAAATGCATGTCCGGTGTTTCAAAATAAAAAAGTAGTAACTCAAAGTAGTGATTTGCTGCTACACAGGAGAGAGCGAGCAGCTCAGAGCTCCACACAACATATACATCTGTGTAACACACACACACAGCAAGCCGGAATGGCCGTCCGCCTCCCAGCAAGCCCATTAACACATAGTAGGACACTGAGCCCAAATGGCCATCTGCCCATTACCAGACAGTGATGGGATGAGCAACAGGAACATAAAAACAGAGCCGCTCCACATTAATACTATGCTGGCCTGTGTATAACAGTTACAGTGTATTCATAAAGTTATTATTCTAAAATTGGTAACATTTGTTGGTTTTTTCCCTCAGCAATCTGCACAATATAGTGTATAAGATAAGGTTTGTAGTGATTCTTATGTTGTTGATGTAAAAAAATATTTGTCAGTGGTGTGTAATGACGAGCAAACAGACGATGCACTTGACACATTTATGAAATTGCGTATTCCAGTTACTAATAAGCATGCACCCATTAAGAAAATGACAAAAAATGGTATTGAAAAATTGTATGGTGGAGAGGGGTCAGGCAAAAAGAATGGCAAATAAGTCTGGCTGCACAACCGATTGACAAACATACTGCAGAATAGAGAAATCATTTGACTAAACTGAATAAAAAGAAGAAGAAACTACACTATGAAACATAGATAAATGACAAAGTATTATAGAAAAAAGCTTTGGAGCACCTTAAATGACATTTTGGGAAAAAAGGCAAACTCATTAATTGAATCAGATGGCTCATTCGTCACAAAATCAACTGATATTGCCAACTACTTTATTGTAGTTGGCAATATCAAACTTAGGCATGACATGCCAGCAACAAATGCCAGCAACAAATGCTGACACTACACATCCAAGTATATCTGATCAAATTATGAAAGACAAGCATTGTCATTTTGAATTCCGTAAAGTGAGTGTGGAAGAGGTGAAACAATTATTGTTGTCTATCAAAAATGACTAGCCACCGGGGTCTGACAACTTGGATGGAAATTTACTGTGGATAATAGCGGACGAGATTGCCACTCCTATTTGCCATATTTTCAATTTAAGCCTACTAGAAAGTGTGTGCCCTCAGGCCTGGAGGGAAGCAAAAAGTCAGTAAAGCCCCCTTTACTGGCTACAATAGCCAACCAATCAGCCTGTTACCAACCCCTAGTAAACCTTTGGAAATAATTGTGTTTGACCAGATACAATGCTATTTTACAGTAAACAAATGGACAAACTTTCAGCATGCTTATAGGGAAGGACATTCAACAAGCACAGCACTTACACAAATGACTGATGATTGGCTGAGAGAAATTGATGATGAAAAGATTGTGGGGGCTGTTTTGATAGACTTCAGTGCGACCTTTGACATTATCGATCATAGTCTGCTGCTGGGAAAAACGAATGTGTTATGGCTTTACACCCCCTGCTATATTGTACATAAAGAGTTACCTGTCTAACAGAACCCAGAGGGTGTTCTTTAATGGAAGCCTCTCCAACATAATCCAGGTAGAATCAGGAATTCAATCTTTACTAAAGCCAGTGTTTCTATGAAGGTGGATGACTCAACACTATACGTCTGCTACTACAGCGACTGACATGACTGCAACACTTAACAAAGAGCTGCAGTTAGTTTCAGAGTGGGTGGCAAGAAAATAAACATAACATTTAATAAAATTAAAAGCATTGTATTTGGGACAAATTACTTCATCACTACTTGTATTTATCACTCCTCTTTCACCCCAGCTGCCAAACTAACCATGACTCAGATGACCATCCTACCCATTCTAGATTACGGAGACATCATTTATAGATCGGTAGGTAAGGGTGTTCTTTACCAGTTCAGCCATCAGATTTGCCATCAATGCTCCATATAGGACACATCACTGCACTCTATACTCCTCTGTAAACTGGTCATCTCTGTATACCCGTTGCAAGACCCATTGGTTGATGCTTATTTATAAAACCCTCTTAGGCCTCACTCCCCCCTATCTGAGATATCTACTGCAGCCCTCATCCTCCACATACAACACCCGTTCTGCCAGTCACATTCTGTTAAAGGTCCCCAAAGCACACACATCCCTGTGTCGCTCGTATTTTCAGTTCGCTGCAGCTAGCCACTGGAACGAGCAGCAACAAACACTCAAACTGGACAGTTTTATCTCAATCTCTTCATTCAAAGACTCAATCATGGACACTCTTACTGACAGTTGTGGCTGCTTTGCATGATGTATTGTCATCTCTACCTTCTTGCCCTTGTGCTGTTGTCTGTGCCCAATAATGTTTGTACCATGTTTTCTGCTGCTACCATGCTGTGTTACTACCATGTTGTTGTCATGTTATGTTGTCATGTGTTGCTGCCTTGCTATGTTGTCTTAGGTATCTCTTTTGGTAGTGTTGTTTTGTCTCTTGTCGTGATGTGTGTTTGGTCCTATATTTATATTTTATTTATTTTTATTTTAATCCTAGCCCCCCGTCCCCGCAGGTCTTTTGCCTTTTGGTAGGCCGTCATTGTAAATAAGAATTTGTTCTTAACTGACTTGCCTAGTTAAATAAAAGGTTAAATAAATAAACAAACCCCAACATTTGTTTTGAGAGGTATTGACATGTTGAATGTAGGGATTGGCATTTGAAATGATTCCAATATTTTGGAATCATTTCCAATATTTTTTCGAATATTCGAATACTCGAAAATGTTTTAATGCTGCTGCCGTTCCATTATGTAATTAGCCTGACATGACGCAACGCATTCAGTGACAATAATTGTGACTGTTAAGCTACTAGAATACATAACAGTTAAATAAACAACACAAATGCAAGATACATTTATTGAACATGACGAAAAGACATTGAACTTAAAAGGGAGTGCACTAACACCTAGCCTACGTACATTGAACAAAATTAAACACATGGTTGTTTGGTTGTCAACATGATCGAAATACCTCCACACCTCGCTTCGCTTGCTTGCCATTTTTCTGGTTTTGAGCGCCAAATGATAGACTGCAGCAGAACGCAGAATGGCCATACTTTTTTGATTATTATTTATTAAATAACTTAAAACGTCACAACTCTTATAATACATGACACAAGGAACACTTTTTACGAAAGTATTTTTATTTTTTTTTATCCTTTGAACTACCGTCATAAGTATTCGAAACAAGTATTCGAATACTAACTTCATTTAGGATATTTGAGTATTAAAGTAATCGTGCCCATCCCTAGTTAAATGCACCAAGCTGTCTGTTTGAACTACTGGCGCACTGCTCGGACACCCATGCATACCCCACAAGACATGCCACAGAGGTCTCTTCACAGTCCCCAAGTCCAAAACAAACTATTGGAGGCGCACAGTACTACATAGAGCCATGACCACATGGAACCCTATTCCACATTAAGTAACTGATACATACAGTAAAATTAGATTTAAAAAAACTATAAAAATACACCTTATGGAACAGCCGGGATTGTGAAGCAACACAAACATAGGCACAGACACGATAACATACACACTATACACACACGTACACATGTATTTTGTACTGTAGATATGTGGTAGCGGTGGAGTAGGAGCCTGGGGGCACACAGTGTGTTGTGAAATCTGTGAATGTATTGTGATGTTTTTAAAATGGCATAAACTGCCTTAATTTTGCTGGACCCCAGGAAGAGTAGCTGCTGCCTTGGAAGCAGCTATTAGGGATCCATTATAAATACAAATACACACAATACCCAATAATGACAAAACAAAAATAGGTTTTTAGATATGTTTGAAATGTATATACAGTTGAAGTAGGAAGTTTACCTACACCTTAGCCAAATACATTTAAACTCAGTTTTTCACAATTCCTGATATATAATCCTAGTAAACATTCCCTGTCTTAGGTCAGTTGGGATCACCACTTTATTTTAAGAATGTGAATGTCAGAATAATAGTAGAGAGAATGATTTTATTTCAGCTTTTATTTCTTTCATCACATTCCCAGTGGGTCAGAAGTTAACATACACTCAATTATTATTTGGAAGCATTGCCTTTAAATTGTTAAACTTGGGTCAAATGTTTCAGTTGGCTTCCACAAGATCCCACAATAAGTTGGGTGAATTTTGGCCCATTCCTCCTGACAGAACTGGTGTAACGGAGTCAGGTTTGTAGGCCTCCTTGCTCGCACACACTTTTTCAGTTCTGTCCACAAATCTTCTATAGGATTGAGGTCAGGGCTTTGTGATGGCCACTCCAATACCTTTACTTTGTTGTCCTTAAGCCATTTTGCCACAGCTTTGGAAGTATGCCATTGTCCATTTGGAAGACCCATTTGTGACCAAGCTTTAACTTCCTGACTGATGTCTTGAGATGTTGCTTCAATATATCCACATAATTTTCCTTCCTCAAGATGCCATCTATTTTGTGAAGTGCACCAGTCCCTCCTGCAGCAAAGCACCCCCACAACATGATGCTGCCACCCCCGTGCTTCACAGTTGGGATGGTGTTCTTCGGCTTCCAAGCCTCCCCCTTTCTCCTCCAAACATAATGATGGTCATTATGGCCAAACAGTTCTATTTTTGTTTCATCAGACCAGAGGACATTTCTCCAAAAAGTATGATCTTTGTCCCCATGTGCAGTTGCAAACCGTAATCTGGCTTTTTTATAGTGGTTTTGGAGCAGTGGCTTCTTCCTTGCTGGGCGGCTCCCTGACCAAGGCCCTTCTCCCCCGATTGCTCAGTTTGGCTGGCCGGCCAGCTCTAGGAAGAATCTTGGTGGAGATGGCGCCGACCGAAATGGCAGCTTCGCGACTAGCCCTTAGGAAACTCTGCAACAAGCATTTCGCTACACCCGCATTAACATCTGCTAACCATGTGTATCTGGCCAATACAATTTTATTTTATTTCTTCAATTTAAGAATGATTTAGGCCACTATGTGTTTGGGGACCTTCAATGCTGCAGAAATGTTTTGGTACTCTTCCCCAGATCTGTACCTCTGAGCTCTATGGACAATTCCTTTGACCTCATGGCTTTGTTTTTGCTCTGACATGCACTGTCAACTGTGGGACCTTAAATAGACAGGTGTGTGTCTTTCCAAATCATGTCCAATCAATTGAATTTACCACAGGTAGACTCCAATCAAGTTGTAGAAACATCTCAAGGATGATCAATGGAAACACGATGCACCTGAGCTCAATTTCGAGTCTCATAGCAAAGGGTCTGAATACTTATGTAAATAAGGTATTCATGTTTTTTATTTATTTGCCAAAATTTCTAAAAACCTGTTTTCACTTTGTCATTATGGGGAATTGTGTGTAGATGGATGAGGAATTGTTTTATTTAATCAATTTTAGAAAAAGGCTGTAACATAACAAAATCTGGAAAAAGTAAAGGGGTCTGAATCTTTTCCGAATGCACTGTACACAGTGTATCATATTGAGCCTGAATGGTGGTCTGTGCCCAGCTTGCTCATTACGAGAGAGAGGAGAGATATTAAAGAGACGTGTGCTGTGGAGAGTCTTCACCTCATTCCCTGTAGCCAGCTGCTTCTTACAGCGCCATGGTGACCCTGGCCAGTCTGCTCCTTCTGACAATGTCCACCCCCAAGCGGGACAATCAGCAGGGGGCAGATGTTCAATCTCAGTAGCGCACACACACACGCGTGCATGCACATACACACACACGCACACAACCACACAGACACAGTTGGGCTAGTGTAATGAGACCGTAACATCCTCTTTCTCACTCTGACATAAGGGCCGTTGTTAGTGGCCGGACCTGACATGTCACCCTGCTGAGTTTTTACTTCCAAATTGATTCTTTCTGTATGCCTGTTGGCCAACTATTCAATAGGAGTCACAAGCCAAGAAACACTGATTACATGCACATTTACAGACAAATGGACATAAACACGAGAAACGAAAAAGAAACACACACACACACACACACCTACCTTCTATTCCCTCTGCATTCCAACTAAGCTTTCAGGCTAACGTTTAATGCTGAAGGTTTTACTTGTGGATGTGGAGCTGTTGAACTCCAGCAGTGACGAATGCACCTGCCTCCCGAGGTGCTGTGCACATTAGTATGACTAAACAAACTAAGATGGGCGAGCAGCAGGGGTGTCATGAAGAGACGATTACGATGCTTACCGACCTACGCACTGTCACCCTAACCAGATCAAAGCCGACTTCAGAGAGAGAGAGAGAGAGAGAGAGAGAGAGAGAGAGAGAGAGAGAGAGAGAGAGAGAGAGAGAGGTGGGGGGTAGTAAAACAGACAAGGGGAGTGGGTTGGAGAGGGGTTCAACAACACCCACAATACATGACTATGAGCTGGCAGTGGAGGTGGCGATGCCTATCCTGAGCTGCCAAAAGCCTCTGAGCCTCTAGTTCACAGTACCCAGAGCCTGGGTATAGCAGGTACACACTGAGGTCTGCCAGGGCTGAGTACTGCAGTTGAAAGGGTGTCGTAGGGGTTAATTTAGCCCTTCTAAATTAAATTGACATTTGTTGGTGGTGAACACAGAATTAATGAAAGAAGCCAAATCTCAAATTAAGCAATGGGCTTGAAGACTCAAAGAACACACTGTGAGTATACTGTCTCTAAGACAGCTTCAGTGTATTTGGCAGCCCATTAAGTGCTGTGTATCTCGCATGCAATGCATAGTTTATTGCCCTCACGGCCCACATGTTTTCCCCCTGCGAGGTCAACCCGTTTCCTCCAGTCTCTCTCTACCGCTCCCAATGGCCAGTTAGAACTACTTTTGTTTTGATCAAGAACTTGTGGAAGTGTGTTGTCCCTTTCAATTGTGCTGATAAAGGCTGCATGTTGATGTTTAAAAACTTGATTACTTTATGAATTTTGAATGAAGAGAATAATGAACTGATGATTATTTCAGCTGCACCTTGACAGCTCATCAAGTTGAGCAATATTTAAATCACTTGTTGACTAATCAAAGGTTCTAATTTAGCTAACTACATGACCACTTTCATTACATTTTCTGGAGGCGTACAAATTAGATTTATCTCCATAACAGAATATTCATATTTCCCTACATCATATCATGCATTTCTTGATAACAGAACACTAACTCCTAAATATAGCCTATCCATTGCTAATCCATAGGATTACTGCTGCTTAGTCACACAACACAGGACTTTGAAGAACTGCAGGTGTTCTGAGACATTGGAGCTTGGGGCATCTACTGTAAGTGCCCACTTGAATAGACCAGACCATCTCAATCAATATGAGATAAGGAGAGGGAGAAAAATAAAATGAGTGTGTGAGTTAGAGAGAGAGAGAGTGAGTGGGGGGGGGGGACAGAGAGAAATAAAGAGAATAGAGGCATAAAGAGAAGCAGAGACAGATTCATGTTTGTGTGATGGTGCATAAGAAAGTAGCATAATTGTACAATCATATGCCTATCATATTTCAAAGACGTTCATCTGAAAACTTTGTGAAATTAAGTTGAGACATGATCTTGAAATAACAATAATTCTGAGCTCTTCAATGTTTCAAATTCGATTCAACTTGGGTGTATAGGTCTAGATGTTGCAGTTCCTAATTGTAAAGTAAAAACTATAGTTCAAATTGCTCTTCGGTACATCATAGCTTCTTAGTTCTTCTAAACTAAGTGTATCATAGGCCTACAGTGTGTTAGGTAGCCTAAACACACCTTCATGTGTAACACACAGAAGGACACTATTATAACCACCATGTGATTTAACCAGCTCATCAAACCTCGCTTACTGGAATACACCGATCTACGTGAAAAAAGGCTCATCCAGAAACAACATGTGCTACCTGTCAATTTCAATAAGTGATCGTCATCGTTTTGACCGTCCGAAATTGTACATTAATGTTTTAGACAATTAATATGCCATACGAAATGTGACCAGGGCTTGTTAGGTTACATAGAGCAACAAACCTTTAAGTGCATCTGTCATGACCAAATAGTTATTTTTTTAAATCAACCTTTTATGGTACAATGATTAAAATGATGGAATATGGATTCAAACCCCTGAAGAGGAATATTTGGTGGAAAGTGGACATGCACATTTTCCAACTATGTCAGCAAACACAGGAAATGTAGGCCTTATGACAATATTATAACTAATGACTAAAATGTACTCTTTATTACTAATGGCTCAGTTGGTAGAGCATGGCGGTTGCAACGCCAGGGTTGTGGGTTCGATTCCCACGGGGGGCCAGTTTGACAACGCATGCACTCACTTTTATTTTTTAACCTTTATTTAACCAGGCAAGTCAGTTAAGAACACATTCTTATTTACAATGACAGGGTCAGCCCCTGGAGAAAATTAGGGATAAGTGCCTTGCTCAAGGACACATCAGCAGGTTTTTCACCTTGTCAGCTCGGGTATTCGAACCAGCGACCTTTCGGTTACTGGCCCAATGCTCTAACCTCTAGGCTACCTGCTGCTCACTACTGTAAGTTGCTCTGGATAAGAGCGTCTGCTAAATGACTAAAATGTAAATGTAATGAATAAGAATTATAATCAATCTCTACAGCCTAAGGAAAACAGTCAGATGGTGATAATTTCAGAAGCCATTTAAACTGACAGAGCCATTTCTCAAAGCAATAGTGAAACAATGTAACAGAGAATTCCTAACCAATAAATCAGAGGAAAGCACACATTTTAGTTATGACAACAAACAGCAGGAAATAGCTCATAGCTGAGAACAAGCACTGATGTCAACCTGGCCAAAAGCTGATGGTGACATGCCACACAGTAGGTCAAGTGCAAGGCGACTTATTTACCTATCCAGTGATGATAAGGCAATCCGACTAGTTTATGACCTTGTAGTGGAACTGGTATAGGCTACCCGTGAAAAGAAAACAAAACATTGTTGCATGACATCACTCCTCCAACAAAGAAGAGTCAGCAACATTGTCAACAATAGGCCTACAATAAGCACAAGACAAGCATGGAAGACTGACCAAGTTGTTGGCACCAAAAGTCCAATATATCACCATAAATGTCATGCCATCCCATTGGGCCAAAACTGGTTGAATCAAAACATTTAAACCCCCCAAAATATATGTGATGACGTTGAATCAACGTGGAAAACTGATTAGATTTGCAAAAAGTAATCAACATAAGGGCAGCTTTTTTTGACCCAACTTTAACCTAAATCCAATGACATGGTGCATTTTTTTTGTTGATTTCACGTTGAATTCAAGTTAGTTGAAAACTCAACCAAATGTGGGCCTAAATCAAAACTAGACGTTGAACTGACGTATGTGCCCAGTGGGATGTGCGCGTAATCATCGAGACCTTCTAGGCTATTCCATCCATCCATCCATCACCCAACATTTATGCCAACTTTGCGCCCCGGAATCGTTGAGGCGCACATTCTGGCATGCCAAATTCATCATATAGTTAAACCACAATAACTACATCGAAGCATCTCCACTACATTGTTGTCACCTCCACTAAATGTTTG
Source organism: Thymallus thymallus (assembly GCA_023634145.1). Classification (NCBI taxonomy): domain Eukaryota; kingdom Metazoa; phylum Chordata; class Actinopteri; order Salmoniformes; family Salmonidae; genus Thymallus; species Thymallus thymallus. The sequence goes on along the minus strand of CM042380.1, from coordinate 17,393,918 downwards.
CTAGGCTAATAATACATTGCCTATCCTCTGGCATGCGCACCTTCGTAACCATCACCCTGTCTGGAGCTATTCACCATGCCCGTTTAGTGCTCCTGTCACTTTATCATGACTTTCAACTCGTGCGACCGACAGGGAGTTTATATTTTATGATCTTATCGCGAACTCGAACACTCAAAACTCTATACAATTCACCCGATACAAAAGTCGCCGAGACACATCGAAAAAAAGACGAGCCTCATCTTCTCGAGAGGGTTGGTTAGTTTCGCCTGTTAAAGGGTTTAGGACATCGTTTTTTTCTCCATAAACGAGGACCTCCCCTTACTTCCTAATTCCAGTATTCGTCAATATTACAGAGTATTTCGCTTAGACATGGTTTCACAGTACCTCGTAAAGGTCTCCGGAAGCCATCCTGCCGTGCGGACTTCGGCGGCGCGGCGTTCTTGCCTGCCTTGTTGGCTTTTTTGGATCCTATTCGCTCGGTGTTTTGGCGAAATCCTTGATAGACGGGTATTAGCGAACAGCCTTGTTATTCTGAGCCAGCCGCAGTAGCAGATCATCAGACAGTGTCAATCGAGCCCGGCGCTCTGCGATGGATCGCTCTTCACTTAAAACAAACAACCAAGGGGAGATTGGGGCGGTGCTGTTTATTCAGTGCCGTGTGGATGACTTAAATTAGTCAACATATGAACGTAATCATGTGTGAAATGCGCTCCAGTCCCTTGCGCTGTGGAGGTAGCCCAATCTCCATGAATCAAATGGATGATGAATAGACGTCTTCTGTTGAGGGACACCAAATGATGAGTCCAATTTGCTTCCCTTTCCTGTCTGTCCAGTTGAATTGAGATGATAATTTGATTAACTAATTGGTTTTATAATCAATTTCACCTAGCACATTTGTTATTGTGAGTAATGCGAGGTAGTACATTTGATTAGATAATTGTCATTGCTCATTATAGTAGACTTATTGCCCTCTTCCATTTTAATGCAATTTTTCACATTCAATGTTAAAATTACATGATGGTTCTGACGCTCACTGTAATGAATGTTCTCCATGTAATAACATGGCTGTTAACATGTATTTAACCTAAATGAGATAGGCCTACTTTTCCAATACTGAATGGGTTAACTTTACTCACCAGGTGTAAATGAAATGCTGAATATAATAGGCCAGCTCCTTTGAATAGCTTTGTATTTTAGTTGGTGCCTAAACTCAACTGGTTATTAATTTAATTAAGAATACGATGATCATTGCTTTTTCAATACTGACATAGTATGGACTCACATTTGTTTGATATTTCAAATCAGAACCCTGCAGAACCTGTTGCATACCACATCCAGGGTTGCCCAGCCTCGACTTGATAAACGAATGCAATGCAAAGAAGACTGTGACAGTGATAAGCTACAGTGTGGTACTTTCAACAGTTGTGTATGTCACTATTGACAGTTTAGTGGATAAGGGAAATAGATAATGTTGATATTATTGCTTTATATTGATTATAATTAGAGAGCTTTTTAGGTACTTCTTACATACTTGGTGGCCTGTGATACCCATTTAACTGGCTATGGTTTGCTTACATATGAAACTCTTAATAAATGCTCTACACACATTTAGCCCCTACTCTCTAGATATTTGGTTTCTCTCCACAGAGACAGACAGTAGGGGTTATTTGTGTTCCAGTAAGGCTATGTGTGTGTGTGTGTGTGTATGGCTGACCACAAACCACACCCTTCAACCCCACCCCCAACAACGGCCTCTAAGCCAACACAGCAGCATGGTTGATGGAAAGTTATGGCTTGTGGATCTTCATGTGACCCCATTTACTGTCCTCTGTCTGCGTCTCTCTCTCCTACTGCAGTTCATACAGCCTCATTCTGAATCATGGGTTTTCCCTGGCCATTTTATGACCACAACACAGGGGGAATGTATTTTCAATGACAGGCAAAATAAACGGGAGTTTCCTCAATGTGGTCAGAGGATGACACCATTTGTAACTGTATAACAAACCCTCTTGGAGTATCAAACAAGTGCTGAACATTTGTGAGAATGATTTGTAGGGATGCTACTGGCATGTTAAAACATTGACCTCAGACACGTTTTGGGACATCTCTAGTAGTAAGGGAATGAGGAAATGACAGAGGAGGAAGTGTAGTCTGAATAGATTCCAGGTTGCTGTATGAGATCCCTCTGAGGATAAGTCACCTTTTCCATTTGCTGAAAACACCAAGTCTATCATATGCTTCCAGCGGCTCTGCATTTCATTATATTAGGCATGACTAGGCAAAGTGTTATGTGACAGGTTTTAAAGCAAGGCCAAATCTGAGAGAGGGAGAGAGAAGAATAAGAAATCACACCACTGAAAAAGTTAAATTCTCTGCATTTCTAGTTGTGAAACCAATATATGTTATTGGTATGATGGACACAAACATCTACCTTCTACAAAACCGCTGTAGGCCTATCATGTACATTACTACTAAGAGATAGATAGATAGATAGATAGATAGATAGATAGATAGATAGATAGATAGATAGATAGATAGATAGATAGATAGATAGATAGATAGATAGATAGATAGATAGATAGATAGATAGATAGATAGATAGATAGATAGATAGATAGATAGATACAGTGGGGAGAACAAGTATTTGATACACTGCCGATTTTGCAGGTTTTTCCACTTACAAAGCATGTAGAAGTCTGTAATTTTTATCATAGGTACTCTTCAACTGTGAGTGACGGAATCTAAAACAAAAATCCAGAAAATCACATTGTATGATTTTTAAGTAATGAATTTGCATTTTATTGCATGACATAAGTATTTGATACATCAGAAAAGCAGAACTTAATATTTGGTACAGAAACCTTTGTTTGCAATTACCGAGATCATACGTTTCCTGTAGTTCTTGACCAGGTTTGCACACACTGCAGCAGGGATTTTGGCCCACTCCTCCATACAGACCTTCTCCAGATCCTTCAGGTTTCGGGGCTGTCGCTGGGCAATACGGATTTTCAGCTCTGGCCAAAGATTTTCTATTGGGTTCAGGTCTGGAGACTGGCTAGGCCACTCCAGGACCTTGAGATGCTTCTTACGGAGCCACTCCTTAGTTGCCCTGGCTGTGTGTTTCGGGTCGTTGTCATGCTGGAAGACCCAGCCACGACCCATCTTCAATGCTCTTACTGAGGGAAGGAGGTTGTTGGCCAAGATCTCGCGATACATGGCCCCATCCATCCTCCCCTCAATACGGTGCAGTTGTCCTGTCCCCTTTGCAGAAAAGCATCCCCAAAGAATGATGTTTCCACTTCCATGCTTCACGGTTGGGATGGTGTTCTTGGGGTTGTACTCATCCTTCTTCTTCCTCCAAACACGGCGAGTGGAGTTTTGACCAAAAAGCTCTATTTTTGTCTCATCAGACCACATGACCTTCTCCCATTCCTCCTCTGGATCATCCAGATGGTCATTGGCAAACTTCAGACGGGCCTGGACATGCGCTGGCTTGAGCAGGGGGACCTTGCGTGCGCTGCAGGATTTTAATCCATGACGGCGCAGTGTGTTACTAATGGTTTTCTTTGAGACTGTGGTCCCAGCTCTCTTCAGGTCATTGACCAGGTCCTGCCGTGTAGTTCTGGGCTGATCCCTCACCTTCCTCATGATCATTGATGCCCCACGAGGTGAGATCTTGCATGGTGCCCCAGACCAAGGGAGATTGACCGTCATCTTGAACTTCTTCCATTTTCTAATAATTGCGCCAACAATTGTTGCCTTCTCACCAAGCTGCTTGCCTATTGTCCTGTAGCCCATCCCAGCCTTGTGCAGGTCTACAATTTTATCCCTGATGTCCTTACACAGCTGTTTGATTGAGTGTGTGGAGTCCGTTTGATTGAGTGTGTGGACAGGTGTCTTTTATACAGGTAACGAGTTCAAACAGGTGCAGTTAATACAGGTAATGAGTGGAGAACAGGAGGGCTTCTTAAAGAAAAACTAACAGGTCTGTGAGAGCCGGAATTCTTACTGGTTGGTAGGTGATCAAATACTTATGTCATGCAATAAAATGCAAATTAATTATTTAAAAATCATACAATGTGATTTTCTGGATTTTTGTTTTAGATTCCGTCTCTCACAGTTGAAGTGTACCTATGATAAAAATTACAGACCTCCACATGCTTTGTAAGTAGGAAAACCTTCAAAATCGGCAGTGTATCAAATACTTGTTCTCCCCACTGTAGATAGATTAGCTAAATTAGCTGTACAGGTAAGTATACAGTTATATTTACAGATAAGTGAATACTTGCATGGTTACACAAACTGTACAGGTAAATGACAGGAAGAGATACTTTAATAGCTAAATGTGTGGATGATATCATTTGGGGTAATAATAGTAATTCCCTTAAAATACAGTCCTTAGTGCGCAGGGTTTAATTACAGACAACTGCACGTATTGAACATTCGATATACTAAAAGCAATGAGAAAAGGTGCAACTGACAGGATAATAATATGCATTCCTGAGTGAATGCCTACGTAAGTTAGGTCCAAGAATTACTAGCAATATTGCACGTGATATGATATAACAACTGTACATGAGTATGTATATACAGGCCTGCATGAATTAATAGGTCCTGAGTGAATGAGGGCTGACGGACCAGAGTTACTCACAGATGGATGCATAATTGTTAAACTAGGTCCTAGCACCCCAACAGTTCCAGATATATGTTGCCGACGGCACGGCACTCCGGTGAGGCATTATATAGTCTAATAGGGTGCTTCCACTTTCATCCTCCTCATCTTCTCACCCTCATCTTCTCACCCAGTAGCAGGGGCTGAATGGTATTGAAGGCACTGGAGAAGTAAAAAAACATAACCCTCACAGTGCAACCTGCGTTGTCCAGGTGAGAGAAGGCCCTCTGCAGAAGGTAGATGATTGCATCATCCACCCCGATGTTGCGCTGATATGCAAACTGCAGGGGGTCCAGTGATGTACACACCAGGGGTCTGAGGTGAGCGAGGACTAACCTTTCCAGGGTCTTCATGATGTGGGATGTTAGCGCTACAGGTCTGAAGTCATTCAGGACAGTGGGGTGTGCCTTCTTGGGCACTGAGACGAGGCAGGATGATTTCCACAGCACAGGGACCCTTTCTAGGCTCAGGCTAAGGTTGAAGAGACGCTGGAGTATTCCACATAGTTGGTCAGCACAGACCCTAAGCACCCTTGGGCTGATGCCATCAGGGCCCGCCGCTTTCCACTGATGTAGTCTCTCCAGCTCTCTCTTCACTTGGTTGGTGGTGAAAGCCAGCCCAGGTGGGGGGATGGGGGGAATGGGGGGTGTTGAGGATCAGTCCAGGGGGAGCAAGGGCGGAGGTGGGGTCACTGATTGTCTCAGCAGAGGTGTTGTGAGCAAAGTGGGGGTGGGACAGCCGTGAGGGTGTGTGGTCTGGGGAGCTGGAAGGGAGGTGGACAGGGCCAGTATCAAACCTGTTAAAAAATTGGTTCAGCTCATTGGCTCTGTCCTGGGTCCCCTCCGTCTGCCCACTGTTTGACTTTTTGAAGCCAGTGATATTTCTCATACCCTTCCACACCTCTCTCACCTGGCTCTGCCTCAGCTTGTCCTCCATCTTCTCCTTATACACTCTCTTCCCCTCAGCAATCCGCAACTTCAGCTCCCTCTGGACGCATTTCAATTTGTCCTTGTCCTTGTCCCTCTCCTTGAAGGCCCTCTTCTTCTCATTCAGCAGGGCCTTCAGGTCGCTGGTGACCCAGGGTTTATTGTTTGGGAAACATCGTACCTTCCTGGTGGGTACAGTGTTGTCTACACAAAAATTAATATAGTCTGTTATGCAGTCAGTAAGTCCATCGATGTCCTCCCCATGAGCCTCACAGAGCACATCCCAGTCTGTTGTTTCAAAGCAGTCCTGTAGGGCCTCATTCGCCTCCGGGGACCATCTCGTGATGGTCCTGGTGGTCCAGGCTGCTGTTGGACCAAAGGCCTGTAGAGTGGGGTGAGGTGGACAAGGTTGTGATCCGATCTACCGAGGGGAGGGAGTGCAGTGGAGTTGTATGCGTCCTTGACATTAGCATATAACAAGTCCAGCGTTTTATTATTCCTGGTTGGGCACTTCACGAACTGTTTGAACGTGGGCAGCGTTGAAGAGAGAGATGCATGGTTAAAATCCCCCGAAATGGCAAAGAAAGCACTGGAATGCGCTGTCTGTAACCTCGCGATAACAGAGTGGATGACGTCACAAGCTGTGTTTGCGTCAGCGGAGGGCGGGATGTAAACAATAACAGCAATGACCGCCGTGAATTCCCTCTGCAAATAGTAGGGTCTCAGGCTAACGGCTAACAGTTCAATGTCCGGGCTACAAAACTCTTCCTTAAGAGTAATATGGTTCGGATTACACCATCTGTTGTTAACTAATAAAGCCAGCCCACCACCCTTGCTCTTACCGGAAGAGACGCGATCCCTGTCCGCTCTGATGGAAACCGCCGTTAGTGACGTTCTCTATGGGGATGTTATCGTTCAGCCAAGTCTCCGTGAAAAGCATTAGGCTCGTTTCTCGATAATCCCTTTGTCCACGGACAAGACCCTCGAGCTCGTCCATTTTGTTATGTAGTGACCTCACGTTGCCCATAATGATAGACGGTATAGCGGGCTTGTACTTGTACTTCCTCCACTTTGCCTTACATTTCAATCCTGCCCTACGTCCACAGCGTCGCCTTTTCAACTCGTCCGGAATATCAAACTTTTCCCTGGGATGCAGCAGCGCTGCGTGTGCTAAATCCAGGAGCTGGGCTCGGTTGTAAATAATAATAGTTGACTCCTGTCGACGTTCAGCTGCGATAAAATCCATAATCCTGAACTATTATAGTTCAACTGTAGCAAAATCAAAAATAAAACTAAAGAAAACGAACTAAAACAACAATTTATGCACGAACAACGGGAGCTGCTTAACAGGCGACCACTCAGGGCGGCGCCAATATAATTGGGTTATAAGTTATAAGTGCTCCTGATAAGTGCTACAATGCAGGGCCGGCCCGCCCATTAGGAAAGATTTGGCGATCACCTAGGGCGGCACTTGAATTGGAGGCGGCATTTTGACAATTGGCTGCTGCCCTCCGGCGCCCCTGATCATATTTTTGTGGTGCCTAGGGCGGCAGAACGTCCAGGGCCGCCCCTGCTACAATGCCTTATGACTGTATAATAACCCATCCTACCTATTGACCTTAAGTAACATGTTACTGCTGCTTTGGCAAATGCCCATGTTTAGCCATGGCTATTTACAGACCATGACAAAGGGTTTATGCCCTTCACTGTTAGAATGACAACACAATTATCAGGCCCTTTTGAACACGTGATGTCAGCTCTCTGCACTTTCAGCTCATACCTTACACCCAAATAATTTGTCCCTGAGAGGAAAATAGAGGAAGGGACAGAACTGCAATGACTCCAGTCTACTTTGATTATACAGCAGTGAATTTAAGCCTCCGTGTCCTAGCTTCTATATGTCACCAGACAAACCTAGCAGGAAAGTAGTGGGTGTGTGTGGTTTGTGATCATACATACCATTGTTTGTCTAATAAAATCAACTAGTGTGAATCCCCAGCAATGGTCATTTTCCATAGTCGGTTTAGATTTTAAAACCTTGTTTCACACTACATCTATTTTAGAAAATCTGTACTTGTGTGTTTTGCCATCAAGCCTTTAAAGTCAGGGTGCTTATGTGGCTTACTTCTTTGACAGAGCTAGGTTTGACCTATGCTAAAACAGCCTCTATCTATCTAATTTAATCCCCCTGTAGTTTACATATCAAGGTTCAGTCTGTCTTTTACAGTCCTTCAAGCCATTATAAACCAATAGTATTTGTGTTTGAGCCCTCACAGACATATTTGACCCTGTACCAGTTGAGAATGATGACTCATTATTTGGCGATATGGAAGAACAGACTTATTTGACTTTGTACCAGTTGGGAGTGATGACTCATTATTTGGCGATATGGAAGAACAGACTTATTTGACCTTGTACCAGTTGGGAGTGATGACTCATTATTTGGCGATATGGAAGAACAGACTTATTTGACCTTGTACCAGTTGGGAGAGATGACTCATTATTTTGCGATATGGAAGAACAGACATATTTGACCTTGTACCAGTTGGGAGTGATGACTCATTATTTGGCGATATGGAAGAGATTGTTTTTCTCATCCCTCCTGTCACATGTCTGGTTGTCTGAATGGGGGAAATTCTGTAAATTAAGAGGACTCAATGTAATTGGAAAGATTAGACATTGAAGACTATAATGAATACAGCTTTGATGTCATACAAGCAAGCCAAACGTGCACTTCACATTTCGTCATCATAAAACTCATGTCACATACAGTGTCAACGTTTATAATCACTGTTTGATGTACAGTTACGAGATGACATAGGGTCATACCCTGGGTCGTTATGAACAGCATGAGCCTATGTTTGTCTATTGGGAAGAAAATAGACAAACATAGCATGCATAGCTCCTTTCTATGCACAACTAAATATAGGTATTATACAATCTGACAGCAGTGGGTATGGCGGCGTTTTCGCAGGCGTTTCATACGGGCAGTTATACAGGATAGTTCATGGCTGTTTCTCAGGAGCCTGGTGGTGCAGTTACCTCTTTTTGGATGGAGCAGGTCATTCAGTGGATGGTCAAGAGTGTGCATGTCCTTCGCAACAGCACTCCACCATATTCCAGACAAGGCCTGACCAGTTAGATTGGTTGTTGTTACCACTAGTATTTCCTGTCCTCCCAGGATTAGTAATGCAGGTTGTGGATGGTCTCTAGAAAAACATATCCACATTTCCACAGACTTTTTTCCATTCAGGAGCATGTTGTTGGATGTGACCCACTCTTCCAGCTGCTTTGCCTCCAAGCACATGGAAGTGTCCTCTTGGATGCTGGTTTATTGTATGGCTCGGGACAGCCCTACATTGTCTGCATACTCAGTGTCCAGTGTCACTGAAGACAACTTTTCGGGTGGACATGTGAAGGAGAAACAGATATGGTGAAACCACGACCCCCCAGAGGTGACCTCTGACCCGGGGCTAAATGTGCCATTTGCTATCAGCCTCTGCCTTCTTCGGGTGGTGTAGCTGTGGGGCCAGGCTAGTAACTTTGGACACAATTCATTGTCAGACAGATGTTGCAGGAGCTTTGCGTGATCTACTCGATCAAAGGCTTTGGACATATCAGCATGTAACACCCTCACCATTGTTGGTTTTCTGGAGTCTGTAGCTGTCAGCCAGGAGTGTGTGGCTTTTACAAGGGCGTAGTAGTGCTGGACTTTGGTAGGTAGGCATACTGATTTGTGCACTCAGATAAAACGGTTGGCTTGAGTTTTTTTATGATGAAGTTAGAGAGATGGGCCTCCAGTCACTCGTTGTACAAGGGTTTGACACTTTAGGTATGGGACACACATTGTCAATCTTCCAGGCAGCAGGAACAGTCCCCTGCCAGTAGGAGGTATTAACAATGTGTGTGATGACAGGGACTAGATCTTCTGCATGCTCTTTTAGTAGCCAGTTTGGAATGCCATCAGGACCACATGCTTTATGTGGACTGAGTCTGGTCAGAGCTTGCTTTATCTGGCCAATGCTGCACAGCTCAACCTGCCTTGTAGGCATGGGCAGAGGGAAAATGGCAAGAGGTGTGGTGCTTGTCCATGCCTCAGCAATAAAGACATTGAAAACATCAGCCATGTCATTGTCTTTAATTCCCTCAACCTGTATTCTCCCTCCTGATGTTTTCTTACGTCCCAGTCCTTTGTTAATGAAGTCCCACCATTCCTCTTCTTTCTTCTCATGCTGTTTCAGTTTTGTAGTAGTTTATCTTTGCTGCCTTGATAAGCATTTGCACTGTGTTTCTGTATTTTCTCCATTTCATTGTTTTTCCCCATCTGTTGAAAATCTTCTGTCTTTTCCTGATGGCAGCCTTTATTCGTTCCGTCATCCATGGCTTGACCAGTGTTGGTGTTTTCTTATTTCTTATTGGAATGCATTCATCAAGTGCAGTTTGAATGCAGGAGTTAAACGTCTCCACCTTTGCATCGATGCTCTCCACCTCATATATGGAAGACCAGTCAGTACTGGCCATACATTGTGCCAAGGCCTCCTTTCTGTTCTGGGTTACCAGACCTCCTTTCTGTTCTGGGTTACCAGACCTCCTTTCTGTTCTGGGTTACCAGACATCCTTTCTGTTCTGGGTTGTTCCAGTAGGGGTGTTGTAGTGATTCCTCATGATGATCAGATCTAGGATGGAGACCCTCTGGTCTTATCTTTGATCACTTGTTTCATGTCTGGATGGGAGTTATCAGTATCTTGATGGGCAGGTGATTAAAGTCTCCACACAGGATGAGACCCATTTGGGGAGAGGACATCCTGATTACATCAACAGAGTTTATGAGATAATCCACAGTGTTCTGCTGAAGTGTTTTCTCATTTGCCCATGGTGGATGGTAGAATACTCCCACTACCAGAGTTGACACTGAGCTGGGGAGTCATTTAGGATGGAGCTGAAGCCACATACACTCAAATTCCTCTTTCACTAGGTCAGTTCTTCTCTTTGCCTGAGCACTGTGATTCACATACATAGCCACGCCCCCTCCTCTCATCCCCTCTCTGGACCTGTCATTTCTGAACAGCTGATAGTCTTGTATGAAATGAGATTCATCTGGAATATTTTTCTGGGCCCAAGTTTCAGTGACACATCCAATGTCTGCATTTACTGATTAAAGAAGCAGTTCAAATTCATCCACTTTGTTTATCAATGATCTTGAATTACAAACAAGCACATTCGGAGTCTCTACGATTTTTGGACGTATTTGCGACATCACATAATTCAGTTAGAACTCTGCATTCACGCGAGCGATTTTGTCTTTGATGTAGTTTAGGTCTGTTACCTTCTATTATCAATCATTTCCTCTGTCTAACCTTACCAGCTGTAGTCCCTCTCACCCTACCAGCTGTAGTCCCTCTCACCCTACCAGCTGTAGTCCCTCTCACCCTACCAGCTGTAGTCCCTCTCACCCTACCAGCTGTAGTCCCTCTCACCCTACCAGCTGTAGTCCCTCTCACCCTACCAGCTGTAGTCCCTCTCACCCGGCTTCTTGCGCGCATTATCCCGAAGCACTGAAGTTTGTCTCTGATATGTGGTGCCAGTGGAGGTGCATGAGTATTCCACGACTTTTGTACAATCCATTATCAAAGCCATGCTTAATCCGTTAAAAGAGCAAGGAAATGCAGTGCGTCTAAAAAAAACATGAAAAACAAACATTTCAAACATTGTAACACATGTTACTGTCAAGCGGCTGCCTGGAAGCGCCACCTGTGGCATCTAGTCTCTCCCTTCACACCAGAGAGGATATATATTCTCTCCCTCCACACCAGAGAGGATATCTAGTCTCTCCCTCCACACCAGATAAGATATCTCTCCCTCCACACCAGAGAGGATATCTAGTCTCTCCCTTCACACCAGAGATTATATCTAGTCTCTCCCTCCACACCAGAGAGGATATCTAGTCTCTCCCTTCACGCCAGATAAGATATCTCTCCCTCCACACCAGAGAGGATATCTAGTCTCTCCCTCCACACCAGAGATTATATCTATTCTCTCCTTCCACACCAGAGAGGATATCTCTCCCTCTACACCAGAGAGGATATCTAGTCTCTCCCTTCACACCAGAGATTATATCTAGTCTCTCCCTCCACACCAGAGAGGATATCTAGTCTCTCCCTTCACGCCAGATAAGATATCTCTCCCTCCACACCAGAGAGGATATCTAGTCTCTCCCTCCACACCAGAGAGGATATCTAGTCTCTCCCTCCACACCAGAGATGATATCTAGTCTCTCCCTCCACACCAGAGATGATATCTATTCTCTCCTTCCACACCAGAGAGGATATCTCTCCCTTTACACCAGAGAGGATATCTAGTCTCTCCCTCCACACCAGAGAGGATATGTAGTCTCTCCCTCCACATCAGAGAGGATATCTAGTCTCTCCCTCCACACCAGAGATGATATCTATTCTCTCCTTCCACACCAGAGAGGATATCTAGTCTCTCCCTCTACACCAGAGAGGATATGTAGTCTCTCCCTCCACATCAGAGAGGATATCTAGTCTCTCCTTCCACACCAGAGAGGATATCTAGTCTCTCCCTCTACACCAGAGAGGATATCTAGTCTCTCCACACCAGAGAGGATATGTATTCTGTGACGCATCAAATTCACTTTCAGTATTTGTTCCTCAATCCCTAAACACACACACACACATACACACACACACACACACACACACACACACACACACACACACACACACACACACACACACACACACACACACACACACACACACACACACACACACACACACACACACACACACACACACACACACACACACACACACACACACTCAAACTGTTGTGTCTTCAAATTTGGTCTAATAATATTCCCATAGTCTCCAAACTCTTCCCTTTCAATCGGTACCATGCTTATGCATTTGCTTTTCATATGTATTCTGTAAGAAACATGTAAGTTTAGACCTATCCATATAGCCCAATTCCCTCAAGTGGAAAGGGTTAAAAGCAAGTTTGCTGCAATTCCAAGTTTGCTGCAAGCTAATTTCTTGCAATTCTAAAGATTTGTCCAAGTCTTGTGCCATGTTAATATGATATATGAGTGAGAGTGACTAACAAAATCATTGGGGGCCCCCTGGAGGACAGGGACCCTAAGCGGTTGCTTATGGCTAGGGGTAAAGTGTTTCAGCTCTAACAGGGTTAAACCATAATCATGTGGCAGGTAGCCAGGAGAAAGGAGCAGGGAGGACTGCATATGAATAAATAAAGCCTTCTAGAGAGAGAGGAAGAGTGTGAGCTAGTGAGGATGAGAAACAAGAGAGATAGTGAGGAGAAGAGAAAGAGAGAGAAAGACAGAGAGAGTAAGCAATGGAGACAATGACAGATAGTTAGGGAGAAATAGAAAGAAATAGATGTAGAAAGACAGAAAGAGTGAGAGTGAGACAAATTATTAGAGGACAAATAAAAAATGGGCGCCACGAGCAGTGTTCCAGAATTGGGGTTAAACAATATCCTGATAGTGAGTCGATATCATCAATTGTGTGAGAAATAGAACATGCATCACACCAAATAATTTTTGGAGAACTGAATATTCCTCTCTGCACCACGGAACAGGCAGAGTGCGGTTACACAGTAACAGTTTGTGCATCCTTAACCAAGGAAAGAGGAACCATCCCAGTCTATCACAGAAGCCCCACATAGTTTATCAATTTCTCTCCTGGTGGCCCGCAAAGGATTCTGTCAAAAACAGCCATTAGGCATCTGACAAAAGTAATACACAACCAGGCTTTATCACCTTCTGTGAGACTCCCCAGAACTTTGATTTATTTTGCTCCTCAAGTGGCTGTTCGTTCTGGAGCAGCCTTTGCTGGGGAAAAGGTGAATTACTTTTATTCATCATTGCCAATGTCTGGGGTAGGCATGTTCTCATTGCAGAAGAACAGAATTAGGTTTATTTCTAAAGCAATGCATTGGGCGGGGGAAAAATAAAACACAGCGATGTCCCATTTCATTGCATTAGGAGAAAATAGAAACTGGTTTGGGTGAGCAACGATTGCATACTGATCACCCTTGTTTGAGACCTGCAGACTTGCATTAGCAAATGTCCAGACATTAGCTAGCATGCTAACACAGTAATATGGTAAATATACAACATGGTTTCAAACCTGGATGGTCACACACATTCTTGTTTGCATCGCCAAATATCCTCTGTGTGTGTATAGGATCAGGTTAGCTGGAGTCATGACAGCAGCCCTAAAGTAAACACAGTTGGATAAACTAGCCCCTAACACTGATCTTAGGTCAGTATTTGTATTTTCCCTTTTTCTTCAAAGGTTACGATTGAAAGACTGACCTAGATCCTACATCAGTTCCTAAGAGCAACATCTAGATGGAGTTGTGTAAACACTACCAGGAAATGCCCACTTCCTCAGTGAGTGCAGGGGTGTGTGCTGTGTATACACAGGCTCTGACCAGTATAGGGGGTATGTCACAAAGCAGCATCAATGATTTAGCCAGCTTTAACAACTTTATATATCTGATTATCTAGATTCTCTAAATGTCCTATATTCAAACATTTTATCCAACCTTTTATTCAACATTAATCTGGGAATTAAAATCCAGTGTCATGGACCCAAATTAAGCCAACTCCTGGACAAAAACAAAACAGCCTTTGTGGAGAGTCTCTATTCGAAGTTTATAAAAGTTAGATGGCTAACGTATTGATTCTATTGTGCAACATAGAAATACAACACCTGTGGTCCCCTTGGTGCAGAAATAACAATCTTTGTCACAGCCCAGAGCACAACTCACTCTGGAGCTGATGTTGTTATCTTTAGCCAGGGGAAGATAATGTGCAGGAACAGAAAGAGACCACAAGAGCATCTAGCTGGATCAGATGAAAATGGACCATTAGGAAAACATTACACCAGTTCTAAGGCGTTCAGAGGAACTCCAGAGTCTATTTTAAGTTTTGATAGATGTATGGTAGGAATTGTGTAGCTAGTTATGGCTGGATACTTACATGTTCATGCAGGGTCCGGAAAACACATGGACTGGACATAATACAGGAGTTTACATATGTACACATTTTACCCTATACATTTTACCATGTGAGTTAAAATCCCAGGTGAAGAGATGTTGAATACTAATTACTGTATAAAGGAACGTGCACAATGTAATCATGCACAGTACTAGTCAAAAGTTTGGACACACCTACTCATTCCAGGGTTTTTCTTTATTTTTACTATTTTCTACTGTTGTAGAAAAAAAGTGAAGACATCAAAACTATGAAATAACACATATTGAATCATGTAGTAACCAAAAAAGTGTTAAATCAAAAATGTTTTATATTTGAGATTCTTCAAAGTAGCCACTCTGCGGTCCAACTCATCCCAAACCATCTCAATTGGGTTGAGGTCAGGTGATTGTGGAGGCCAGGTTATCTGATGCAGCACTCCATCACTCTCCTTCTTGGGCCCTTACACAGCCTGGAGGTGTGTTGGGTCATTGTCCTGTGGAAAAACAAATGATAGTCCCACTAAGCGCAAATCAGATGTGTGCCTTGAATTCTAAATAAATCACTGACACTGTCACCAGAAAACCACCCCCACACCATCACACCTCCATGCTTCACTGTGGGAACCACACATGCGGAGACACAGCGGTTGGAACCAAAAATCTCAAATTTGGACTCATCAGACTAATTGAGAGATTTCCACCGGTCTAATGTCCATTGCTTAAGTTTTCTTGGCCAAAGCAAGTCTCTTCTTCACGTTGGTGTCCTTTAGTAGTGTTTTTTTGGGGGGGCAATTTGAACATGAAGGCCTGATTCACGCAGTCATCTCTGAGCAGTTGATGTTGAGATGCGTCTGTTACTTGAACTCTGTGAAGCATTTATTTGGGCTGTAATTTCTGAGGCTGGTAACTCTAATAAACTTATCCTCTGCAGCAGAGGTAACTCTGGGTTTTCCTTTCCTGTGGTGGTCCTCATGAGAGCCAGTTTCATCATAGCACTTGATGGTTTTTGCGACTGCACTTGAAGAAACCTTCAAAGTTTTTGAAATGTTCCAGATTGACTGACCTTCATGTCTTAAAGTAATGATGGACTGTCGTTTCTCTTTGCTTACAAATGTTAAGTTCAGGTAACACTTTGACTGAAAGTAAACAAAAAAAATTGCTGTGGAACCAGTTACTCAAGCTATTTATTGTTATGCAAGTTTTGTCATTGTTGTTTGGAACCGACTGCCCGCATGTCATCATTAAGTTCCTCACTCCCCACCCTGTCCGATGGTGCCACCTGTTAATCTGCCCTGTATCCTACAGAGTTTGTGTGCGCACGGTTGCGCCTTTTTCCCAGTCTGGAAAACAATAAGTGTATAGTGCGTTAATGCCTCTATTGATTACCATTTAATTGATTAGTTCAAAATGGTATCTTCCAAGGTAAGGCCTTGGTGAAAACGTATAGCATTAACTCAATCATTTCTGTCTTGGCTAGTCAGGGGACAGGTTGCTACATTGTTGCTGTCAGGCATTATTAAAGCATGGGTATAAATCTTGGCTCAGACTTCATTTACTTATTATTTGATGACTGTCTAGTTTATGTTCCTGTCTGTTCATTGTCCTGTTTATTGATTTGTAAATACTTTGTTCATGTGTACATATGTTTGCTGCTGCTTATTTTCTTTAACCTGATAACTTACATTAAATTCTTCCGCTGCTCTGTTGTTCGCTACATACTTTAGTCTGAGACTGCCATCGTTGAAGTCGTTTGTGGTGACGAGGGGCGTTGCACAAAACAACATCATCAGCGATTGGATCGTCTCTAACCAATCAGCGTATCAAAGCAAATGCCGCTTTACCCACGCATGTACTAGAATACACAAGGTATTCTAGTACCTTCTAGTACCTTGTACCTTGCCAATTGTGTGCCGCCTCATGGGTCTCCCGGTCACGGCACGGCCAAGTGGCACAGCCTGGGATCGAACCCGGGTCTGTAGTGTCGCCTCAAGCACTGAGAGGCAGTGCCTTAGACTAAATGGTTAGTGCCCCCAAAAAGCTAAGGCTGGCACTGATCACTGCATGCAATATGGTTTTGGAAACTTCAGAAACTTTCATATCACCCCAAAATAATTTTATAAATACAAAAGATGCTCTTATTGTGCGCTGTTTTAACACAGATTCCCACTGAGCTGTTTTGCATTTTGTAAATAAAATGTATTTATTTTTGGATGAAAATTAAGTTTCCAATCTCAATCAAGGATGAATTGTTTCTAGATATGCGTTTCACAGTTGACCAAATCACCTCAGCCAATCAAAAGGTATGTGGAATGACTCATGAGAAGGTTTATAGTTAGGACTAATATTAGCAGAGGCAATTGTAAGACAGAGCTTGTCCTGCAGTGCTGGTCAAATGCAGGCCATATCACTTATAGACATGCTACAAAGTTTTGCCCCCCCCGTATTCTATCTTTAGACAATATAAAATATTTAAGCAATACTGATACCAGTGAACATTCATTTTACCCCAAGGATACTACTTGCTGAATAGAATGTGACTTTAGGCAGACAATGTCCTTCAGCTCAAATGTGTGACTGATTTGCATTTAATTGTGTAAACATTTGCATGGCTGATTAAACTCCTAATCTAATTTTACTATTCATGTCCATGAAAAATATCCCACATCACTTTAGATAACAACATCTACGCCCTGAGAAATCTCAACTGGTGTTCTCTTCAGGGGTGCTTTCAAAACATGGGCCCTGTTAAAAAAATCTAAGAACACCCTCCTTATATTTGAGGTATTTAAAGATGGCCTGTGGCAATAGATGAGAGGAGAGGATAGATATGTATATACAGATGGAGAGGAGAGGACCCCTAGAGGAGAGGAGAGGATCCTAGAGCAGACGGAAAATACGATTGAAAGGTTGGATGGAGGCTAGAGAAGCCTGACAACACTAAGGGAGAGGGTAGTTTGAGAGAAGAGAGAGATTAGGGACTAGGGAGGAAGAGAGGACACAGAAGAGGAGGAGAGGAGGGCAGGAAACCTTAGAAGTCATGAAACATTCAGGGTTTTACAGATGTTTGTCTTCATCTCTAGTTCATCTCGAAGGCAATTAATGGCCAGTACATAATGCATGAATTCCCTGTCTGAGTCCTCATCTAGCGCTTCAAATAAAAGGATTTTACAAACTCCATTGACCAGTAAATAAAACAGACACATTGTACCAGTACTCACCTAACCTTTCACAAGACCCCAGTGCTGTGTCACACATAACCCAATTAATTAATAAAGATTTTATCATTATGATAGTAATATATATTTTAATAGTGAATCAACTGTTTAATGGTCTGTACTTTACATATAAAAAGGTTTCATCCAAAAAGCTTATTAAACAGTTTTTGTTCAGGTACTAAATCAGCCAGCACTCAAATTAAGGCAACAAATGGAACCATACAGTATATTCCCAATCAAACTTGAATCACCTGCTTATCCAGTTTCCCCTGGCAGCAGTGTTACCAAACACAGCCGTAACAAGGCCTTACCAAACACTTTTCCCTGGAATAACACACAGACGCAGTAATAACTAAATTCAACCCCATGGCTTTCTACCACCAGGCTTGCTTGAATTATCTAGGCCAGTGTGCTTCACTCCTTATCATGGAGGGCTGTGTGTGGGCTTTTGTCCCAGTCTAGCACTGCCTTAACTAAACCAATTCATCATCAATATCTGTATATGTTGAGTCATGGTATTTAGCTATTGCAAAGCCTTAAAAATTATATAAGTACACCTGGTTGAAAGGGTTATTACACATATGAGTAGGATGTACAATTTAGTTTTAACAATAGTTATATTATGTCCGAGAGTCTAAAACGTTTATATTCATGTGAATATTCATATTCTTGGCCAGTGGTGTATAGTACTTCAGTAAAAATACTTTAAAGTACTACTTAAGTAGTTTTTGGGGGTATCTGTACTTTACTATTTATATTTTTGACAACTTTTACTTTTACTTTACTACATTCCTAAAGAAAATAATGTACTTTTTACAGTTTCACTGACATCCAAAAATACTGATTACATTTCAAATGCTTAGCAGGACAGGAAAATGATCCAATTCACACACTTCTCAAGAGAACATCCCTGGTCATCTCTACTGCCTCTGATCTGGCGGACTCACTAAACACAAATGCTTTGTTTGTAAATTATCCCTAAGTGTTGGAGTGTTCCCTTGGCTATCCGTAAATAAAAAAAACAAGAAAATGGTGTCGTCTTGTTTTCTTAATATAAGGAATAATTTATACTTTTACTTTCACTTTAATAGTGTTTTCGGCTATTTCAGTCAAACCCATTGCTGAGAGGTGTATACAATTGACCACACAGCCATGCAATCTCCATAGTCAAACATTGGCAGTAGAATGACCCTTACTGAAGAGCTTAGCGACTTTCAACAGGCACGGTGATAGGATGCCACCTTTCCAACAAGTCAGTTGGTAAAATTTCTGCCCTCCTAGAGCTGCCCCGGTCAACCGTAAGTACTGTTATTGTGGAAACATCAAGGAGGAACAACGGCTCCGCACGAAGTGGTAGGCCACACAAGCTCACAGAATGGGCTGAAGTGTGTAGAATGTAAAAATCGTCTGTCCTCGTTTGCAACACTCACTACCGAGTTCCAAACTGCCTCTGGAAGCAGCGTTAGCACAACAACTGTTCATCGGGAGCTTCATGAAATGGGTTTCCATGGCCGAGCAGCCACATACAAGCCTAAGATCACAAGTGTCGGCTGGAGTGGTGTAAATCTCGCCACTATTGGACTCTGGAGCAGTGGAAGTGATGAGTGATGAATCATGGTTCACCATCTGCCAGTCTGACGGACTAATCTGGGTTTGGCGGATACACTACCTGCACCATAATGCCAACTGTAAAGTTTGGTAGAGGAGGAATAATAGTCTGCGGCTGTTTTTCATGGTTCGGGCTAGGCCCCTTAGTTCCAGTGAATGTAAATCTTAACGCTTCAGCATACAATGACCTTCTAGGTGATTCTGTGCTTCCAACTTTGTGGCAACAGTTTGGGGAAGGCCCTTTCCTGTTCGAGCATAACAATGCCCCCATGCACAAAGCGAGATCCATACATAAATGGTTGGTCGAGATCGGTGTGGAAGAACTTGACTGGCCTGCACAGAGCCCTGACCTCAACCCCATTGAACACCTTTGGGATGAATTGAAACACTGACTGCGAGCCAGGCCTAACCGCCCAACATCAGTGCCTGACCTCACTAATGCTCTTATGGCTGAATGGAAGGAAGTCCCCGCAGCAATGTTCCAACATCTAGTGGAAAACCTTCACAGAAGAATGGATGGAGGCTGTTATAGCATCAAAGGAGGGACCAACTCCATATTAATGCCCATGATGTTGGAATGAGATGTTCGACGATCAGGTGTCCACATACTTTTGACCATGTAGTGCATCTTTACTTTCACTCAAATATGACAATTGGGTACTTTTTCAACCACTGTTCTTTGCCGTATTTTCGTCATCTGTGCTGTAAAGTCTAACACTATGCAAACATACCCATCCCATAACAGGACTTTCAGAGAGAGCAGAGCTGTATTGCTTGGCTCTACATGAAGAACTGAGGTCGTACATGAGGTGAATGAGAGGAGGACATCAAGGACCCAACTGAATACAATATCACCTCTAATTGTTAACCAGTCCCTGGTCTTAATGTAGTCTACTGTACATGATCTGTTTATTTGAGGACATAGTGACTGAGCACGGCACGGTTCAGTTGATCACTCACTAGATGGCGATGTTGTATTATAGAAAAATAAATTGCTACACTGCTTCCTCTCCTACAGATCATCACCACGTTAAACAGTTGGTAGATGTTGCCTTGTCTTCATGCACATATTTAGGATCAGCTAACCATCCCCCAATCTTGACCATTACCATAGGGTGTAGACATTTTAATCTGACCTTAGATCAGTGAAGAAGTTCAACTCCATCCTACTACTATACGCTTTCAATAATTTCTCTCACTGATCAGCATTTCTATGATGGATGCTCAACATTCTTAATCACATGTTAATGCAGTACCAGGAATGAATAGAGCGTCATTAGCCCAGCTGAATCAGGTGACGTCATTGTTAATCAGAACAGATAGCATCATCACAAGCTTCTCGTCTAATGGTCTTTAGACAGATGCATCCCCTCCAACACATCTGACTGAATGATTGCCAGTGTCATGTCCTAATTGAAAATCACATTACATCCAATTTGCAGTTGTGTGAATTTGCTTGTAGGAGAAATTAGACCAAAAGAGTGATGTGTGTTTTTCCAGTCCCTCATCTCTCAAGCCACTCTAATATGTTATGAAGATGAAAATCCCTTTTCAGCTTGTAATTAAACTTGTAGCTAAACTTGTAATGCGATGACATCTACATATTAGAATATAACTAATTGTTTTCTATTTCATAACAGTAAAATATGAGGTGTTCGGTGGTCACATCATCATCCTAGGAGTTTAGTGAATGAAATAACTGTCTCTTCTCACCCTGCAGAGGGCAGACAAGTCCTTCACAAAGAATTTATGGAGCCAAATTTGTCACTATATCTACATGCGTGCTAACATACTGTGCACACACTGTTTCCATCTAAGGAATTTAGTACA
The DNA here is from genome assembly GCA_023634145.1 of Thymallus thymallus. Lineage (NCBI taxonomy): Eukaryota > Metazoa > Chordata > Actinopteri > Salmoniformes > Salmonidae > Thymallus > Thymallus thymallus. The sequence continues at coordinate 17,372,643 of CM042380.1, read as the reverse complement.
ATGTGACTGGTGAATTTGTTTACGAGCACTTAATAGTTGAGAGCATGGTAATAGTTGAATAATAACACATTCATTATTTGTTTGTCATCTGTATGCAGCAGCAGCAACAGCCTCCTGATTTAATGTCTCACCTCCTTAACCATGAACTACGACCTGAACTGAGATGGGGAACAGTAAAATAATACAATAAAACAATATTATGATTATATTTCCAATTAGCGACTGCCGTCACTGCTATTGCACCAGGGTTCAGGGTTGCTGTATCCACCTCACCTTTCCTGGCCCCTCCTCTCCTCTCCACAACACTAAATATTAATTATTCAGCTACAATTAGCAAGATGTCAATAGTAATTGCCACCAGTGCACTGCTCCTCTGACATTCAAACGGCATAATTGTGAAACCGTGCATACGCCTCACACATGCTAATCTCCCCCGGTTTTAATCAAGGCAAGCTACTGTGTACACAGATACATAGACTATTGTATGCACGTGCAAGCGGTCACACACACACACTTGTTTTTCTATCCTCGTGGGGACCTAAAATTGATTTCCATTCAAAATCCTATTTCCCCTAACGCCTAACCCTTTCCCTTACCTTAACCCCTAAACCTAACCCTATCCCCTAACCCTAAACCTAACCCCTAACTCTAATTCTAACCCTAAATGTAACCCTAAACCTAACCCCTAAACTTAAAATAGCCTTTGTCCTCGTAGGGACATGGGAAATGTCCCGACGAGGGAGAATTTTCTCTTTTTCTATCCTTGTGATGATTTACACACACACACGCACGCACATCCACGCATACACACAGAGACAGTGACAGACAGACAAACAACGCATGAACACCCACACTGCATTTATGAGAGAGCAAGCAGATCTACAGTATTAGATGAAAGATAGAAAAAAATCGAACATTATCTAACATCTAACAGGGAAATAATCCAAGGAAGCATTTCCTGCTGCATTTTTTCTTCAGTGGTATTTACTGGCAGTTCCACCACTGCCCGCTTCTTCTGTAGTTTACTGGCAGATCCAGCCCTCTCTCTCTCTCTCTCTCTCTCTCTCTCTCTCTCTCTCTCTCTCTCTCTCTCTCTCTCTCTCTCTCTCTCTCTCTCTCTCTCTTTTTCTCTCTCTCTCTCTCTTTCTCTCTCTCTCTCTCTCTCTCTCTCTCTCTCTCTCTCTCTCTCTCTCTCTCTCTCTCTCTCTCTCTCTCTCTCTCTCTTTCTCTCTCTCTCTCTCTCTCTCTCTACCCTCTCTCTGGCTGATGTCTACCATTCATCCCCATTAGTGATCCTGTGTCTTCTCCTCACCCCTAATTCCTTTACATTGGCCTAAGTGACTGTTACTTACCTGCCTCTGTCGCCCCTTCGTCCATAATTCCCTTCCATTGGCCTAACTGTTATTTACTGACCTGGAAGCCTGGTCCTACCTCTGTGGTTTTCCTCATAATGTTCTCTATGATAAGGATGGGTGTAGTGTTTGCTACTGAGAGACATTGGTTTGATAAGACTACGGAACTACGTACTTTACGCTGAATTATGCCTTTTGTACACAGACTTTAGACTTACACATGTACTGCATGGTGTGTAAAGTTGAAGTTGTGCTTGTGTTTCCACTGAATGTCCCTCTGTGTGTGCAACACAGCCAACAGTATGATGTACGATGACCTCTGCGTATGAACATGTGCCTTTTCCATTTCATGGTAGGCCTGTGTGTATTTATAAACCATCTCTATTTATCTCCTCACCTCAATCGATCTCTGTCTGTTAAGGTATTCCAGAATAGGAGCTAATTTGTTCTACTTTGTCTCTCTGTCATGGACAACAGTCTCATCTCCTGTGGTTTGACGCCTCAGCAGGCAGCATACTGGTGCCTCCACGCTCCTGGTCAGATAACCATCAACAACATTATAGTGAAGAAATTGTCCCACTTTTTTCCCATTTCAATCACGTTTTAGAAATGTTTGAAATAGATAAGCATTAAAATATGAATAATA
>CM042380.1:17290645-17365645 GCA_023634145.1 Thymallus thymallus | reverse complement strand
TCATGTTTCATTTTCATCATTAGAACATGCAGGGAGTTCAGTTGTCATCCCCTGTAGCAGTACTGTCTATCTGGAGGGTCTTAAAGAACACTACAAGGTTCATGTTTTCCCATCTGTGCATTAGAGGACCACACTGGTGGTAATACCTAATGGTCAGAGTCAGAGATACATCCAGAACATTATATAATCACATTGCACAAGGCTTAAGCCCTAATCGCCAAGTGCCAGATTTCTATGACAGTGGTTGGGAAATCCTTTGTGGTTTAATGACCGTACTGATGAACGTGGGAGAAGAGGGACAGCCCAGGGTCGTCCTGTCATGACTTTGGCATTTCTTGCTTATGTAAGGGAACCGCCACAGAGTAGCCAATGGGATTAATGTGGGCATAATGTGGGCACTGTGGGCATTAACAGTAAGCAGATGTGCATGGTGGAAAAACAATGTTGTCAGTTAAGGTCAGGATATAATTTGATGCTTAGGCATGACTGTCAATTAATCTAGCTTATAGTCACATGTTGAGTCCTCAAAGGGACCAGGCTATTTTTCATATCATTGTTGAAGATTACAGGCCTCACTCTTGTCAACTACTAATAGAAGTTAGTGTTTGAATAATTTACTGTCACAACAAGTCTCAGACTGCCAGTTCTTTACCCAGGACCATTCCCTCTCTGTCTTAAGTGTTCAACAGGGTTAAGTTAGGAGTGTCCTCACTGGAGTAACATGAAACAACTCCAAACCAATGGGATGGACGACATGGGTCAATGGCCTGTCCTCCATACAGAAGCCAATGTGGGTTAAGTCATGTAGGTAAAGGAGTTGATCATCCAGTGGATGAGAGGGGTTAGCCTGTGTGACTGCTGTGCTCTGTAGAGTCAATGTAAACTAGCCTGTGTGACTCCTGTGCTCTGTAGAGTCAATGTAAACCAGATGTCAGCCATAGCTGAATCCCCTAATATCTCCCCCTCTGAGATCCGGCTAGCATTAACACCTCATCATGCAGTGTTAATGTGTCTCAAATTGAATTACTTACACGGAGACACAAAGACACGGAGGCTAACAGCAACCATGGTACTCAGGCCTGGGTTAGTGTACTGTGTGTAGGGACAGGAGTTGGTCCTGGTCATATGACCTGGAAAAACTCTTGGCACTAGTTGTAGGCTATAACTAAAGCCCAGAGTTATTTCCGGTCAACTCACATTGTCAGGAAAAACCTGGAACTAGCTGTTTTTCCCTTGTCAGGATGTTCCACAACTAAATGTAGGCCTTGCACTCAATACAACAGACTAAGATTTTCTTGACCTTTCATGACCTCTGTTGAATTATTGACCCCATGGACTTTACGTTAGTATTGCCACTGACACGCTTACCATAACATGTCACAGTGCAGTATTTCATAACAGCTATTAGAAATAAATGGATTATGAATGGCAATCAATTCCATCTAATATAACCACGTCGACCACAATATATCTCTTTGAGGTAAGGTTTATTTTATTAATGAAAGTGAATTTTATAACTGCAGACTACTCTGGCCAATGCCTGTGAGCGTATACGCACACCGATCCTTCTCAAAGGATGCGTCATGAGCAGCTTAACAGTTGACCTCTTACCCCTTCAATCTCAGCCAGTCAGGACTGAGAGAAAGAGAGAGGGTCACTGGTAAAGCAACACTGAATCAGTTTCCTCTGGAATCAAAACATACCCAGAACCCTTAGCCACAATCTCTGCATCAAGGTTGAGTCTAGAGAAGACAAGGACAATTTTTTTGTGAACTAAACCTCTTACAGGTCTTATTTGAAAAGGAGATTGTACAGTACAGTATAAATTGTTGTCAATAATCCATCAGGGAAATAAAGGCATGCACTGTACATTAGCCATCCATGTTTTACATACGTATGATTGTTTGTAGCAGTGTGGTTATAAATGACCAGTTCTTAGCGTACATTTTAGCACACATCCATTCATACCCAGCATGACAAATAGATATTTGCTCATATTTCACCCAACAGGGAGACATAGAGAACAGCTCACGCTATCCCTGTAATAGCAAATGTGAATGATGGTGTTGAAATGTTGCCTGTTGGCTAGAGAATATGAGTTATGAAGGCCTGGAAGTCTCTCCTCACTCCAGGGAAGTGGAGGGATTCAGGAATACTTTGACATCCATGAAATTGCCCGCTGTAACAGTCATTTCAATGGATGAATGAGGGGAGGAAGATGTTGAATAGGAGTTTTCTGTTCTTTGGGCCTGTGAAGGCTGCATGTTGCTTCGATAGCGAGAGCACGTCGAGAGTTGAGATGTTTGTAACATAGGTATACAGTGTGTTTGTGACACAGGTCCTTGTCTACCCAGCTGTGGAATATTTTGTGCCACAGTTCTCAGGCAAAGTCTTGACTAGAACATTTGTCCTGTACAATGTAATTTACTCAATTGACTTTGTTATAGGAGTATGGCCGTGCTGTTATCTACCTTCAAAATGTACTTGGTCACAGAATGATACTATGACAATATCTGCCTATGATGTGATTGGTTACAGTTTGAGTCTGTGACATAATCTACCTGATGTTATCTAATGTAATGTGTTCCAGAAAGAGACAAATTCCTGAGGCTTTTCACCTGCTAGTGCAGTGTGTTGTGTAACTGTCTTAAACAGGGACAGGAAGAAGACGCCATCTCTCTATCTCACTGCAGGGTGCCTTTTCTGTCTTAACACCCACTGAGAGAAGATCCCTCTTACTGTTACAGTGCACCATAGATGCCATGACTAACAGCAAATACACTGCTGCCTAAAACACCTGTAAGCTGTCGGAGGGAGGCAGGGAGGGATAGAGGGAGGGAGAGGGAGACGGAGAAGGAGATAGAGAGAGAGAGGGGGAGGGAGAGGGAGAGGGGGAGGGAGAGGGAGAGGGAGAGGGAGAGGGAGAGGGAGAGGGCTTTGACCTTTGGCAAGTCAGATTACCTTCTATATATACATGTGCAGTAATGTTGTTATCCTGGAATGTTCCCAACACATTTACAAATATTAGTCTATAGCATAGCGAGTGGTACTGTTGGCTTTGGTAGTCCTTGACAAACAAATTAATTTCACTGTGCCTGTTTTTATTTGGATATGACTTGAGTTTTTCTCAAACAAATTTGAGTTAATCATGTTTCAGTCTCATGAAATGGCTGACTTTCAATTTTGCTTGGCAATAGATTTTTATTTTCTTACCACAAGGACTAAATACGAACTCTGATTTATTTGATGATGAATTCATGGTGGGGGAAAGTTGCCAAGAAGTTAATTAAATCAACAAAACAAACATACTACAAAAACTGTATCAAACGTGTATGCTATTTTGCTATGGAAGTGGTACTATACTATCCTTAATTTTGGCGGGTCAAAAGTGCATTCATCCTTCATTAGCTGTAAAACAGAATACATTTTGGTGTATGGCTGCATAATAACATAGGGATAATGTGTTTACATTTCAGTAAATATTAAAATAAATATAAAGCAATTCAAATACTAAGCCATGCATCAATATTACTGTATTTGAAGATGAATACACAATCCAAACATACACTGAAGTGTGTTCATCATGTTCAATAAAGCATCTCTCTGCTGAGAGGATGATGTAGAGTGTAGTTAAGACAGCAGGGTCTTTGATATAGCCCACCTGGACCTCTGTGTTTGACTGTTGGTTAGGGTCAGGAGCAAGTCAGCTGGAATTCCTCAGGAAGCTACCACTGGTCTCAGGGGAGAGTACCCAGGGCATCAGGAAGTACAGCATGAACCAGAAAAAAACTCCAAAGAACACACACACGCACGCACGCACGCACGCACGCACGCACGCACGCACGCACGCACGCACACACACACACACACACACACACACACATCCCCAGTGCTCTGGATTACTTGCCCGATATAGTGAGAGATACAGGAGAGGGTGAGCTACAGACTGACAGGTTTTGGCAGGGCTGGCTGTGTTTCTGGCATGGCCGTAGCCCAAAGGTACAGAACAGTTCAGTACAAGCCCAGGGCATGGCGAGTAGAGGAAAGGGAGGCAGACCTCTGTTTACACAGCTGAAATCTGGAACTTTGGACACTTGGACAGCACGTCAAGAGGCAGGCCAGGGTGCACAGGTGTGTGTTAGGGATGTGACAAATTGACCATTTTTCCCAACGTTTAAACAGAATTTATTTGAATTGTTTTTTCATTAAAACAATAAAGAATTTTTTTTTAAATCCACGTGAATTCATAATGCAGCTGTGCTGCTGACAGTAACAGTTTGGGTCACTCGGAGCATCCCTTTCAGCAGGTTATCAGTGCACATGTATTACCATTACCGTAACTCAATTCCATCTCACAATGTTTGCATTTCCTTTTCATTTAACTTATCAAACTATTGGACTTCACTGATGTCGCTTGCCTTTCTCTGACGATGACGTAGTGGTGGAGAGACGACTCCAAAATCATTTCTTCCTCGACTCCCTGTGTCGACTCCCATTTCTGAGTGTCAAGACGAACAGAATCAACTCCTAAGATTCAGTGACTGATTTAGTTGCCGTACTTCTGAGAACACAAACATTTACATCTTTCATAGAGAGCTAGCGAGGGACCGAGAGAGAGGGTAGGGGCACAACACAGTATAGGCAGGTCGGCCACCAGGCAGACAGTCAGAACAGTGCATTAGGCCTATCTATCTATTGCAATGGAATTATGTATCTTGCAATTTCTTGGCTTGCAATGTCTCGCTACTTCAGTAAAGCAGTGCTTATCATCAATGAATAGGCTAGGATATTCTACACTCAACAGACTGAAGACTCACACAATTAGAGAAGAGAAAGAGCAGGGGTGTAATCATTCGTCCAAACAGTTTCAACTAAGTTTCTAATGGACAAATTCAGGTAGGTCCCTCCCTGTTTTGTTCCATTTGCATCCGTTCCGAAACGTTTTGTAACAGAATCGGCATAATGAATATGCCCCAAGCGAGCCAGTGTGAGGGAGAGAGAGGAGGGGGCAGGCAGAAAGAACTGTGATGCGCATATGTTATGGTAATCTGAATCTCGCAATGTCTTGTCTTGCAGGCCTCGCAAGCCTTCCTATCTGGTTTTATTTCAGTTCCACAACTTTCCCCAGACCATTTAGCCTATCATGTAGTTAGGCCATTGAAAATAATATGTTTTGTGATAACTGCATTGAGATTTTCATTTTGTGTTTTTCGGTTAGGGATTTTTCTTAATGTTAATTATCTCAATCTTGTGTTTTAAAGTTTAAACTATCACAGCCCGAGTGTGTGTCTGGGTCAAGCTCTTCTTAGAGGCTGATTAACATCAGCTTATCATCAGGGTAATTTAGGTATGACTCCAATCCATCTGTATAGTAGCTCTGATGTACTGTGCTGCATTCCATCCACATATCTACAGTATGCATGACTTCTCAGAGAGGCCCTTGTACCCAGGGGACCCTCAGTGAACCCCTCAGTCAATAGGCAGATAAGGCTATAGGCTTCCCCCTCCTAAACCTGGCAGGGTGCCAGACCTGCAGGAGTTTATCCCTCCCTCCTTCAGTCCCTCCTTTCATATTTCACGTCTGTTTCCGTTCTCTATATCTGATAGCTTGATCACTGCCGTGGGTCAGATGCTGACACCAACATAAGGGCCGCTTAAATCACTCTAAACAACATCTATCATGGACCTTATAAAACCGGCTTCATGGCATCGCACAATACCCAACCTGGCCTCGTGCTAGAGAAACGCTCGTCTATCATATGCCCGTTTGACACGAGGAAGCACTTTTTTGATGACGTGCATAAGATGATGACATGAGAGAGGGGTACTCTGACTGTGGAGTACTAATGCTGTATAAGTAATAAGGCAGAAGAAAGAGGAGGTCTGTCACTCATCAGCCCGTCAGTCAGACCTTTTGGGGAAGTGAGGGATGGTATTGTACAGTACAGAGTCTGGATCCAGATTGTGGAGGGAGGGAGGGATATATATACTGTATATATATATATATATATATATATATATATATATATATATATATATATATATATATATATATAGAGAGAGAGAGAGAGAGAGAGAGAGGGGGGTGGTTGGGGGGGGATAGAGAGAAAAATGACAGAGCGAGGTCCTTAATAGCTTTTGTTTTCAATAGCAGTGAGAGTGGTGTTGAGGGGTGGAGGGAGGGAGGGAGGGAGGGAGGAGGAGGGGGAGAGGGGAGAGTGAGGACGATAAGGCAATTGATGACGATAATTGACTTTGATTATTGGCCTAATATTATGGCACGCTGACAGGTCGCCCAGATGTACGGCTGGGGAAACATAAACAAATGAAATGCAGGTGCTTGAGTGGAGAGAAAAGACGCTGTTATGGCAACAACACAACACTCCCCCCGGCCACCGCCGGCACTGCAACCATTTGATTCATTGACGAATGCTAATAGATTACAGCAAATTGTTAGCTCTCTAAAGTCAAACAAAGAGAGAAAAAAAACAAGCATTCAAAGAAAAAAACCTATATGATGTGACTAATTTGCCCTCACCGACAATATCGGTGTGTTTAACAAATGTTCTGTTGACTGCGAGGAGCTTTATGGGGACTGGAGTGGGCTGTTTGAAATAATGAGATTTCAGATCCCATGACAGCTGCTTGTTTCTGCTTTCTGCCTCTGGAAAGGAGGCATAATCCAGACTTTCGTATATATATCTGCTGCAATTATAGTAATTTAAGATCTTTAAAGTAGGGTGGGTTACAATCCATCACTCTAAAGCAAAATACACAAGCCTGCGATAGCTGGGGATGGAGAAAATGGATGCCATGCTTGCCATGTCTACTGGTACACTAACCAGCCCCAAATTAAAGCTCTTTCACAAACACAGAAAACACATCATGGAGCTTTTGAAGGGATAAAGTGACTCCATCCCAGCAATAAATATGTAATGTGGCTCTATTCCAACCACACTGTTCAATTATACTGTACAACAACAAAATGCCACCAATTTGGATACATGTGTATGAGTGCCCTAAAACTAGAATTACCAAACATGATCTGTATTTGTTGCATTGTTTTAGCAAGTCCCAGTATATGACAGGGAAAAGTCTGAAGGTCCTATACTATCACTGCTGATCCAAACCAGTAACACTTGGAATCTGTGAAAAAATGTTGTTGTCTTGTACGTTGAGTTGAAGACATCATTAAAACCATTCATTCTTGCAGCATAGCCTAAAACAGAGGCAGTTTTTGACTTATCCCGTGAACCCAGTTATTGTTTTTTATTGTATCAAGCCCTGGCTAAATAGTACTTATCCCTGAATTACCACTCACCTTGTTTTATTTATTTTATTTTTTTATTTCACCTTTATTTAACCAGGTAGGTCAGTTGAGAACAAGTTCTCATTTGCATGTGGACTTGTCTGGATGTGGACTTGCCCAGGCTTGTGCTCTAGAGGGTAGTGTTCTCCCTCTTACCACACATGGGGACTTCATTTAGCCAGTCTCTGATTTTAACATGGCATGGCTTGATCATGGCAAATAACTTCTCATATGGAATATGATTCTCATTACCGATAACAATAAGTGGAACAAACTAATCTGAAAACAAATGATTATTTTAATGTTGCCACTGTAGTAGATTATTCACTACATAACCGATATGGTGAAATGTAACTAATTAATGAATCACTATTAATGTAATAATACACTTTGAAAGTGAAGGGGAAGTGAGAGAGGTAAAAGTTGTCCACTGTTGATTAAATATAAGTGCAACTCTTTTCACAGATCCAAACCGTTCCCTCCACTCTGTGGCTTGAATATGGATTTATAGTAATCGGCAAGGAATCATCGAACGCAAGTCTCCAGCCAAAGAGAGAAATGGGTCTGACTGAGCCAAGAAGAAGAAAGATCAATGACTGGGAAAAGAGGAATGATTGTCCAAGCCCATCACATAATTGCCTTAAAAGCCTATTGAAAATACTGGGCCGTCCAATGTGCACCCAGTGAAGTTAACACTCCCGATATGCCATACAATTTAATTATCACGACATGATTCACTCATCGAATGATCACAGATTAAATGGCTCAGTTTATGGCAGAACGTATTCTCCCCAGCTCAGGAATCCTCATTTTGGTCAGTAATCACTGAACTGTATAAATGTAATTTAGATGATTGATTAAAAAGGGAGGGGCTTTGCTAATTAAGAGTTTTTGTCGAGGCCATAATAATTTTGGCTCGCTATTCATCAGGAACAATGTGGTTATTAGACCTTGCAGCATTATGTACTGGTTTTTCCTGAATACTGGAAACCTTAAAAAAAATGGGGTGGGTAACTTTCTATATTCCATAGAAAAGGTGCTATACTGAAAGTCCTTACGGGCCAGTTAAACAAGTTCATGTTTGTACATTTTTCATAGTATACACATAATATACAGTGCCTTCAGAACGTGTTCATACCACTTGACTTATTCCTCATTTCACCCATCTACACACAATACCCCATAATGCTAATTAATTGACAATGAAATACCAAAAGGTGCCCTTCTTTGTGAGGCATTGGAAAACCTCCCTGGTATTTGTGGTTGAATCCATGTTTGAAATTCACTGCTCGACTGAGTGACCTTACAGATAATTGTATGTGCGGGGTAAACAGATGAGGTAGTCATTCAAAAATTAGTTAAACACTATTATTACACACAGAGTGAGTCCATGCAACTTATAATGTGACCAGGCGGTGTCAGAGGAAGGCCCTAAAAATTGTCGAAGACTCCAGCCACCCTCGTCATAGACTGTTTTCTCTGCTACCGCACGGCAAGTGGTACCGGAACGCCAAGTCTAGGTCCAAAAGGCTTCTTAACTTGAATACTTAGTTACTCAAGACATTTCAGTTTTTTAAAATTACTAAACATTTTCAAAAAACACAATTCCATTTTGACATTATTGGGTATTGTGTGTAGGCCGTTGACAAAAACTCTCAATTTAATACATTTTTTATTCAGGCTGTAACACAACAAAATGTGGAAAAAGTCAAGAGGTGTGAATGCTTTCTGAATGCACTGTACAAGGGGTACACAGTGCAATTAAATACTTTCTCGCAGATCACCTCTCGACAGTGCACCAACAATAGGAAAAGTAAGTAAGTGAATAAAATAGTAATAAAAAGGATACAAATTTAGCAAAATATAATGCAAGACGGCACTCAAATGAATTGAAGTAGGATATTTACACTTTCTGGGGGATTGTTTAATAATAGACTATGGGCAGTAATACTAAATAGGAGTCCAGTAGCAGCAGTCACTGAGTATGTGTGGATGTGTGTGTGAGTGAGTGGGAGTGCGTTAGTGTGTGTGTTTGAGCCCACGTGAGTGTGTGGTACAGTGCAGAGTCAATGCATTAGACTGTTTGTATGCTGGTGGTCAGTCCCAGTTCAAGAGTTCAGTAGTCTGATGGCTTGTGTAAAAAAACTTGGAGACTGTTTGTCCGAGACCCGACGCTCCGATACAGTCTGCCAGACGGCAACAGAGTGAAAAGTCAGTGGCTGGAGGGTGTGTGGGGTCCTTGATGATGCTGTGGGCCTTCCTCAGGCATTGCTTGGAGTAGATGTCCTGTATGGGTGGGAGCACGGCTCCAGTGATGTACACGGCCGTCTTCACCACCTGCTGGAGGGCCTTGCGGTCGAAAGCAGAGCAGTTTCCGTACCACGCCGTGAAACATCACCATTCAAAGGTATCAACTCAACTGAAAGGAGTTACAGTAGTAGCCAGACTCCGTCAGTGGTTCTGCCAGGGTTTCCCTTGGTGTGGTGATGTTAAAAATAAACCTTTCTCCACCCATCCATGCATCCAGGGTAGGAGAAGCCAGGAGAAGTTAGAGAAACCCATAGGAGAGGAGACACCCACCCTGTACTGTAACGTACCACCCTGCCTGTACTGTAACGTACCACCCTGCCTGTACTGTAACGTACCACCCTGTCTGTACTGTAACATACCACCCTGCCTGTACTGTAAGGTACCACCCTGCCTGTACTGTAACGTACCACCCTGCCTGTGCTGTAAGGTACCACCCTGCCTGTACTGTAAGGTACCACCCTGCCTGTACTGTAACGTACCACCCTGCCTGTGCTGTAAGGTACCACCCTGCCTGTACTGTAAGGTACCACCCTGCCTGTACTGTAAGGTACCACCCTGCCTGTACTGTAAGGTACCACCCTGCCTGTACTGTAAGGTACCACCCTGCCTGTACTGTAAGGTACCACCCTGCCTGTACTGTAACGTACCACCCTTTCTGTACTGTAAGGTACCACCCTGCCTGTACTGTAACGTACCACCCTTTCTGTACTGTAAGGTACCACCCTGCCTGTACTGTAACGACTCTGATCCTCTTTCAGATTCCCTTTCATGGGTCAATATTTAAAGAACCAACAGTTCTGCTCAGACCCCACAGTGATATTAGCTTGGATAATATGGCAGTTTGTTTTTTATTTTCTCAGTTTGTGTTTTCCTTCCACAGTAGTGCCTCCAGTTTAAATAGGCCCAACGTAAACCAAACGTGTGGTAAATGCAAAGTCGAGTCTTTCACGCTTCGGCACGTCCTGTACAGGGCTAGAAACAGGCCATATTTTATATGGTTCTGACAGAGCAGAGACAGAGCTGTGCCAAAATAAATGTGGAGGATTTGGATGTGCTGATCACTTCCATATGGACGACACACTGAACAACTGGAGAAGTTGTAAAAATTGATTTTCACTGTGTTATGACTTATGAAATCCTCACTGAAGAAGCATTGAGTACTATTCAACTAGGCACTGTGTGCAACAAGCAGTACTCTTCATTGGTTAATGCGTCTAAGAACACTTTTTTGACCTGTTGTCTCGCTTATAACAGTACAGACTCACATCAACGTTGACTGTTGCTGATCCAAAGTGTAGAACTAATATTTTTTTTCAGACACATTAAACAAATGTGGCCCGTCAACTATTCAGAATACTGTACAGATAGAACATGTAATCAATAATGTCTATTGTCAGTCTTCTGTACCATACTACAGTAGCAGTGGAAACAAAACACAAGCCCACCCACAGAAAAGACTGACTGGTTATATTCTGGACCTTCCAGCATTATCAAGTTCTACCCTGGGAGCCTTTTGGAGCCGCCGTCCATATTTTAACCACCCAGCCACTTGGCCAGATCTCTATCCCATAATCAGACACCCAGAAAGGGCTGCAGAACACTTGTTGGTCCACTGCCTACCTCCGAGTGACTCTGGGCCCTAGTGCTGGAGTTGGAACAGGCTCTGGGAGTGGAGCGGAGAGAGAGAGAGTTAGAGAGAGAGGTAGAGAGAGAGAGAGAGGGAGAGAGAGAGAGAGGTAGAGAGAAAGAGGTAGAAAGGGAGAGAGAATGAAAGAGGGCGGGAGAGAGAGGAGGGTGTCTTGGCAATGGAGCTTTGATTCTATTTACGTCTTTTAACAGAAATCTGATTAACGGAGGCATTTTAAGCGAAGTGACCCGGAGGAGTGAGGAATGGGAGAGCGAGCGAGAGGGAAGCCAGGAGAAACAGACGCTTCATTAAATCAGCAATCGATGCCAGCGCGTATAAAGGAATAAAATAAAATGAAATAAAGGAGTCATTCCCCACGTTTATCTACCACAGCTTTGAAATAAAGGAGTCATTCCCCATGTTTATCTATGACAGCTTTGAAATAAAGGAGTCATTCCCCACGTTTATCTACCACAGCTTTGAAATAAAGGAGTCATTCCCCACGTTTATCTACCACAGCTTTGAAATAAAGGAGTCATTCCCCACGTTTATCTACGAGAGCTTTGGAGCTGCACATTTTTCTTTGGAAGGATTCAACAATACACCCTTAAAACTTAAGATTTTGGCTCTTATTTCTGCATTATCTATCTATAACACTGTATGTTTGCAGAGCGTAGGCTGCACATTGCGTTTGAGATTAATAATGTCGATATTACATTTGATGTGCATTCTTGACCATGTCATTGAGAAAGCTTTGCATCTATAAATAACACTCATAGCTGATGAAAGGTCTTCAGACTCTGTGTTGTCACTACAAGGGGTATCAAACACTTGCCCCTAACTCCTCTCTCTATCTCCACTCTTGAAACATTTTAATTGCATCTAACCGGGCGGGATAGTAACCATTAAAAACACCCTTAATCACACAGCTCAGTGATCAAAACACAGCATTTAAATGCTGAAAATTATGAAACACTTAATGATTTCCTGAGAAATAAACCTGAGGCGATTGGCCTGAGGGTCTGATAAGCAGGCTGCGTCTCCCCAGCTGATAGAGCCATTCCACCCAGCGTTATGGCTCTAATTAGATATGGCTGCCGCTCAGAATGATACGTCTTCCTCCAAATGATCACTTATTAGGCCTGGAGTGAAACTGGGGAGACCCATAGAATCTCCATAATAGGCTATACCAGACCCCATTATAGGACGCCTGGAAAAACAAACACCTAGGCAGCAGTGTAACAAGGTACATCTATTTTAAGAGCAAGCCGTTGTGTTGGAGATGGTCATTAGGATTACTCAAGGGTGAAGGTTGGTAGAGAGATCTCATTGGCCAGGTGGACATTTCAGTAGAAAGTCAGGAAGTAATACTCACTTAATTCACCTGCTTCAGCAGTTTGCTGTGGATAGAGCAGGTTGTAATGGTAATGGTGCTGATTAAAACAACTAAGTCTGAGGCCAAAATTACAAAATGCCCAAGTCAGAGCCCCAAAAAGTGCTTATAATGTGTCACAATGAAGCTTTTGTCCATTTCGGTATTTCCCATTTTGTCCTAATTTCCTTCATAACAAAGCCTGATTATATGATATGTATTAAACACAAAGGGGTGAGAAATAATTGTGAAAGTTAAAATACAGCTAGTTAAAATAAAGCTTGTCCAAATCTAACTAGTTATACTAAGAGTTATACTTAGAATCATGATGCCTTGAACACTACTGTCTTTGTTCATCATAGAAGTGACAGAAAGAGATTGGAGCTCAACAAATACTTAAGCTGAGCCCAATCCTCCTACTCCTGTGACTAAGGGCATTTTAACGCAGACAGATAGCCCCCGGAGAGAGGGAGTGTGGCGTTGATAATCAGTCTCCTAGTTTGTGTGTACGTTGGGAAACTCACTGTGCCACAGGGGAGCAACCTCACAGATGCAACCAAGCAGCAGGAATCGCTCTCCACGCTTCTCCGCTCTCCGACAGGGATTTAACTGGGAGCTCCACACATGACGGATTGAGTGTGTAAATCGCCCCGGCGGAGCAGAGAGAGTGTGCACAGTAAAGGGGGACAAGGGGCAGGGAAACCACTTGTGGTTGGCGTTTAGAAAACATGACAGTGTTTTGAGAATGGATGTGTGATTTTTGATGGTCCATTTTGATCCCGGGCTGAAAACCCAGGGACTTTCCCTGTGTGAAGGATTAACGGTCATGTGTGGTCGGGGTGTGGTTGTAATGTGGTCGATGAGTCCTCTTCTGACTTTAGTGTACACCATGGCTGCAATGCCCTCCTACACAACAATAACAACAACGCATCAACGTTAGGATACATCTTGAGGTGCAACTTCAACCAAAGTACACTGAAAGACAAGCACAAGCATCTGCACTAATGTAGTGTCCAGTCTCTGTATATTAATTTATCCTCTTGGCCAGCTGGAGATGTCATTTCTGGGCTTACTTCAGCCATAACGTTCTCTCTCCGCGATTCCCTGCGTAAGATTTCCTTTGTGTTGGTCCATTGCAGTGCTGTGGATGAATGGGTGAATGGAGCGGAGGCAGGCAGTGGGATGACAGGCCGAGGGGGCCGTACACTGATAAATAGCCTGGGTTTATTTAGCTTCAACTGCATAAGAGAGACTAGCCACTCTTAAGGGTCCTAGGAAGATTATTATCCCTGGGCAGGTGGGCCGGGTACACAGTTCTCCTCTTTGGGTAAGCACCTCTCCTCCAGCCACGCGCCTAATGATCACAGTCAGCATCTGGCACAGGTGGCCCCAGTGATTCTTCATGCTGGAGATGGATTGACAACCAGGGCAAGGGCTTTCTCTTTTTTCTACACTCTCACTCTCTCACTTTCTCTCTCACTTTCTCCCTGTTAACTTTCCCCTCTCTCTCCGACTTCTTTTCGGTCCCCACCCCTCACTTTCTTTCTCTCCGTCTTTCTCTCACTCTCTTTTTACTTTCTTCTCCTTTCTCCATATCTTCCTCCTCTCTCCATCTCTACCTCCTCTCGCCATCTCTCCCTCCCTCAGCACCACATCCTAGACACATGTGCTTGAGTTTTGTCAGCTTCATTATGTGAGTTTAGAGTTAAGAGAGAAGAAATATTTATGTTACGAGGGCCTTTTACAATACGAGCGCTGTTCCTCTTGTTTGGATGGTTCCGCAGGTGCAGCTCTTATGGCCCAGCGCTGAGACCTCCATAAACCACAGTGGAGCTTTAAAACAGCAGATGTGCTCCTCAGAGACCAGCATTAGCCATCCAATTAACACACCTCATGCCAGGGACTGGGACTCTTACGTTTCACCAGCCTGCCTCCCCGCCTGTCTTTAGTGCAGTGTTAAGAGGGGCTATCCCCTCTTCCAAGACAAACAAAGAGGGAAATCCCATAGGGTGGATCCCTTGGAGATGGAACAGACAGACGGACAGACAGAGAAACAAACACATAAGAAATACGGCTTTGTATGGCTTTGAAGTGGGTGTTCCTACTACCCATAATGCCTTATTCGTCAGGGCAAATAGCAGCTCCAGTACAGTAGGGCATCTCCACAACACTGGAACCGGCAGGAACAGATCTGTGATGCCTTCATCACAAACAATTTTGCCAATAATTCATCCTCATCCTCATCCGTCATCATCCACCTCTCCAACCATACACTCACACCCGACAGACACGTGTGATCACACTGCAGCTGCCTCCCGTGTCTCCTCTCCTCCCGTGTCTCCTCTCCTCCCGTGTCTCCTCTCCTCCTGTGTCTCCTCTCCTCCCGTGTCTCCTCTCCTCCCGTTCCTCCTCTCCTCCTGTGTCTCCTCTCCTCCTGTGTTTCCTCTCCTCCTGTGTCTCCTCTACTCCTATGTCTCCTCTCCTCCCGTGTCTCCTCTCCTCCTCTGTCTCCTCTCCTCTCATGAAAATGAGTGTTGCCTTTAAATGGCTCTTATTTATTCTAATGGAAATCTCCCCATGTGTGGAGAGAAACGAGCTGAAGAATACGCTCCATTCATGCATGGAATGTTCTTGTGTTACATCTTGGAAGGGCTCCCTGACTTCGGGGAACAACACCCAGGGCCTTGTGGTTCCACTTTGCCTGGCAGCCGGTTTGTTGTACCTCTCGAATTAGGGAACAGCTGTGAGCTTTTAGTGTGCAGTATTAGAGGTGTAATACTAACATATCCACCACAATAGGCCTGTATCAGACTCAGGTCTGGAACTCTGATGGTTTGTCTTATGAAAACTAAATGAACCCTGAAGACCTTGAGAAATCAACCTTGTTGATAATTGATGGAATTTTAATACGCCAAATTTCTCTCTGTCACGTACATGTCCTATGTTCTCATACTGGAGTTATAAGGAAATGGTAGGGGCCTATGGTGCTGCCCATCACTCCTCTGTCCAATGCCCTAAGGGAGGTGCTGTAGTTATTCTAAAGGCAGGTTAAGCTGATGGTTAACAACCAAAGCCACAGCGGCAGCGTGCATGTCTAATATCCCTTACTACCTGTAAGGTCTCTGCTTATCTTTTCATTCCCTTTCCCTAGAGACGGAGAGATAGAAGGAGGGGTAGATGGAAGGAAAGGGGGAGATAGGGATGGATGGAAAATGAAAGAGAGAAGAGAGGAACCCTCAAAGAGCTCAATTAACAATTGGAGCGTCCTCCAAGGTTCTCTGCTCTCCTGACTAAAATGTAACATCCATGTTACCTTTTAACGAACCCCCGCTCCCCTAATCCCCATCTAAAACAGCCCTCTCTCTCACACCCCACCCGCTGCTTAGTTTGATATGCGTAAAGGATGCAAATGAGCCACTTAGTAACCACATCAATTACCCACATGTCCTTTTATCAGCTGCTCCGTGTTGTTGGTAAAACGCTCGTTATGGTCGTGCAGTGATGAACACGAGTGGTTGCCAGCGGAGACCACAGAGTAAGGATTCGCTCTGGACCCAATTAGGACTCAATGCCCACTGTCCTCAGAGACCGCTAAAACCAGGGCGAGAGGCGAAGCTTAGAACAATTACACTCCTGTGTGGTGTGTGTGTCCATGTGATAATGACTTTATAGAGCCCCTGTCCTATTGAGTATGGGCCTGCTTCATGTAAATACACAGATGACACACAGTCAAATGTGTATCCAGGCATTAGGTTTGGTACTGGTTAGAAGGGGACCCCTATCTGAGAGAGAGAGTGAGACCCTGCTGAGAGAGGGATAGGAAGAGAGCGGTAGAGATAGATTGCAGAACAGAAGCCATATTTCATATTTATTTATAGTCGCCGGTAATCTACTCTCTCCCTCTCCCCAGCGTCCCCTGTTCTCGATAAGGTGACGTAGACAGGCGGGAGTCTTTTTCCAGCACTCTATTTCTGGTGGGACGCGACAGGCTTCGTATTGAGGGCCACTGTGTCTCAGAAAGGCAGGAGGGAGAGGGATGGAGGAGGAGGGGTAAATGAGTCTGAAACCGATCTGTCTCTGACTTTGTCAGATAGACTCAGGAAACATCTCAGACTCATATCAAGCTTTTAGGGGGGTGATTTGGGGCTATATTTACAGTTCCGCCTGCTGGCCTCCTCGACAGTTGCCCCTATGAAACAAAATAATTACGTCTGGAATTGTGAGACACATGGACGTGTGTATGTACACAGTGTGTGTGTGGGCATACAGTAGACAGTCCAGGGTCATACAATATGCTGCAGGGGCTGTTTCTAACTTCTGAAGAGGGAGCATATTTGGTGGACCCTCCTGGGGTTTGTAATAACCTCCGGTGTCACCTCACCAAAGCGGTCAGAACGTGCATTGTTCTTATGACCGCAGTGACCGTAGGCCCATGGAGGGCGAGGGAGGGTGAGGTAGAGTGTAAGTGTGGTTTGAGGTTGGTGTCATCTTTAAATTGCTGACCCAACCTACGTATGGAGCTATGACCTTATAGTAAAGGATGCTGATAGTCTCCGGAGCAAACAGAACCCATCAGAATGAAATATTTCCCCACAAAAACATTTTCCTTGGTCAACTGTTTTTCTGGGTCGACTCAACTGTTTGGGCATTTTATGTGAAAGAGACACCGAAAATAGTCATACATTATTACCTGTCAATTATTTCAAAGTTGTGTTAGTTGTGAGAGAAAGAACAAGCCACAACAGTTACTATTCACACTGTAAGTTCACACTAACTTACTTGAATAACTTCATATTTAATTTAATTCCGTTTTTACTGTGATTTACACAGTCAATGGGTAGTATCATAATATCTAGCAGGGGTTATTCAATCATGACCTCACATAGTTATGCATAACCTTGTGGCCTATGACAGTCTAGTTACGCGTCTGAATCAACGTCATTGCAGACAGAGGGGTGTACAGTACAGTACATGCGGGCCTCTTCAGATGGTGAATATGCTGAGCCTACATAACACACACTGCCACTTAATGCACAGCCTGATCTGTACACGCCAGGCCACAAAGCCACCAATTGGACTCTAATATTTAAACTGCAGGATACCATCACTCCTCCTCAGAAATAGCCTATACATTATTAATGTACTCTCTGTCCCTGGGACTGACGATTGCTTTAGTATCTCCCTTTTTAATATATATATTTGTATATATTTTTAGTAGTTCATCTCTTCTCTCGCTCTCTCTCTCTCTCTCTCTCTCTCTCTCTCTCTCTCTCTCTCTCTCTCTCTCTCTCTCTCTCTCTCTCTCTCTCTCTCTCTCTCTCTCTCGCTCTCTCTCTCTCTGCCTCTCTGAATCTCTGTCATTAGGGAGTTGCAGTGTAAGCCTACATTCTCCCTTGATTCTAAAACGGCGTTATGCTCAAGGTTTGATTTCAACTCTGCCTCGTCTCAGCTTTTTTGTCACACACAGACACTTTGGGCCTGACTCTAATGATAGTTCCTACTTATCGACACATGCACGCACGCGCGCACACTCGGACACATTCAAACACACTGTGTTCAAGAGGCTTTTAGCTTTAATACCTTGAAATCCATGTGGAGAAATTGTCAATGAGCTTGATGTAGTTTGGATAGACCTGTACACATTCTATGATTTGAGAAACTGACTGCAGTAGTAGAAATGAAAGGGCCCTTTGCTGTTCCTTGGCTTGTTACAGTAAAAAGTAAAAGTGTTGACCTGCTACTGTACGTCTCCCTTTACGTCTTTCCTGCTAGTTCATTAGCCGCACCTGTGCATTGGAAGTCACACTCCATTCAGCTTGCTTCTCTCTTTTCCGCTTATGCTTCAAATAAAGAGCTGTTTCAAAGCACCCGGCACCATATGTGTATTTTCCACACTTTGGAATATGTAATATATTTAGGCTGGTGGTAATCACTCACACATTTCGACAACAGAGGCAAAGAAGTGAGGGAGCGAATAGAGGAAGAGAGGAGGAGAGGAGAGTCGCTGATGTTTTAAAACATGTATGGATGATTAATTACCTGGACCAGCTGGGGGAAAATAGGAGATTTTAAAGAACACAGAGAGAACCACCACAAAACCAGTGTGTTTCCTCTCCTCCATCGGAATAATTGAAATTTGATTAAAATGGAAGCAGAAGCCTTGTTTTGCCCGGGTCAGCAGAATATAACACATAGGAGGGAAATGCTAAAGTCTCTCTCCTCTCTCTATCCTCAAGATGGGGAAGTGTCCGTGAGTTCTACCGTATAGGGTCATCCACCAAAGGACATGAAGGGAGTTCATTACCCACATTCTCCCTCCTTTTACCTGTCACCTCCAACGAATGCATATTACGTTGAGTGAAGTGCAGTCAATCAATTAGGACTGTACAATTACAATCGATCAACAAGGCTGTCAGTGGGAGAGCTCCCCAGGCTGAAGGGGGTAATGATGGGAACACAGTTCAAACACCTGGGAGAGGCCTTTTAAGTCCCCTATCTGGTGTGTGTGCACACACACGTGTGTGTATGTTCGCGGGTGGGGCGTGCGTGTGTGTGGGTGCGTGTATGTGTGTGAGAATGATTGGCTCTCTCTTTGCGGTCCATGCCAGAAAGGGGCCTGTGCATCTCTCTAATGAAAGACAGGTCTGAGGGACTGCTGACTGCAGATACAGCGCTAGCTCTCTGTAGTGTAAAGTAAATGGTGACCCATGCTCTCACCTGCTCTCTCTCCTCCCTGTGGTTGAGACCTCAGGTAGAGCTGTAGTAGCTGTTGGCTTCATACCAGGTGGTGGGCACCTTTTTGACATCAGAGGTTGTGAACTTTGAAATCCCACCCAGTGCTTGCCAAAAGTGAGTGTGTAATCTTATTGTTCTCACCTTCTAGACCACGTGTCAAACTCATTCCATGGAAGGCCGAGTGTCCGCAGGTTTTTGCTCCAGCCTTGTACTTGATTGATGAATTAAGGTCACTAGTTAGTAAAAAACTCCCGTCACCTGGTTGTCTAGGTCTTAATTTAAAGGAAAAACCAAAAACCCGCAGACACTTGGCCCTCTGTTGAATGAGTTTGACACCCCTGTTCTAGACTGTAAAGGTCACTAACTTTAAACCACAATGGCTGTTCAAATAGCCGACAATGGAGCTAGTCTGCCTTCTCTGAGGCGATGGTTGATTATTCACTTTCATAATTTATACTTTATTCATTTGAATACGAAAGTCTCATTGATATTGAAAAATATTTTTCTTAGACGAAGGATACTGGCCTGCAGAGTTAGTCCTAACCCCTACCTAGCTGGTTTGTGGATATGGCATTACAGTATATGTGTTCCTGGGGTGGAGACAGGCTTTTCAGACTTTGTTGTAATAACAGCAACCCACCCTTCCATGGCATGCCATAACGTGGGACGATTCGACTAGAAAATATTTATTTCCTGCCCCTGCCCCTGCCCCTGTGGCACATATGAAAACATTGGGGACGACCTGACACGCCAATAAAGTGTACCGCCCCACCCTACCACCTAGTCAAAATACAAGAAACTCCTGTAAATTCCCAAATTGTAATTCCCAAATTCTAATGGCCCAGAATATGATCCCATACCTTGGTTAAATAAATGCCTGGGTGGGGTGAGGCAGGAAAGTCAACAGCAAACCTGGGAATCAGAATGCTTCCAAGTCTGTATTCCTATGTGCCTTGGAATGTCGATATGACAGTCAGAGCTCTCGTTTCAGTGGGATTACTAGGCTGGAGAGCCTGTTCAGGGTCTAATTCCAACCCTGCACACATGTCCCTCATCACAGGGATGATATATTAGGTACAGTATGCATGTAAGAGTCTAACGCGCAGCTCCATCTAAGGATTGTAGGGTTCTTGGTATCAAGGTTCATTCCAAAGAGTTTTATTAGGTTTCCTGACCTGAAATCAGAGTTTATTAGTCACATGCACAGGGTCGCAGATGTAATTGCAGGGTAACGTGTAATCCTCTTTGATCAACAAGTGAGTGAAACAATAATACAAATAATAATAGTAGTAATACACGTTACCCTGCAATTAGTAATAAAAAGTAAAATAATAGAATAGAAAAAGATCCCACGACGGCATATATAAATATATACACTGTATATATAAAGTGCTCCCCAGCCAAACTGAACAATCGGGGGAGAAGGGCCTTGGTCAGGGAGGTGAACAAGAACCCTATGGTCACTCTGACAGAGCTCTAAAGTTCCTCTGTGGAGATGGGAGAACCTTCCAGAAGGACAACCATCTATGCAGCACTTCACCAATGAGGCCTTTATGGTAGAGTGGCCAAATGGAAGCCACTCCTCAGTAAAAGGCATATGACAGGCATATTCACTGGAATAGCGCCGACCAAGATGGCTGTTTCGAAACCAGCCCTTAGGAAACTCTGCAGTATTTTGTTTGTTTATGTACAATTTTTTACGTTATTAACTCAGGAATTGTTTTGCATCATTACATACAGCCGTGAAGAACTATTGGATATTAGAGCGGCGGTAACTCACCTGAACCAGCAGCATTACGACCAGGATTAAGACTTCCCCGGGGCAGATCCTTTGTTCCCTCTCCCAAGAACAATGGTACTTGGGGAGGCCTTGTAGTCTGACTCAGGAAGCGTGCACACCACACACCGCTCCCAAGTATTTTACTCGCTAATGTCCAATCTCTGGATAATAAGGTTGATGAGCTTAGGGCGAGAGCTGCTTTTCAGTGAGACACAAGGGATTGTAATATACTCTGCTTCTCAGAAACATGGCTTTCTGGAAATGTTCCGTCTGACTCCGTAAAGCCAGCTGGGTTCTCAGTACATCACGCCGACAGGAATAAACATCTCTCTGGGAAGCAGAAGGGTGGAGGTATTTGTTTCATGATTAACGACTTATGGTGTAACTGTGAGAACATACAGGAACTCAAGTTCTTCTGTTCATCCAACTTAGAATATCTAACAATCAAATGCAGACCGTTCTACCTCTCGAGGGAATTTTCGGCCATCATTGCGACAGCCGTATATATCCCCCCCAAGCCGATACCACGTTGGCCCTCAAAGAACTTAATCGGACTCTATGTAAACTGGAAACCACATATCCTGAGGCTGCATTAATGTAGCTGGAGAATTTAACAAAGCAAACTTGAGGAAAAAGCTACTGAAATTATGCCAACACATCGACTGCCGTACTCACGGTGCGAACACACTCGATCACTGCTATACTTCCTTCAAAAATGCATATAAGGCCCTCCCCCGCCCCACATTCAGCAAATTAGACCATGACTCCATCGTGCTCCTCCCCTCCTACAGACAGGAACTCAAACAGGAAGTACCCGTAGTTAGGTCTATTCAATACTGGTCTGACCAATCGGAATCCACGCTTCAAGATTGTCTGGGAAGTGCATAGGAGTTGTCGTACCCACTGTGACTATTAAAACATACCCCAACCAGAAACCATGGATAGATGGGAGCATTCGCACTAAACTAAAAGCGTGAACCACTGCATTTAACCAAGGTAAGAAGACTGGGAATATGGAAGAATACAAAGAGTGCAGTTATTTCCTCCGTAATGCAATCAAGCAGGCTAGACGTCAGTATAGGGATAAAGTTGAGTCACAGTTCAATGGCTCAGACACGAGACGCGTGTGGCAGGGTCTACAGACAATCACGGATTATAAAAGGAAAACCAACCACGTCGCGGACACCGGCGTCTCGCTTCCGAACAGGCTGAACACCTTCACTCGCTTTGAGGATAATACAGTGCCAACGATGCGGCCCGCTACCAAGGACTGTGGGCTCTCCCTCTCAGTGGCTGACGTGAGTAAGACATTTAAGCGTGTTAACCCTCGCAAGGCTGCTGGCCCAGACTGTATCCCTAGCTGCGTCCTCAGAGAATGCGCAGACCAGCAAGCTGTTGTGTTTACAGATATATTCAATCTCTCCCTATCCTTGTCTGTTGTCCCCACATGCTTCAAGATGGCCACCATTGTACCTGTACCTAAGAAAGCAAAGGTAAATTAACTAAATGACTATCGCCTCGTAGGACTCACCTCTGTCACCATGAAGTGCTTTGAGAAACTAGTCAAGGATCATATTACCTCCACCGTACCTCCAATTTGCTTACAGCCCCAGTAGATCCACAGATGATGCAATCGCCACCACATTACACACTGCCCTAACTCTGGGAGTGTGGTGCCAGGAAAATAACCTTTCACTTAACGTCAGCAAAACTAAGGAGATAATCGTGGGCTTCAGGAAACAGCAGAGGGTGCACCCCCCCGATCCACATCGATGGGACCACAGTGGAGAAGGTGGAAAGCTTCAAGTTCCTTGGCGTACACATCACTGACAAACTGAAATGGTCCACCCACACAGACAGTGTGGTGAAGAAGGCACAACAGCGCCTCTTCGACCTCAGGAGGCTAAAGAAATTTGGCTTATCACCCAAAACCCTCAAAAACATCTATAGCTGCACAATTGAGAGCATCCTGTCGGGCTGCATCACCGCCTGGTACGGCAACTGCACCACCCATAACCGCAAAGCTCTCCAGAGGGTAGTGCCGTCTGCACAACACATTACTGGGGGCAAACTTCACAACCTCCTGGACACCTACAGCACCCGCTGCCACAGGAAGGCCAAAAAGAACATCAAACCACCCGAGCAAAGTAAAGAGAGATCCTTGATGAAAACCTGCTCCAGACTGCTCAGGACCTCAGACTGGAATGAAGGTTCACCTTCCAACAGGCAAACTACCCTGAGCACACAGCCAAGACAACGCAGGAGTCGGGACAAGTCTCTGAATGTCCTTGAGTGGCCCAGACAGAGCCCGGACTTGAACCTGATCGAACATCTCTGGAGAGACCTGAAAATAGCTGTGCAGCAACACTCCCAATCCATCCTGACAGAGCTTGAGAGGACCTGCAGAGAAGAATGGGAGAAGCTCCCCAAATACAGGTGTGCCAAGCTTGTAGCGCCATACCCAAGAAGACTCAATGCTGTAATTGCTGCCAAAGGTGCTTCAACAAAGTACTGAGTAAAAGGTCTAAATACTTATGTAAATGTGATATTTCAGTTATTTTTTTATTTTGTATAAATTAGCAACAATTTATAAAAAACTATTTTTGATTTGTCATTATGGGTATTGTGTCTAGATTGATGAGGGAAAAAAATGATTTAATCAATTTTAGATTACCCTTTGCAACCCTAGGCCTGGCAATCAACACACTCATTAGCCGTCCAGCCATCACACCCCTGGCCGCAATTGGACATAATCTGAAGTCTTAAAACAGGCTGAACAATTGTGTAAATGTATTTATAAAAACAAGCGTAGAGTGAATATGCCTTACAGACATAAACTGCCTTAGGCAAAGTCATCACTGCGTGTGTGCGCTTGACGTTTGCGTGTGTTTGTGTGTGTTCTTTAACTCAATAATATGAGCCGAGGTGCTTTTTAACGACTTTATGAGCTAGTGTATTAGCATACATATTTACTGTAGCAGACGGAAGGAAACGCTATGCCATAAGAACCAGTAAAAAACTCCACATTTCACCCAGCTCACAAGTTAATCCACATTTTATTATGGCTGGTGAGCCGGCGAGGGGTAGATTAATTAAAAACAACATGTTTTTGAGCAGGTTCATGAATCAACTATATTAAAAGGGAGATAATTTTGCTTTAGAGATTAACAGGCAACTCACCACATTATCATTGGGATATTAAAAAAATTCACAAAAAAATGTGCAGTACAGTACTGCATAGTACACAGCACTCTCACACAATCACTTATTCTTCATCTACCTCATGCCCGTACCGAGTACCCCATTGTCTGTGGACATTTGCAAGCACTGGTTTACAAGCATTAAGCTAAAGCACACAGTTATTTATTTGACTGCTGTGCGAGCTCCCAATACAGGGTTAAATAAATAGCTTTTGGCCTGCTCTCAGAGAGAACTATCATAATTTCACTCTCTGGATGACATGGTTCTATCAACAATTCTATGGGCTGGGAGACCACCCCCTTTCCTAAGTAACAAGGAGGGTTATGATGAACAGGGTTGAGACAGAAAATATTCAGAATACTATATGCACTCAATTCATTACGGGTCAAAATATAAGTGATACTCCACAAGAGACATACCGTCCAGTACTCTGCTGGTCAGCAGGCATCTTATCTGATCAGACCACTGTGAGAGTAATAGGTTTGAGACAGCTCCATGGAGATGAAGGAACACACCCTGCGGTGACTGGCACTAACGCCTGCACCGGAATAGACTGAGTTAAAAGTCTGTATTTTGGAATTTATTTTATAAACTGTTGGTTGAGGCCTCCGGCGGGTGCAGTGTGTGTGTATGTGTGTGTGTATGTGTGTGTGTGTAGCCTGTTTGGTGTTAAAACAGTCTCTGTGTAGCAGGCCTGTAATAATATCACTTTCATCCCTGGTACTGCTGTTTTAGGAAATGGGCCAAGATGATAACAATCCTACCTTACACAGGGAAAGCACCGGCACTACTCTTAGTCCTTGTGTGTGTTTAAGAGAAACTCACTGTTTGTTGTTCTTGAAAAACCTTAAAGGATGTCTTGTTGAGATATCACTTCCTGTGGTATGAAGTGCGCAGATTATCTCTGAAATAACTCAGAAATTCCCAAACTATTGTGCTCTGTTCCTTCTGGACTTGGTATTCTGCATCAATAACCACAAATATGCACATACACACACACACACACACACACACACACACACACACACACACACACACACACACACACACACACACACACACACACACACACACACACACACACACACACACACACACACACACACACTCATACGCACATGCACGCTCATACACACACACCGACCTCCCTCTTTCATCCCTCCCTACACAAACCCTACTATAACACCTCTCCACACGCACACGCACACACACACGCACACACCCTAATTGAATATCCATAACAACATAACCTTGAAGGATAAAATGCAGGACTCATTTAAATGCTAATTTGTTTGTTAACATCAAGATTCCACGTGGGACAGGTTACGGAACTACCCTGACACTTGATATGTATATTTTATTCTACTTTGTTATTTTTATTGGTACTTTGATTATGATAATACAAAACACTAAATAAAACATGAATATAAACAGGGAGGACTTTCCAGGTATCTTTTCTGTATTCAGGTATTTATTATCAAGGAGTAAATGGGAACGTCATGGATCCAGACAGACGGAGATGGAGAGAGGTGGTGGCAGGAGAGAGAGGGAGAGAAAGAGGGACAGAAAATGGGAGAAATGGAGAGAGAGATGGTGAGATACTCTGTATTTACATAGTAATATTGGAAGTGATGGACCACAACATCATCTTCATTTGTTTGTGAGTTGATAGTCACACATTCAAACCTCTGAGCCCTCGATCAGCCTTATCAATCCACTGTAGAGTTTGAGCTGGGAGAGGAAAGAGAGATTGGAGTACAGTAGGCTTATATCTGAGTCTGGGTGTGTGTGTGTGTGTGTGTGTGTGTGTGTGTGTGTGTGTGTGTGTGTGTGTGTGTGTGTGTGTGTGTGTGTGTGTGTGTATGTGAGTGTAACCATGTGTATAATTGATATGCATGGTGTCATTCAGAATGAGGTGTCTATAAATTGTTAAGAAACTCAACCCATCCCTGCTGTTAGTTTAGGAGCAGGCCAATAATGAGTGATGGTGGTGGAGAGACATCAGTGAAAGATCTAAGTGTTTGGCCCGCGTGCCTCTGTGTGTGTGACCCGCCCTCTCGTCCTCCCGTCTGTCTGTCTGTCTGTCTGGAACGTAGCAGTGACACAAAGCCCTCCAGTGTGCTACAGTCTGGATGACGGACGGCCTTCGTCAGAGGCAGCTAGCGTAAACTTCAGAACCCCCTCCAACAGCAATGATACGGCTGTTGTGGAGCATGAATGTTAACAGGAAGAGCACTTTAGTGTAGGAGAGGAGAGGAGAGGGGAGAGGAGAGGGGGAATAGAGGAGGAGAGGGGTTCTGGCTGGCAGTACCCTCATTACCAGTCTCTGCCTTTAGAAATTAGATCTGTTTATTTGGGTTGAGCTCCCCTGAGGGTGTAGGCCTGGCAGGACAGCGTGGAACTAGCATATAGCACTACACGGCTAGCTAGCGCTAGGCACACTGTGATTATTATATCACTTAACACAGCTCATCAAAGAGACGTCACTTCTGAGAGTGTTTAGCCAAAATTGTGAGGCTTGTTTGGTCTCTCTCTGTTGCTGAAAGGGGATATGGCAACATTGAAGCCCTGTGTGTTTTGGCCTGTGCCAGCCGGTGTGTGTCTAAGTGTATGTATACCGGTATGTGTGTGCTGGTGTACATGTGTGTGGTCTAAGAAAGTCTTACCAAGCCAACTCTGAGGGTCCCCTGTACAGATTAGTTTAACACACACACACACACAAACACACACACACACACACACACACACACACACACACACACACACACACACACACACACACACACACACCCTTCCTGTCACCCCTTACACACACTCTCCTCCTATGTTCCTTTGTAACAGAGCTAACCTCACTGTGGGAGATCCTACTAGCAGAGAGGAGAGCTCTCCTGTCTCTGATGATCTATAGAGTAAGTGGTTTGGACGAGCCTCCTCTCGATTTGAGTCCCGCTTCAGCTCCATGCGCAATATGTCAATGTCGGCCGCAATTCACCGAACCATATGTTGGCTCATGGGCCTCTTACACTGGAGCAAAGATGTTACTTTGACAAAGATGTTACAGTGGCAGAACATTTTCATGCTTTAGGATCCCACGTGTCATCACAGACAATGGGAGAAAATTGTCATTCTCTCTTCAGGTGATCTTTACCCCTCTCTGTTCTAATCTGATGGTGGAGCTGCAGTAATGTTGATGGCACAGGGTAGGCTGGCTAGTCTGGCTGGCTGGCTGGCTGTAGTTACTGGGAGCCAATGTATTCTATCCTGTTGTGATACTTGATGGCTCCTTGATTGTAGCTACGTTATTAACATGGTCGAGCATAAATATTCAGAGCGTAGCTATGTCAAGATCTTTCAACTCCACTGCTTGTGTAAATAGACCTGAAAAAAGCAAAGGGAGGAGAGGAAGGGTGCGGAGGGGAGGGAAGAGCAGGAATGGTGTACACAGCCCACTCCCTCAGCCCTTTGATGAAGCTGAACTATGTATGCACAATCACACCCAGAAATGGAGGGAGTGTGTCGGCAGACCCACACTCACATCCACATTATAGCCTTTGCGTCCAACACACACACACACACACACACACACACACACACACACACACACACACACACACACACACACACACACACACACACACACACACACACACACACACACACACACACACACACACACACACACACACACACACACACAGGTGTTTTCAATGAGGCAGATAGGCCAGGGGAGTAATGGTAAGTGGCAGGAGCGGGGTTAGGTTCCCCGTAGGTCCTGTTGCACCGCGGTGGGGCGGTGGTTTTGGAAACGGGTTTAGGGGCGTGGAAGGAGTGTGTGTGTGTGTGATTGAGTGTGTGAGAGCTTAGGTTGTTTTCATAGTTGGAGGGAGTAGGACCTACCCTGTGACTGGAACAGAGGGCTGATTGTGAGGCAGTTAGAGGAGAGGAGAGGTTCTCTCTCTGTGGAGGTGCAGCGCTGAACATTTTCCCTCCAAAGCCACACTATGACAAGTGGCAGTGGGAGAGGTGTCACATTAAATCCCTTCCTGCCACTCAACCTGAAACCATTGTGGATAGAACTGAAATAAACAACATTCGATTTTTGCATCTCTTTGCATGAGAAATACTTTGGCCTGAGACACAATATAGAGTGCAAGTCATAACTTCTGGTAGTTTATTCTTGTGCAGGCAGAGACATCTCTATGATATCTGATCTTTAGTTTCACAACTAAGAACTTCAGTTGAGCATCAGAGTATCTCTCTCTCTCTCTCCTTCTCTCTCTTTCTCGCTCTCTTTCCTTCTCTCGCTTTCTTGCTCTCTCTCTCTCTCTCTCTCTCTCTCTCTCTCTCTCTCTCTCTCTCTCTCTCTCTCTGTGTGTGTCTACTTCTCTCTTTTTCTGTCTTTCTCTCTCAGCCCAGTCCAGCCCAGTTCTAATTTCCCAGCACTAAATCCAGAAGTGCTACCAGGGGACGTGCCGTGTAGATGACGAGGTTAAGGCCTCATTTTGTCTCTGGGCTCGGTGAAAAAGCAACTAACTTCTCAGTGACCTGTGATGATCTGTGGTCTCTGGTAGGGCCCAGAGCTGGGCCCCAGAACGGCCCCATAACTCCCAGAAGTGTCAGACTCAGACCCTTGTGTCTGAACCACGTCCACTCGTTTCCCTTACCGTTTCAAATATTCATTGAGCTGCAAGCCTACTGGGAATGGCTCAGAGATATTGTTGAATGCTTGTGAACAGAGAGTGGGATTGACACAGTACAGCTAGATACAGCCAAAAGCCACAACCATACAGGCCTACAGAGCCAAGACTAACGTGTATATGTGTGTGTGTGTGTGTGTATGTTCATGAACTAAATCAACACAGATGAGCCAGCAGACATTGATCAACAATTATTTAACTTGGCCAGTATATTTAAAGGTACTTGTTTGCCTTTGAATAGCATCAAATAGTGGGCCTTTCCTGTCATGTTATTCAAGTCCGGTTAAGTCAACTTATTATTACAGTTTTGGTTTCTATGAAGATTACATTTCTCGGTTTGAGGTCACTAAGCGGATCAACGCTCTGTACCAAATATCAGAACCAGATACACAGACCACATCAGACCACATCAGGGGTCTATAACAAAATGGGTTTATAATGTATCTGCTTTGGAAATCTGCAGACTTTGCCAATGGCGCCAAACACACCCTGTAAAAAGCGAATGTAATTTTTATATTACAAAAAAACATTTTCTCTGGGTTGTTTGTGTGACATTGCAACTATAATATGTATGGTCCTGTATGCATGTGAATGTTGTCTTTTTTGGGGGAAATACATTAATTGTATTTGATATTAGTCGCCATCACAATGTAATTCTTCTACAAACAGTGGTCGAAGACACACATTAGCGTGATTGTGTTTCCTAGTTCTTGTTTTTATTCAGGCCGAATCAAATGTAGGTCCTGTTTCCCCTAAACATTAGTAGCACTACTTTCACTAAAAGAAGCCTCGTAAGGTGCATCATCCACTTATCTCACAAATGAGCTAAATTAATGTGAAATGATTCATGGGAATTGTGAATCACAAATGAGATTTAGAGCCATTCCCACGTTAACTGTGTTGTGTTTGGAGTTAAGGGGAAAAGTGTTACTGACAGCAGGACATTACCCACCAATTACCCTGCTCTCTCCCTCTGCTTTCCCCCTGCATTCATAAATATCCCCTCTCCTGCTTGCCCCTAATTACCTTGTATGAGCACAGCCATTTCCACTTCCCCTCGCACATAATAGAAACTGTTTTTTAATAACCAGGTGTCATAAAATGTCATGCTGACTTAACAGACATGAGGAGCAGGAGGAGCATTAACAGAGAGAGGAGAAACAGGGTGGGGATGTATCAGGAAGTAGATGGATGGAGAAGGACGGAGGAGTGGGGTGGTGGTGAGTAGGCCGGGGAGTGGAGAGGAGTAGTGGGCTGTTTGCAGTAGAGAGGGATGGGTAGTGTATGCTTTAAGGATGATAAGGATGGACAAGGATTGAGGAAATGTAGTGTTGACTTGACTGATTTTATCTTAGTCCTCTTAGGCCTTTTGAGAGCATCAGGTGTCCACCATGGCTCTACACCTCATTCTCTTCTGTTCGAGGGCTTTTGCCTCTTCTCAGGAGATCCCTGCTTTACTCAGTTCTTGCAGAATGGGGTCTTCAGTAGGTTTTTGGCCTCCTGTGTTCTTTTTCCATGTGGGTTGTAATCCAGTGCTTGGCTTTTATGTCTTTTCATCTTCATTTTCTTCTTCTGGTCACGCTGCTGATGACCACCTGGTTCATTCTCCTCCACAGGTCTGAGCCAAACATTCAACCCTAAAAGGATGCCTGTGAATCCCCAGTGTTTAAACTGAGCTGACAGCACAGGAGATAAAAGGCTGCTACAGCTCAAGTCAAGAGTGACAATTGGATTCTGGAATGTCAGAACATTACACCAGACAGGTAAGCTATACATAACAACTAACCAGAGAGATGAGAAGATGCGATACTAAAGGTAGGTTGAAAGATTGTCCTTCAACACAGGGAGAAAATAATGAAGATTATGACAGTTCAGATGAATGAATAAAATGCATATTTTTATTCCAAATAGGTCACCTCTGAACCTCTAGGACCCTCTACTACATATTGTTATGGCAGTTCTACTTACTAAAACATTAACTGCTTCCCATTGTAGGAACACAGCCAATTATGTGGCTTGATTTCTGATTAGGTGACTTTATAGACAGCTTAGCTTTTATAGGCTGTCATTAGACATCTGAAACGTTTCAGCAGGACCATTTTTCAACATGTAGCAATTCCACCTCCCCCCCCCCCCCCCCACCCCACAGGGACAGCAGTGACAAATGGCCTCCTCTGTTCCAGTGCATGTTTCCACGTCTTTAGGAGTGTGTTCCACCACACACACAGAGAGGCCTTAACACTAGAACCACCAACGGCCACAGACATTGCTGCTTCCCTGACTGTTCCTAAATGTTTGTCTATTACACTGTTCATTTGCCAGAATTTTGAAATCACAGACAGAAAAGTATTTAGAGCCTTTTTTCACACCTATTCCAAACTTAATCCGCCAAGACAATGTGCTGTGCGTTGGTACCAAGCCAGGCACTAATCTCTCTCTCCTCACTGAATGAATGACAAATGGATGAATGAGCGATAATTGTGCACCTTACTTCATAATTTAAATTAAGCCTAACTGAATGATAAGGAGGGTGAAGAGGTTGATTTAATTTAGGAAGACAAGAGTGTATTGATGAGTTTGTGTTCTGCGTATTTATCAGCGTTGGCACTCATTTTAATAATTTGACCGCACCTTGCAGGTTGATACCATTCTCTTTTACATAAGCTGTTACAGGACAGTTTTATTTACTGTTTTATAACTAATATTCATGCTGCCCATGCATTCAGCACATGACTACTCGCACAGCAGCATTGATCTGGGTACTAAGAAAAAACTAGTAACATAATAAACGGCAAATGATAAGATGCTATTCTGTCATCAGTGGATGAATGGGCTGATAAGATGCTATTCTGTCATCAATGGATGAATGGGCTGATAAGATGCTATTCTGTCATCAATGGATGAATGGCCTGATAAGATGTAAACTGATAATGGTTCATGTGATTTTAGTTAAGTTTTGGTTAGCTGCCACAGTTGAAACCAAGTGCTTGCTCAATGGCTTTCCATATCTGGAGAAAGATGAAACCAGGCCAGTGGGTGAGCCACTGTCTGAGACTGTGGTTTTGATACTCGTGCAGCCTTACATGAGCAAAGGCAGAAATGTAACCATGGACTTCTTCACATCAATTTCCCTGGCAGACAAGTTGATTGCAGAGAAGACTAGCCTGCTCGGAACAGTGAACAAACAAAGGCGGGAGCTTCCCCCCTCTGCGCAAAACAACATACCAGCAGAGCTGTACTCCACATCAGTGATGGAGAGTGGTAAAGCAACACTCACGGTGTACAGATGTAAAATAAATAAGAGTGTTTTCATCCTCAGCACCGCGCATCCCACTGGATCTGGCATGTGAGCTTTGTGAGAACCACATGAAGGCCCAGAAAGAAGCTTCAGCCGCCAAGCAGGGCGCCAAGGCAGCAGGTCCTGCTTTCCCTCTTCCCCAAGCACCACAGCTCCCACTGGGGAAAAATAAGACACAATGTCAAGTCGGCAGGTGCACACGAAACAAGGCCCATGAAAACTGTGTGCAGTGCAACCGATTTGTTTGTGGGGCTTGCTCACACAAAGCCCCGAAGCATAAAGAGAAGACCAGGTTGGTTCATGTGTAAAGGCACGGGTATAAGGGACAATACAGTGTCTGATACAATCAACAAATTACTGTTTTTATATCTTGTCATCAATATAATTCCACTAATATATTTATTTACAATCCTTTACAATTGTTCATTCACTGGTGCTTTTGTTTAGGAATACAGCAAATCATTTCACCTGTGACCTGGCTGTGAGGGCTTGGTTGTGGTAGGGCCTCTTACTCCCACCTAGGGGAGGAGAGAGGCACACAACCAAGTCCTCACACACTTATTAGGGAGATTATCATCCCCAATCAGAGACAGCTGTCTAGCGTTGTCTCTGATTGGGGAGTGTATTTAAGCCCATCACATTTCCACCTGTGTGTGGATCATTGTTCATTTGTGTTTGTCTGCACTGCCTGCTGCAAACCAAGTAAGTCACTGTGTTTTGTTAGTATCGTGTTTTTTGTTTTTCACTCTCCTTTATTTGTAAATGCTTCGTGAGTCCATCTCATTTTCAAATAAAAGGATGACACTTCACCAGCGCTCCGTCTATCGTCCCATATATCCGACGCACCGTGACACTGGCTGGTTATATTATTATTATAATATTTTCCGTTTCTACTTTGTCAAAAGAAGCTGTAACTACTAATTATTATAATCGAATCTACAAATAAAGTTGATCCAATGGATTACACTGTCATGTTTTAATTGTAAGGGAAACTCAATAGGCTATAGGCCTATGTTTTTTCTAGGACTCTGTAGAATTGTACAAAACATATCCTTGACTGTTCTAGTGTTAACAATATATTTTCCACTCCAACAGGAAAATTTAGCAACCTTCTTTATTCATATTTGTCTCTGTTTCACAATGGAACATTGAAACAACACTTGCTGTCGCTTTCCTTTTGTTACCGCCTGTCTCTCTCTCTTCAACCATGGAGGACGTTCGTGTGGCATTGTTATGACCCTTGTCCACCCACTTTCTTAAAATAAAGCCTAATCATTTCCCCTCACCCCTTTGGCTAGGTCTACCCCAGCCCCCCTCCTCCCCCTCCCCTGTCCAGCCTCTGTGGACTCTCATACATTTTTAACCGGTCCGCGTGTGATGGATAGGTTGTATTTATTCACTGCTGGGCATCGGTTCTGTGAATATGACTCATTTTGGGCCATTATGTATTCATGGCCAGGGATAGGCCTGTATACAGGAACTTATAATGAATGTGTCACAGTGGGAGGTGTCAGTAGACTGCAGGTTGATGGGAGGGGAGGCATTGTGGAGTACAATGTGATCTACAGCACAAACAATTGGAAACATGTTTGTCCGGCATCCAAAAAACTGAAAGGCAATCTTTCCTCCGTTTTCCAACTCATCCCTCTTTCTTCTCAGAAATATACTTTTTTTTTGCAGAACACAACTTGCACAGAAGATACCAGACGGGGCTTGAATGGCAGATAGTGACTTCTATGCAAGTGGCAGGATTTACTAAAGTGTGAGGATTAAGACTCCCTTGTATTACTTAGGTTCCATACACACCTGTGGATATTTCACACATTCAGGGTCTTCCCTTCCTCCTCTTGGCAGGAAGAGCCCTTTTGTGGATCAGTCATGGGTATTAAAGAGCAGGGTTTAGAATGGTGAGTCGCCCCATGCGGGGGCCTGTTGTGTGTGTAAGTGCGTGTGCATATGTGTGTGTGTGTGTGTCTATGTGTGTTTGGGTGTGTGTGTTCGGTCTGAGCCTCAATCATCTGAGCACTCCTCCACACCACAGGAATAGTAGACCTTCACATACTGTACATCCATCGTTGACCTTCAGTGGAGAACATAAGGAATCACCCTGGGGGAGGAAACACATCACTGAGTATCACACAATACCATTTCATATCATATCATATTTTTACCTACATGTACATCAAAGAATGTGAATTCAACCAGTATATTACTTGTCAAGACTGTTGTAATGACACTAGGGATGCATCCCTCCTTTCCTGTCTCATCTAGACTCTGTATCCCCTCTTCTCCTAGGCAAACAGGAGTTAGTCTGTGGGAGGAGGTGTATTAGAAAGGTGGTATGTAAGGGTTGAGGGGCGGTCTGTGAACCCCCCCTCCTCCTAACACACACACACACACACACACACACACACCTTCCTCTTGGCCCGGGTGGTGTTGGCCCAGGTCTTGGTTAAAGGCCACTTTTAATCATCCATAGTTTGTTAGCGTTAGTCACCCTGACCACTTCCAGGTGCGTGACCTGTTTTCC
This sequence comes from Thymallus thymallus, assembly GCA_023634145.1. NCBI lineage: Eukaryota > Metazoa > Chordata > Actinopteri > Salmoniformes > Salmonidae > Thymallus > Thymallus thymallus. Next base: position 17,330,786 of record CM042380.1, on the reverse strand, counting down.
AGGCTGGGTAGGTGGTCCTGTGCAGGGAAGTGTTGTGTGTGTGTACTGTGGAGTAATATCTGCCCTAATGTAAATTGACAGCTAGACTTATGGTTGTACTCTCTCTTTCATTCATTTCGGCTTTCAGCTTTGTCTTTCCAGCCCACTGTAAAATGGTATTTAACTGACTGTACCCGCATATTGGACCTCTCCACAGAGCCACATGACCTCACATGGAGAGACAGGTCTACTGCCAAGGCAAATATGGTAATACCAATGTACAACTGTTAATGGTATATGTCCATAACCAACGCTGTAGTGTAATGGAAGTTGTGTGAATTTTCAAAAAAGACATGAATACTGATGTGTTGAAGTCAGTTTGATAACAGGGCAAGTAAAAAATATAATCATATTCAGATGACCAATAAGAGATTAATTGCTTGCCCCTAAAAGACTGACCTTTTCTGTAGTTTTGACCCCTTTGAATCTTCAGAAATGTTCTAGTGACCTACCAAGAAAAACCTGCAGTGATATTTCAAGCCACATCCCAGTGTTTAGCCCTGACCCAGCCAAGCCGAGGTGTTATCCATGAGCCTCTATTTGGAGAACCACTGGACATGGACACCTCCAGCCCTCAGCCTCACACTCACTTTCTACGTATGCTTTGCTTTTGTGTGTTTAACCATGCTTAAGTTAGATAGTCTCTCTTGTCTCTCTCCTCCCCTCCAGACATATTTCACAGTCCTTTTATCCTTTTAGAAGCATTTATGTTGTTTATTGTCCGCCAGAATTAGATTTGTAGAGTAATAATAAGACATGGTTCTGAATGGGCTCTCTGTCCCCCCTGCTTATTTTCAACAGATTTTTTATCATGTTATGTTATATAATCATATCTGCTCACATATCGTACACCAGTTTTGCTTGAGCCACAAACGAGACGCTGGTTTTACTGTAGAACGGCTTGTGCACAGCTTGCGGTTATTTGACATGGACTTTGGGGCTTAGGAAGCATTTGTTTTTAGGACTTTGCCAGAGGGCAAACCTGATGTGAACCTCAATTTGATACCTCTTCTTGATATTAGGAATGGATTTGGATGCCAGGTTGAGGCCTCTCTGTTGAGAAACGTACCTCAAAAAATTATGTGCTTTGTGGTTTGTAGACATTTCTTGTTTAGCTTTTTGGGGTTTTACATTAATACATTGTGTGTGAACACCTACAGTAGTTTTTTAGATGCTGTGTTGCTAATCTTGTTTTCTCCCACTGTCGTCTAGTTCATCTGATTGAATTGTACATAGCATAAACAAGCTGAAGAAATGTAATCAGATGTTTGGTGTGCAGCTCACCACGTAAGCTGTGGTGTTAATTGAAACAGAGGATTATGACAATGCTCCGATGCCAGGGTCCTGGAGCATATGCAAGGAAGTCAGACTGTATACATTAACTCTGCATTTACATCTCAATTACTTTTCTATGAGAAATATCTACTTTTTCTCATCTGTGTGGATTTTAATCATTGCAGTCATCATTTACAGTAATGTATTCACCCGCATCCAGAGAGTTATCTAGCTTGCACGACTGAAGCAATTAAAGTCAATTTGAAATATTGTGAAGATGTAAAATAAGAAAAAATATAACTTTTGATTTCCACAACCATAAATTCAGGGCAATTCAGTGCCGCCCGTTTTCTTTCAAATGCAAAACAGCTTGTTATTTTTGGAGGGATCTTTAAATGCACGATGCTGTCCGGCAAATCTGACAAGCCTGGCTGCAGCCTTTTAGGTTATGATATGTTTAAACATTTCTCTAGTGTTTATGGTGTGTGAAATGTAGTCTTGGAAAATGTCCAGTTCGCCTAGGCAGGTTTTAATTTAATTCCAACACATTTGAGAGGCACCTCAAAAAGCCAGCCTCAAATGTAATGTGAAAGCCAGATGCCGCATTGAACGTAAGCAGTGTTGGTTTGAGTTACAGTCGAACACAGATAGACTGCGGTCCAACGGGTTTGGTTATTGCTCAAGTCAAACACAATCAAAGGGACTTTAAAGAAAATATGTGCAGGACCTTAATGAAATGCTGAGTTGCTAAATGTTATGGATGTTGTGATAATTATCCGCAGTTATGTGGTTCAGTCGTTTGTCGTGAGCAGCCAAGTCCTTAAAATCTGTAGTTTTCACCAAAACTATTTATTTTCTAGGTTCAAACTTACGAAAAGTAAAATACAGTATCTCTATACGTCTACACCATCACACACGCACATACATGCTCGCAGAAACACACAGATGTGCACACATGCAAACCAATTTGTGAAAGTTATTTCATGAGAATCTAGAGACAATTCTGTTTCAATGACAATAAATCATTATTTCTATCAATTGAGTGGAAAAGCCACACAGTTATGACAGTGTGCTCTATATTCTGATGAAATCAACTGTTAGCACAAGCAATAAAAACCACACACTAATTCCTTTAATGTAGGCTAGGTTTCCATCCAATAAAAACCACACACTAATTCCTTTAATGTAAGCTAGGTTTCCATCCAATTGCCGACAAAATTTTTATGTGAATATTCTTCAAATCTGCATAAAAACAATATGTGCATTTTCCCACCAGAGACGTGTTTCCATCAAATGTACTTGTTGTGGATAAAAGGCTGTGCGTGATGACGTGGTGCACATTAAAATAACTTTTGCATTTCGTGTAGATGAAGGGGAGGAGATAGGGTAAACAATTAATGAACGGGGTATGGTAGTAGGTGCCAGGCATACTTAGTCAACTGATTGTTTCAAGCAAAATTACCAAAACTATTGCTGATGGTGAACCTAAAAAATCGAAATAAAATCTAACGTAAGTCCTGATCAGCATACTGCCTACCTATAGTGTGCAAAGCTGCACACAGCACGCAGTTTGACTATACTACTGATATTGCCTGTGGTTGTTTGGCATGCAAAATAACTTGTAGCTCAATGACTTTCAACATAATTACATGCTTAGTGCGACACTGAAGGGGAAGATGCAGTTGTCACAAAAGATGATAGGTATTTTCGGAAGGTAGAAAGAAAGTAATTTCAGCAAAACGATTGGTTTGAATCCATTTTCTGACCGATGCATGCTACATTTGGATCGGTTTGGGGTCCTGCTGACCGATGCTCTCATATATTAAACATTTCAACCTGGGACCTATGCATATCGGTGAATCGTTACATCCTTAATCATCATGTCACCAGAATATTTATTGGAAAAGAGCATCAAGCTCATCACCGTGTGAAGTTCATCATAACTTATTTCATCTGTAGCGTAATAAACGGCATGCTTTCCCGAGTCGTAGTGGGAGGACCATACATGTCATCACGTGACTCAAAGATTACTTTGATATGACAGTCAATATATCAATATTTCCACATAAAGGCATTTCTGCCATTTCTCGCATCATTCAATTTACCGACACAAAAAGATCCCACCTTGTCTAGCATATCTAGTTTTTTCAACATTTGAAAAGTTTTCTGATGTGCTGTTTCTATCAGGCCTGTCATGAAATGTTTTATCCAACTTTACTTGCATAAAAACTCTGATGCCTGTGTATACAGAGCATTACTTGAGACCTTTCAGTTGCAGACCTATGTAGGAGAAGCAATTATTTGATGACAGAGTCAAACGGTCCTAAGCCACACCTCGGCTGTGGCTCATAGAAGCAACTCACGTACACAACGGTTACAAATATCGATAGCAGGAACCACGTTAGAAGAAAATACAGCTTCAAATAAACATTTGCCAAAACAAACAGTCACTCAAATAGGGGCGGAATAAATTCAACCACACAACTACTCACATTGTTTCAAGACCACAGACACTCTCTGCAGTTGCCATCGCCATTGTTACATACAATCACTGCAAAAAGCTAGCCAGCTAGCTAGGCTCAAGCGTGAGAAAACAAGATAAGGCTTGCTATTGGCCCTGAAATATACTTAGGCCCTCTAGAGGGACTTGGGGAATCATACAATTGTCCCACCTATTACGTGACAACCTATTTGTGATTGGTTGATTCTACTGTCATTCCAAAATGCTGCTCTAATTGAAGTCAACATCAATGACATTGGCTGATGTCTTCTATTCAAAGCCTGAGGGCCTAAGCAATGAGCGTTGAGCCCAGCTAGATTATTTCTACCAAGAGACTACCAAAGAAAAAAAAAACATTGGATATTAACCCTTCTTTTTCCAACACAAACTGAAGAAATTCAATAGGAAGATCATTACAATTAAGACGAAAAAAAATGGAAATCAATGAAAACAAAATTACAAATTATAATATATATAAACATAACCGATTTGTATCTATCCTTAGGCCCTCTCTGAGGGCGCAGAGGGCCCTGACGGTTCCCCACTGTTTAAAAGTGACCCCTGTAACTGCTCCATGTCTCCAATACAACCCTAGTCAAGGTTAAAATCAGAGAGCTTTTCAGACGGACCTCACCTTTAGCCATGCGATTAGCCGATTAGCGCCAATAGATTCACCTTGCAGTGCAGATTGATCCTCTTGCATGAGAAAGTAGCTTCTTCCTTCTCACATTGCAGAGGACAATCAATCAATCCATTGGCTACACAAGTAGACACCTCTTGCACGCCACAATGGGTCCTATAGCTTGCCCTTGGTTTTAAGATAGCTTGCTTTTCCTGTGTGACATAGTGTGACTGCCTATGTATGGATACGGCAGTAAAACATCAGTAACATGATTCAGACATGTCCATTAATGTAGGCTCAGCTAAATGTGATTTAAAACACAAACAGTAGTGTCTTTATAACTTATCATGTGTTGTATTAGCCTATTAGTATTAGCCTATTGGTATTAGCCTAATGCTAGTTGCTAGCTACACTGTTGTCACATTGCTAAACAGACATAGACACTATATAAAAGTCTGCACCTTGGCACTCCAAGCAGTAACATTGGACTCAAGAGTGTACTTGAACCTGTTTCCAGACCTCTAACTGTTCTTTAACAGATATAGAGCCAACCAGACTGGGCCCCAGCTCCATACTGTCTCAGTGAGATATAGAGCCAACCAGACTGGGCCCCAGCTCCATACTGTCTCAGTGAGGCAGCCAAAGGATCAAGCATAGCATCTCATCAATGAAACAGCCACATGCACTTCCTAGGAGTTAAATCCAATATGGTTACTATGCTACTGAGGATTACCACACACTCCATATGAGGGCACTTCAAAGCTGGAGTGGGTCGCTCAGACTAAAAAGAGACAAAATCAACAAGGTTTATTGGTCAATAACGCAGGGGTTATGTGTTTAGCAATAGGTGATCAATGCAAATCGGCAATAATTACTTGTGTAGACCAGACCACCACTGACCACCCGTTCTGCATGATTTTGGGGGGGAAATGTTGGGATATTGAGCTTTTCATTGAGGAAGTCAGTGCTGGCAATAGCTGTTTTAGTTGGGTACATTGCAGGGTGTTTCGTGAAAGGTAATCTGTAAACATAAAAGGTTTCTGTATGCTTGGAAAGTAACAGTGATATCACAATTTTAAAACACACTGTTTGTCCTTTCTTTTAATATTGGACCATTCCCCCACATTAAAACATTAAAGACCGGTTTGTGAGTGATAGGGAAGTTCTTATTAAAGTGTTGTGCAGTAGGGGTGTTTCATTATGTCTCCTCCGTTAATGGAGGTTCCAGCTCTATTAATGCCCCATATTAAAATGTTCATGGTCCTCAGTGTGCTATTCAGAATATGGTTATACAGGTGTATTTAACAGACATGGCTTTAAAGTATGTCAACCCCCAGCTGAGGGTAGATCACACCCATGCGAACCATTGTGGACGTTGTAATAAGAACACCACTGATAGCATCTTTGTGATTATTAGCCATCAGCTTTCTTTTGTGACGAGTGATTATCCCAAATCAATGAGTAAAATTGTATCAGTTATTAAATTGTCCAATATATCAGTGAAAGTTCCTATTTTCCCAATTTGTATTAATTCTTGTTGTCATTAATAACATGTTCTGTTTTATATCATCTTGACAATCTAATATGAATCATATCTTTCCAACCACAATCAAATGTCAAATGGACCCTTGGTTCATATAACAATTGTCTATTTAACAGGAAGCAATAACTTTCAGCCCTATCATAACCAGATAACCCTTAAAGTTATGTCTGATTCCCCTTCTCCCTTCCTTCTCCCATCATCTCCTGAACCCTCTCTGGTAGTCCTACAGCCTACATCATTAATCAGAGGCTAGGTGAGTGCTCCTGTTTCTGACTGGGCACGGTGCTGGGAGAAATACTGTACTAGTACTTCTCTGGCTGGAGCGCAGCCTGATGTGCTGGATGCAGCCAGAACACTTAATTGGGCCCAGTTACTGAGGATCAGCAGGTTTGGACGCACTTCACATGCTGCTCCTCCATATGGCTGCACAGGAGCCGCGCGATTTGATTAATGCTTCGGACGAGATTATGTTTTCGGGATAATGTCCGATCATGATTCAAGAAACTCAAGCTTTCTGTGTATTTTTTTATCTTGTATTTTTTATCTTGCTCATTTTACTCCCAAGCAGGTGTGCTAACAAATCATCAAGATTCTGTCCTCTCCAAAAAATGTTTCAGCAACGATGGAGATCAATACAATGAGTAATCAATCATTCATTTTGCTTTAGCTTAAATTAATATTAGGTGCTGTCCAATATTTCCTCAGATATGTAAAAATAGTAATTGATTTACAAATACATCATTTGTGTAGCCAAGGCCAACACTATCAAAGTAAGTCAAAGGCAACCTTGCCTTTGAAGTTAACTCTTGCCTCACACCTCTATTTTTGTTTTCAGAAAAACAAATTTGACCTCATTAGTTTAGGTATTTATCATATTTTTACATGACGTGGCCCAAAAGTGCGTTTCGAAGCGTTGGGGGCTGCAAATTGCCCCCAGCCTTATTTGTCTCAGTGGGCCTATGGAGGTGTTAGTAGTGTGGTCAGCATTCTGCACACTTTGAATTGCAAATGGCCCCCGTAACTCAAAAGTAATGCAGCGGTGAGCGTCACCCCCCGTCATTTTTCTACATTTGGGTGCATCGGGGCACCGGTGAGGAGGAAGTGTGGTTATTGTTTGTGTCTGTGGTGTGACTTTTCCTTATTGTGGGAAGGACTAAGGCCTGCTCCCTTACCCTCGCTCTCGCTCTAATGCAGCAGAAGTCTCCCTCAGCGATAATATTACGTCTCAGAGCATTATGGGATTCTGGAGAGGGACTCTCCTCATGGCAAAAATAGACAATGGACATATTGTGCAATAGGACAACTCCCATTACCTTACCATTTGAGGTAAAGAGGACCAACATCATATTGCATATTACCAGTGAATTAACATTACAGTATAGAGTAGGCTGGTCCAACAACAGTAGAAAGGTAGAGGAGGACTAATTACAAAAAACATAATTTCACACTATGGGCAGGGTAGAATCGCCTTGGAAACGCAAAAAGGCAAAACCCGCATATTATTCTAATCATCAGCATTTCTAGCGCTCTGCACGGATCATTCGTTTGCAAATCAGGTTATTTCGAGGTGTAGGTGGGCTGCTAATTTCATGCTTTGACGCATTTATTCCTGTACCTTAATGAGGAAAATATGTGTTGCTCTCTCATTTATATGCCATTAGGGCTCACACTCTCTCTCATTGTCCAACATAAGGCTACTGTAGTCTTAGTTTGTTGTGGCGAAAAGTGAGACCAAAGAATGGTAAAACAGTGAAAATGATCAAAATCCCCAAAATGATGATTACAGCAATGGTGTGATGGTAAATAGGGAGAGACGATTGTTTTGTCTTTCAAAAAAAATTATATTGTATGATCCAGCCACTCGTGTAGATGACAACTGTCTACCTTCCCACTCTGTCCATCCACTTTTTACCTGTTATCATTTATCATCTGGTCAGGTGGTTCTGCCAGTCCTGTGCTGCCATCTCCAGTGTCATTCTAGCGTTGGACCCCCACAGTACACACATTGTGCTGCATGTATTAGGTCTGTGAGAAAAATACATTTCCTGTTGGGGGTTGTTCCAATGGCAGCCCCTTCTAGTATATAATCCTGACCTCTTCATGGTTCCGTAAGCAGCAGATGGATTACAGCCTTTTATTGTCGCCCTCTATTCCACTGCTGATGTGATTATAAATATGTGTGTGTACTCGTGTGCATGTGCATATGCTTGTGTGTGCACATGCATGCCTGCATGCGTACGAGGCTACAAATGGCAACATCTTATATTACAACATTTTAATGCGTAACGTGTTGTTTGGTGTGGTCAAGCGTTTAGTTTACAACAACACAGTACAGCACCCCCTCAGTTATTTCTTAATAATTGCAACATACCTGTAAATATAACCATAACAAAAGAAAACAATGAAAAAAGACATCGGAATTTGTATTAATCTGCACACAAACACATTAATTCTACTGTAAACCCTAAGGCATTATTAACTCATAGTCAACGTAAAGTCATTATTACTTAAAATGTTTATGTGGTACTGATTCAAAACTAAATGAGAAGTCACATCTAATTTCTTAGAAGTTATAATAACAAATCAACTTATTTCCTAGCATGCTCTACTGCTGGTAGATTTTGGGGAATTGTTTTTATTATCTGTGTTTTTGCATATACATTAAGTGATTGACTGATTAATCTTATGCAACACAAAAATAAATAACCATAACTAATCCAATAATTTTGCTACTGAAATGGTTGTTCCAGTTTAGCCAATGCAGGTTGCGGTTGAATAAAAATCTACTGTTGGATATGCTAAATCTGTCTGGATTCCAATAGGAATTACACTTCACTTTGCAAACCAGCATAATGTACGGTTACAAAATTCTGATACATTTCCCAGGTTTTCCAAAAATCCCAGTTGAGAATTTTGGGAAAGTTACTGGAATTTTGCAACCCTGCTTTCAGGCCACTGTATTAGGGTAAAGCTAGGCCTTATGAGATATGTAATGTATTGTCATAAAGAGTTTAATTATAATGCCTAGGAACTCACTGAAAATGAAGGAATTTAACAACCATGTCTCTGTCACCAACAACTACAGTCATAGGTGGTAACTCTACAGTTCACTTGAAAAGGCACATAGGGAAATTATATTGGAGGCGTGGCTTAGTGGGGAGTGTCAACATTTTCAAGCTGATACAACTCAAATCTGGACCTCCTACAGGGTCACAGTGACTATCTATTTGAGTAATGACTACAAAATCACTTTAAGTAACTGTACTCAGGGTTTACTCAAAACTTTTGAGTAATGACAGCACATTGGGGTTTACAGTGCATGTGTATCTCCACCTCTCTAGCAGTAATAGGCCATGATCACCATCCACAGACACCATCCACAGACACCATCCACAGACACCATCCACAGACGTCCAGCAATTTAAACGAGGTCAAAGCAAAGACATCAATAGGCACTCATTATGATTGACACCTTTGTTCGTGGGCGTGTCAGAAGTGAGTTATTAGAATGACTAGAGGAGTGATGGATACAGTGACTAACATCTCTCAATCCCCTCGAATCGTGTGAACCGCGGATCCTTAATTAGTGACATTCCTGAGCGTGTGGCTCTCTGAGGCTAATGGGGAGCGAGGACACAATGGAGGGGTCAGCACAGGGCCTTCTCTCTTTGTCAGCTTGATTAATTCACCTCTCCTTCTCCTCTCATCGCCTCCAGCACCGTCTGACTTCTTCTAGAACTCTGTTTTTGTAAACTCTTGTCCTGTCTTCTTGAAGTTGTATTGGAAAGGGATTTTTCATTCTGATGTAAAACCTAAACCTCTTCTGAGAACAACTTACAAATCATTACAAATTGTGTCACTAGCCCTACATTCCCACCAAAAGGAGAGGCCACCAGACAAGCACATCACACATTAATATGGACAACATTGTTCGCCGCAGGATATGGTTCAAAGTAAGGTTTTCTTTTCATTTTAGCGGGTGGCCTAATCCGTTTCTAATTACAGAGTGAGGAAGTGGGGCAGCGGCGGTGGTCTGACTGTTGTGAATGCATAATCTCCTCTGTGTGCATAAACATGAGCACTTCTCATCAGCAGGGCCGGGGCTAAGAACTCTGGGTAATTACCTGGAGCAGGGAGTAGATTCCAATGTACTTTCTACATTTCTCTCTCTTCTCTCCTCTCTCTATCACTCTCTCTGTGTGTGTGTGTGTGTGTGTGTGTGTGTGTGTGTGTGTGTGTGTGTGTGTGTGTGTGTGTGTGTGTGTGTGTGTGTGTGTGTGTGTGTGTGTGTGTGTGTGTGTGTGTGTGTGTGTGTAAGTAATGCAAATAATATTGAAAGCTGAGCAGTCCAAACAGTATGGCATTACCTTCATAGATTGGCGTAAAATTCAGGAACTCATCCATGTAGGAAGGAAATGAGCCAATGTTTTTAGCCCTAAAAGGAAAAAAAATCTTTACAGATCCCATTTCATAAAACTCAACCCATTCTGGTAACTGTCTGGATTTAATGTGTTTTATATCTGTTGTCATTCCAAGCCTGTTCTGCCAACTCAATTAAATACAGAGGAGAGGAAAACACATATGGATGTACTCATCAGCATCCAATCAGAGAGTTGTATGCCCCAGTGCACATAGTATATGTCTGTAATGTGACGAATGCACCGTGTGCCTGGCTAGGAGCCTCCAAACCAATTAAGCCAAACTCAGCCACAGCGGTCCTGCTTATACCAATGGAGATAGGGACCTATACCACAGTATTGTGGAGATGGTTTCAGTTCTTGTACTAATCAACTCTTACCCTGGGCTTTATGTTTGAACCCCATGTTGCTGAGAGAACTCTTGTTATGTTTCATATGTATACTTTCATAAAATAATAATCTCATCAGAAATTACTACCTGTCTGAGAAAGTACACTGCAAAAATGTGTAACAAAAGGAACACTAAAATATATGGTTTTTTTTTTTTATATCAATGCAATTGCAATGCTTTTATGTGTGTCGGTAACATAATATTAAGTGTTATTTCAATTTCAGAAAATTATTGGAGCATCTGAAAAACTATTATGGGATCAAAGAGCCTCTGTAGGCGTAATGGCGCAAAGACTTTTCTCTTCCCTATTGATACAAAAGTTTGAGAGGTATGGTTCTATCTATTACATTAATAAACTTGCCCTATATCAAAGGCATGAGAGCATCTTCACGTCTTCTCAGTGGGGAGCTACAAACATGGCCACAAGTGGAAAAGCTCCATCATCTCTCTCAAGCCTTGGGCCCAAGGAGGGCCGACTCTGATTTAGAGAGAAAACATCATGATAATACAAAGAACACACCAGCCCTCTTTTCCATGAAGAATACTTTTTCTGCTGATGTCTAAAATCACACTGTTGTCCTTTAACTATCCCTTTGAGTCTCTCCACCTTAATAGTTTAAGGCAGGACCAGGGGAAAATAACATGTGTTTATAACTCGGTGGTGGAGATCTATTTTTTATCTTGAGAAAGTTGTAGCATTATAGCCGAATCCCTTTGCTGAATTGCATAATGAGCCCTAAATAATTGTGTGAGATTTAAAGGCTTACTTTGCAGCTCAGAGACGTTATAGTACATTGCATTAAAAGTACTACCATTAGGCTGGGTTTGTGTGAAAAAGACGGTGGTCCGGGTATCTGCTAGAAAAATATGCAGCGCTCGCAAACGTACCTAACGGAGTAGTAAAATAATAATGTGGCCCTGTGTAAATTCACCACAAATTAAGACCATTCAGGCCCATAACAACTCTTCTTGTTGTTGCTGATGTTATTGTTTCTGTTGTCATGGAGAATAAGTGAAATAGTTATAGAGTGATGGACTAGGAGAAGGTACAGTTAAATGTAGCGCAAATTACTGGAGATGAATGACCCACGGAATGAGATCCAATACTGTATGTTCGTTTATCAAGCTTCCCATTCTTTGCCAAGTAATCAACACATAAATGAAGCTTCAAGCTAACGAGCTAGCACCCAGAAAACTCCTATCCTTCGTCCACGTGTAATAAACTCAATAAAGTCCTCCATAAATCAGTGAAGGGGCTTTCTCCCTGGCTGCTCCTTATAACAGACACCTCCCAGAAAGCAGGCAGAGTAGTGAATAATCCCTGATGCTCTATTTGAACTCTATATGAACTGGAGACCAAATTCCCCCTCTAGTTACAAATATAAAAGAGAGAAAAGGATACAACATAAAGAGGAGAAGGCAGGAGTGGAGGTGGAGCAGGCAGAGAGATTCCCATTTATAATCATTTGATCTCCGGCTACCGTATAGGCCCCTCATTTAAAGGTGGCCATTTTAGCTAGGAGTGGACAGTTTCTCTGTGTCTCTGCTGTAATTGATTTTGTAAGGAGTATTATGGGTTTGGGGGAAGAGGGAAAAGGGGAGTCAACATATGCATGAATGGATATGCTGGGGTGGATTATTCAACATGTAAATGGAGGAAATGGCCCAAGGACCTCTCTCTATATGAGTGTGTGACTGTGTGTGAACTGGAACACAGCTCAACGTTACAACATTAGATTCTCTCCAGCTCGATGGCCAGTGAAATCTCTGGTTGGGCTTAGTTTGAAAGCACAATGCACAATGCATAGGTGTTTCAATTATATCATTATAACAGGGTTATGTTAGAAAAATGTGGCGTCGGACAACGAGACCGGGAAGATTTTAAATTACCAGCCATTTGAGAAATATACCAGACCCATAAGCATTGGGTGCATAACCAATTTGGGTGTCCACCCAAGGTGCTCAGAGTGACAGAAATCATATATAGATTATGGTAAGGCATCTTAAAATAACATGCAACTCATGTAATGAAGCAGCCATTTTCAAATACAAGTTGATGAGATGAAATGGCATAGCGGTGGGTCCAATAGGGAAGAAAATGGAAATACATTTGCCGAAATTATATAATTACTCCTTTTTATGCAGAAATAAATAATATAATTCAAAATACTTCACCAGAAAGCATGACTTAATCCACAGAGGAATTGAGGATCATTAGCTTCTTTAAAAAAATAGCTGTGGATTGTTTCAATTGGCTATTAGGCCTGTGCCTATTTGGGAAGCGCGTGTGGCAACAGGCCTAGCTGGTTATTGAGTCACGGCTGTCAGTAAAAAGCATTTAAAATATAGATAATGTGTCTTGAGTATAATTTAAAATGTTGAGACAAGAAGAAGGGCTTGGGGTGTGTGGCGAAGATATAGGCGAGTGTCTCTCCACAATGTCTGTCTCCCACCAATTCTTGCGCATTCATTGTTCCATTGTGTGAATTGTTTGCCTCCCTTTGTTTTTTTTCATTGTCTTTTGTTTGGACTCCATGTGAGCAATGAGCATTTGTCTGGTTTCTATGTCCTGATATTGTTGAGGGAGATTGTGCACCTGAGCATGCATAGAAGTACCTGGCTTGCTGAGCGTAAATGTAAGAAAGTTGATAATACACTATATATACAAAAATGAGTGGATTCGGCTATTTCAGTTACACCCGTTGCCGACAGGTGTTTAAAATTGAGCGCACAGCCATGCAATGTCCATAGACAAACATTGGCAGTAGAATAGCCTTACTTTCAACGTGGCACCGTCGTAGAATACCACCTTTCCAACAAGTCAGTTTGTGCTAGAGCTGCCCCAGTCAACTGTAAGTACTGTTATTAAGTTAAGTGGAAACTTCTAATGCTCAGCCTTAAAGTAAAAATCGTCTGCCAGGAGAACGCTACCTTCCCGAATGCATAGCGCCAAAAGTCAAGTTTGGTGAAGAAGGAATAATGCTCAGGGGCTGTTTTTCATGTTTCGGGCTAGGCCCCTTAGTTCCAGTGAAGGGAAATCTTAATGCTACAACATAGAATGACATTCTGTGCTTCCAACTTTGTGACAACAGTTTGTGGAAGGCCTTTTCCTGTTTCAGCATGGAAGAGCTCCATAAAGCGAGGTCCATACAGAAATGGCTTGTCGAGATCAGTGTGGAAGAACTTAACTGGCCTGCACAGAGCCCTGACCTCAACCCCATCGAACACCTTTGGGCTGAATTAGAACGCCGACTGCGAGCCAGGCCTAATCGCCCAACATCAGTGCCTAACCTCACTAATGCTCTTGTGGCTGAATGGAAGCAGGTCACCGCAGCAATGTTCCAACATCTAGTGGAAAGCTGTTATAGCAGCAGAGGGGGACCAACTCCATATTAATGCCCATGATTTTGGAATGAGATTCTAGGTGTCCACATACGTTTGGTCATGTAGTCTATATTAAAACTATAGTTCCTCACAGTAAGGCATTTGAAAAGTCTCTCCAACAATCTCCCCCTCGATAATCAACAATTCTTGGTGTGAAAGAGCAATGGATTTTATAAGCTTACTACTACATTGGCCTATGCTATGAGTTCCATGCATTCATTTTCTTTAGTCGCCAATGGATCACGGTGTAACAATGTGTTCATATGGCATAGGCTGGTGATCTCGCATTAGTTTACTTTTAACTTTTAGATTTTTGTCCATTTAATCAGATTTTTATGATTAACCACGTGACAATGATTTTGAGAAACGAAAACGTTATGAAACTGCTCACATGAATATCATAACTCGCACGCAGAACGGTAGGAATGGTCAGATAAATTGGAAGCTTCCCCAAACTTGAAACTCGCCGCCCATGAAATCTTTATAAAATAATTGCCTCCACGTTTCCATGGTCAGGTGTTGCCTATAGGCTACTTTGAAGCAAGGTAAGACATGCCTCATAATATGAAATAAAGCATTCAGGTTTCAAACAATTAAGTATGTTTTCAAAATGCATACTGCCTCCAGCTCTCATTGTAAAGTGGTGGGTGACGCACTGATAGCCTGTTTACTGCACTTGAATGGTGAATGGGAGGCTCGCTTCAATTGCCAGTTGAGAAATCAGAATAGTAGCTATTTTTAATCGTTTACCAAAACGGTTATTAACACAGTGATTAGGCTACATTTAGAATTGTTGCGCAATGAATGGTCTTATAAAAGCACGTTTTACTCCAGCAGCTAACAGCTGAAGAGCTGCAGGAGAAATCGCGATCAAAATAGCCTCTGTATGGTGTGTTCACGTGATAGTTGTGTTTGATAAATACGATAAGATAAGATAAATGATGACTAACGAAAATACACACAGGACAATTTAATTCCACTAAATTATGCAAATTAACGTATAGACCGATAAACATGACGGTCAAATGTATTTCCATCTACTTGTATTTCCATCAATGAATAGAAATCTTCATTTGGCAATGGGATTTTTTTCTCTTCCTGCAACAGTTCTATTTATAGGAGTTTTTTTTATTGGTTTACGAAACCCTGCATTATAAGCCAAAAACTGATGGTACTTTAACGTTTGACAGTCAACAAACAGGTAGTTAGGTCCAGTTCTGACTTGGATAAAAGCATGTTTGGCCCAGTGAGTCCACACTACATTACCCAGAGGCCCTGTATGACCTTGACTATACATGGTCTCCCTCTGGCCCATCAGGTGGCAATGGTTTTTGATCATGTAATGGTGGTTCACCCTGGCGCCTGAGGAAGAGGTGAGAGGCCACAGCATTAAGTCACTACATTAAATCTGTCTCACGCTGTTGCCATTAAAGACCTTTCCATTGCCATTAAACTGGTCACAATGTCTCTCCTTGCTCGTTTGAGTGGAAAAGAGTGGGGCTCATCTCACCTCCTCTTAATTTGATTGTGTTCTGTGGCCAACTCGACATATGACAAGGTGAAAGCAAGGCTAAGGCCTCATTGTCTGTCTGGCTTTTTATCTCTTAATCATGTCTCGCTTCATTTCATCAACTCTTCTCCTTCTTCCTCTTTGTGATTATTCTACCTCTTTATGCCATGGTCTACTTGACCTCACCAATCCATGAACTGTGCGTGAGGTAGTGGTGTTAGGAGTAGGATGTTATCTGTGTGTATGTAGCGAGTGTGTTGGTGAGGTAGTGGTGTTAGGAGGAGGATGTTATCTGTGTGTATGTAGCGAGTGTGTTGGTGAGGTAGTGGTGTTAGGAGGAGGATGTTATCTGTGTGTATGTAGTGAGTGTGTTGGTGAGGTAGTGGTGTTAGGAGTAGGATGTTATCTGTGTGTATGTAGCGAGTGTGTTGGTGAGGTAGTGGTGTTAGGAATAGGATGTGTGTGTGTATGTAGCGAGTGTGTTGGTGAGGTAGTGGTGTTAGGAGTAGGATGTTATCTGTGTGTATGTAGCGAGTGTGTTGGTGAGGTAGTGGTGTTAGGAGTAGGATGTTATCTGTGTGTATGTAGTGATGCGGTGTCACATGTAACTGTATGTGTATTGTAGTAGTGAGGATAGGATGTCTAGTAATGTAACTGTATGTGTACTGTAGTAGTGAAGATAGGATGCCTAGTAATGTAACTGTATGTGTACTGTAGTAGTGATGATAGGATGCCTAGTAATGTAACTGTATGTGTAATGTAGTAGTGAGGATAGGATGCCTAGTAATGTAACTGTATGTGTACTGTAGTAGTGATGATAGGATCCCTAGTAATGTAACTGTATGTGTACTGTAGTAGTGATGATAGGATGCCTAGTAATGTAACTGTATGTGTGCTGTAGTAGTGATGATAGGATGCCTAGTAATGCAACTGTATGTGTACTGTAGTAGTGATGATAGGATGCCTAGTAATGTAACTGTATGTGTAATGTAGTAGTGATGATAGGATCCCTAGTAATGTAACTGTATGTGTACTGTAGTAGTGATGATAGGATGCCTAGTAATGTAACTGTATGTGTGCTGTAGTAGTGAAGATAGGATGCCTAGTAATGTAACTGTATGTGTGCTGTAGTAGTGAGGATAGGATGCCTAGTACTACATGTGAAGAGGACACTAGCTAGTTGCTCTCCATTGTGCCCTCACCCAGGGAATGCAGGGAGATTTATCACCTATTGATACACCCACTCTCTGAGCGTGCCCCCAAAGACACCCTGCAGTACATTGTTGACTCATGAGCTATCCAGCCCACGGCCCATGAATCATTCTTTAAAAAAGGAGTATCCCCCCCTTTCCTCCCCGCTTTCCTCCTCTCCCTCCTTTTCTGTGACTTCCTTTCTCACTGTCAGATAGATAAAGTACACTAAGATGCAAGCCAAATAAAGAAACAAATGTTTCTTTTTTTCCCCCATCATATGTTTCCCTGGTTAGAAGTGGGAGACAATAAAACGATAGTGGAGGCTATTTTGCCACTCGCTGTTAGCACTGTCACCTGTGCTTTTGGTGCTGCTCACTCAGCAGTTAGAGCAAAGTTAAACAGTGAATGCTTGCTGCCCCTCTCTCTCTCTCTCTCTCTCTCTCTCTCCTTCAACAGCCTCTAAATGACTTTGCTTTCTGCTTTCTATTATTCCTTACCTCCCCTTCTCTCTCTTTTTTCTCCCTCCCTCATTTTCTCCCTCCATCTCCTTGTCTTTTCTGAAAAATAGAAAATAGGAAATAGAAAGCCGGTCATCTATCTAATTACTCACCTCTATCGCTTTAGTGGTTTTAACATGCTTTATTCAACTCCTCTGTTTCCAGATGATACATTTCATTTCCTGGGTAAGGTTTTAATATGCAGGAGGATGGATGTACGTCTGTTAGACAACCGCCTCCATTTTCTCTATTCAACTCCGTCTTATGACCTGATGTAAGAACACCCACCCCAGTCTTCATCCCTGTTTCTGCTTGAAACAGACCCTCTCCGTCCAAAAATAGTGAGACACTTTTCCCTATAGTTGACGCTATGGTAGCACTATAGCTTGCTCCAACAAAGGTTGCATTGATCAAAATACATTTGAAATTTGCATGACCCTTAACCCTTCCAGTCCCATATCATCCTGCAACTTACCACCCTTGTCTGGCTTGCAGCAGGATCACCTCAGCTTCAGCACTACAGACCACCACAGTTCCTGTGTCTCCTAGGATTCTACATCCTCCCAGTCCTGCTCCCGGAGGTGAGTGATAGATCTCCCTGCTCCCTGTGGATAAGGTAGAGCGATGACAGACGTAATAAAAATAAACCTGCCTGTCGGGGCTCCCTCCTCCATTCATCAACCCATTTGAGTGAGGCGTCTACTGGGCCGTCTGGGCCCGCCTATAACACGAACAGCTTGGGAAACGCTATTTGTCACCTGCTAAGCGCTGCCATTGGCGGAGTATATACCGGCAGAGGCACCCTCTTCTCTCCTCTCGTCCCTTTAGGAGGGATGGATGTACTGTATAGGTTTATTTATGTCACCTGGAGAGAACTCACAGAGTAAAGTGCGGTGCAAAGGAGAAGAGTGATGGCCTGATGTTCAGTTACGTTGCCATGGTTGAGCTCTTCCTCCCTGTAGGATAGGTGAAAGGGAGATAGAAGGGAAGTACTGTAGTTTCAATGTGCCTCCTTGATTATTGTGGATACTAGCCAGATAATGTGTCCGTGTGGAGTAGATATTGAACTATAATAAAAAAAAAAATGGTTGATTGAGGTTGACTGTAAACAAATAGTGAACTGTGTATAAAGGGTGCTTATGGTGTAATGGCTGACAGTCTGGAGAGCTAAGAGGCTCTCTTTCATATTTTCTATGGTGTGCTCATACATAATTTATCTGGCGACTTTATGTTCGATTCCATCACAGACATTGAGGCTGAAGGAAGAAGCCATTTTACATTCCAGTCCTTGTGTTTTATGATAAATGTGCACAAAGTGCTCCATCTTCTCCCCTAGTGCACATAAAATATGTACTAGGTAAAGTCATAACTCTCTCATACACAGCTTATCACAACATATCCGCTCACCCAAACAGAAGCACCACTCTTAAGCTATCTTTCAAGAGACAGCCATTCATAATAATCCAGTATCCACACAGGTATACTGTTGATCGACGTGCTTTTCAGTCATTGTTGAAAATGTAAGGCTATGTCACTCTGTTCTGTTCACAGGGTCCCGTGTGGCTCAGGTGGTAGAGCATGTTGCTTGCGACGCCAGGGTTGTGTGTTCGATTCCCATGGGGTACCAGTATAGAAAAAAAATATAAAACTTTATGCACTCATTACTGTAATTCGCTCTGGATAACTGAAAGGTAAATGTTCTCTGTGTCATTAACTGATCTCCATGTGTTTATTAAAAGAGGGCTTCAATAGTTCACAACACACAGACACCACATGAAACTCAACCCAATAAAGGTGCACTACCATCCTGGACCCGGAGAGTGCTAGCCTCTTGGTGAGAGGTTACAAATGTTTGGGGTCACTTAGAAATGTCCTTAGAAATTGTCCATTAAAATAACATCAAATTTATCAGAAATACAGTGTAGACATTGTTAATGTTGTAAATGACTATTGTAGCTGGAAACGGCAGATTATCTACATAGGCGTACAGAGGCCCATTATCAGCAACCATCACTCCTGTGTTCCAATGGCACGTTGTGTTAACTAATCCAAGTTTTAAAAGGCTAATTAATCATTAGAAAACCCTTTTGCAGTTATGTTAGCACAGCTGAAAACTGTTGTGGTGATTAAAGCTTAAAACTGGCCTTCTTTAGACTAGTTGAGTATCTGGAGCATCAGCATTTGTGGATTCGATTACAGGCTCAAAAAACAAAGAACTTTATTTTGAAACTCGTCAGTCTATTCTTGTTCTGAGAAATGAAGGCTATTTCATGCGAGAAATTGCCAAGAAACTGAAGATCTCAAACAACGCTGTGTACTACTCCCTTCACAGAACAGGCTCTAAACAGAATAGAAAGAGGAGTGGAAGGCCCCGGTGCACAACTGAGCAAGAGGACAAGTACATTAGAGTGCCCAGGTGCTATTGTAATATAGTAGGCTTCTCTAATCATCATGGTAACCCAAGAGATGGTCTGTCTGTGCCCCTGGTGTGGTTTTTAATAATAATGTGATCACCTATGCATAGGTTTGGTCTAATATGGGATCTCTAATCACTTAGAGGCCACGGGCCACACTCACAGTTATGACCCTCTCCCCAGGGGTCAAAGTACACCAGACCCGCAAGTACATCATTATTAAATGAAACTGGCATCCAGAGGGTTGTTTGGTTATTCCACAACCCTGCACTTAAACCAATTAAGGCCAAACCTTGACGGGCGTTTGTATATCAGAGGAGAATGTTTGACATTAATGGAGTTCTCACTAATGTGTCATTACAGGAGGTTTTCTGCCATTATGTTCTTAGTGTGATGGATCTACATGGGGACTCTGGCCTGTCAATATACACTACATCAAGATGATTGTATTAACAGGTTTAGGATTACAGGCAGGGATGCAGCCTTGAATTGAGATTTCAGTTCAAGTGTTTACACTCCAACGTCCCTCCGGTTAGAATTCCATCAGTAATTGATCTGAATGGTGAGAAATGACATATTTGACCAAACAACTGCAGTCTTTAATTTGCTAGGTACCGCTGTTTAAAAAAAAAAGTGTAAAGGTAGGGTAAGGTTACCAGATGAAACTCAGTCTAGCTAGCCTGGGCTGGAGTATATACAGTATGTATTTATGCTGTATATAGGATTTGACCAATTTTAAAGCAAGAAAATAGAGGTCGTCTGTGATGTATGGCTTGTTCTGTCTGGCCGTGTTTGCTCAGCTTGAAGTAATGTTTGCCCACAGGATGGCTGGGTAAGTGAGTTTCTGATGTACATACATGTTTGACAGGGACTTTGAAGGGACTGTTTGGACAGAAATGTGTGGGAAATGTTAATGGAGGATGGAAGAGAAAGTTCTGTCCAAACATTCCAGTTTGAGAGTAAAGCGTTACCCCCATCCCCTCTCGCTCTCACCTCCCCACCCTTCCTTCCTACGGTACCGCTCCCCACTGGACGTTGACTTATTTCTACCGTTGACAAATTCAATTGATGTGTGAAAAAGAGACCGAGGGATAGGTAAACACATTTGTTGTTTATAAAATACAGCAAAAGTGGATGAATAAACTGTTAGTTTATACTTTAGCAAGTAAAGCAGGCATTATGGCCATTTACTTTTTAGGGCATATAACTGATAAGGGATATTCCTTCTTGTTTGAAAATAAAATGTAGACAACTTTTGATCACTCCAGAACATACCGTTTCCCATACCTCCCATTTCCCTATTTAAGCATTACAATCATGTACAGAAAAGAGGGCTGTACCTGCCTTTTGCTCTTCCTAGGAGACATGGGCCTTAGGCGTGTAGCTAGTAAATTGTAGCATCTCCAAATGAAACTAAGTTTACGGTACAGTGTATTTTCAAGCATTTCTCTTCCATGTGGGTGTAATGGGACATGGCCACCGTGACTTTCCAGAGAGAGATGCAGTTACACTGTAATTTACAGGGATTAACTCCGGAGCCAAACTCTGACGCAGGCGTCCTGGCGAGGTATGCCGTCTCGCACGTACAGAGAGGCTGAAATTAACTTCAAATTAGGTACGGTACGGTAGCACACAGGCAGGCGGCTGGCCACTGTCAAAAACCCCCAAACCCTCTGAGCCACTGCTCAAGTTTGTTACAGGCTTTATCGTAGGACACCCTTCCCAAGACCCCTGAGCAGACGGACCGGCGGACATGAGAGCAGGGCATCTGAATGTCGCTAATAATAGACATTGTGGGTTGTGCTGATGTCACGCCGTGGCCAGAGGCGCTCGCCTGGAATTCAGTCTGGGTCAGCGCTTCACTTCCTGCCGTGTCCCGGTGGTTTGCGGGTGGAGGGATGGCTGGTCGACATTGGGGAGGGAGGCAAGGAGGGAGGGAAGGAGGGAGAAAGCCAGAGGCTGCTCCTGCTGGCAAGGAAGGGCATGGGCCCTGGGCGTCCTCTGGCCGGGTCCTCTAGCCTAGTGGCCCCAAGAGAGCCCCAGAGACCTGCTAGCCGCCGGCTGCCCCCAGGCAGAGCAGACCCGTGTCCATGCCAGAACCCCAGGCCCCTTGGCTTGGTCAGCAGCCAGCCAGCTCCCACACCTTCCTCCTTTCTCTATCCTCCCTCTCCCCTCCCTACATCATCTCCTTGTCCTCTCTCTCTGCCTTTGACCCCTATTCCCATGTTCTTATACTTATTCATCCCACTCCCTCTCTCAACATCTCTCTCTCTACATCTCTTTCTCCCTCTCCCTCTCTCGCTCTACATCTCTCTCTCTCTCTCTCTCTCTCTCTACATCTCTCTGTCTGTCTCTCTCCCCCATAATAATTCCTCATCTCCCCTGTCCTCCATCCTCCTCCCCTCAGTCAGATTAGGTGAAAGTGACCCTGCTGCCAAGAGTGGTCGGGTGCTGGAAACTTGATAAGCTGGTCTTTGTTTGAGAATGACAGATTGAGGAAAGGATGTGGGTGGGTGTGAACAGCAGGGAGGGAGTGAGTGAGGGACATAGGGAGGGAGAGGAGGGGTTGAGGTTGAACCAATAGAGTACTGTGCTTTTCTTCCTGCACTGAACCTGCGGCCTATCGAGCGATTGGGGCAGTCATATGCACAAACACCACCATTTACATTTACCATCTGTCTCTTAAGTGACCTTTTGCCGTTCAAAATTATGTCCTCCCCTGCGTCAGACATATTTTAATTGGTTTTGTGAAGACATCGCTTGAGACTCCCAAACTGATATGTTTTTTTACCTAATGACCAACAAGGGGTCCCAAAACTCAGGACCTGTGACCGCTCCATGTGTGACCCTCACCTTTAGAACATGGCTGATGCTGAGAGGTTCTCTGCACCCTCCTGACCCCCTACCACCCCTCTATTGGCCGGCAGAGGGGTGGAGTATTTAGGGTCACACATTCAGTCTCAGGTGTTCTGCAGCGTATGATGGATGAAATAAAACCAAGACAAAGTTGCATCGTGATAAATATGAGAAAAAATAAGCAAACATCATCAAGTGGAAAAGCCTGTCCACACCTGTATGGTATCTGGATCTCTACACATCAGCTGCATGTGTTTCCCCTCTCCATCTCCTCTCTTTTAAACATTCTATTCCCTATTTCCTGCTCACTCCTCTCGCCTTTCTCCCTGCCTTCTCCCCTCTCTTCACCCCCTCTCTCTCTACCCTCTTCTCCACTGTGTCCCTACCCTCTCCTCTCCCCTCTCTTCACCCCCTCTCTCTCTACCCTCTTCTCCACTGTGTCCCTACCCTCTCCTCTCCCCTCTCTTCACCCCCTCTCTCTCTACCCTCTTCTCCACTGTGTCCCTACCCTCTCCTCTCCCCTCTCTTCACCCCCTCTCTCTCTACCCTCTTCTCCACTGTGTCCCTACCCTCTACTCTAACCTTTCTCCCTGCCCTCTCCTCTCCTCTCCTCTCCTCTCCCCTTTCTTCTCCCCAATCTCTCTCTGTCCTCTCTCTCTCTGTAGACCCGTGGGGCCCCTGTGCTGTGTTCCCCTTCTCTGTGGCAAGGTTGTATTTCTTCATTAGGGCCTCTGGGGGCCAGGGGAGACCCAGAGGATGTCAGAGTACATTAATTCTCATCAGGACATGGGCCCTCTCAGGTGTGAATGGCAGTGAGCAGCTGTCGACGGAGCTCTCTCAACCCCACCACAGCTCATATATCACTCAGCACTCTCACACACACACATGCACGCACACACACATGCACACACACGCACACACAACACGCACACACTCGCAAACATACTCAAGCAGCCACACCAACAACACACAATCTCTGGCATTAACAGATATCAGCTAATTAGACTGCTGTTCTACCCCTTCTCTCTTTCGTACCCTGGAAATCTTGATGTGGAATTTATTTCTAGTATTTTATTGGAAAGTCTCTATTACCTTGATATTATCAGCAATAGACATGTTAACCACTTAGTCATTGTCAACAACTTATACAATTAAATGCAGTTAAATACAAATGATAAGGGGCTGAATTGTGCCCCAAAATGTATGTATGTACGGATATCTCAGTTTAGGACTTGACCCATAGTAATTGCAAAAGCAGTCATATACAGAATGCCGTCCCTGCTTCATTTTCCATGTGAGTAAATTTGCTGGTAGCATTTTGAGAGCTGTGTGATTTCCTCATAGTCTCTCTACTGAGGGCTCTAACCGCCAAAGCCTGGGATAGATCACTTCGAATCAATCAATCTTTCTCTCTCTCGCTCTCTCTCACTTTTCATCTTTCTCTCTCTCCCTCTCTCTTTTGCTTTGTTTCTGTCTGTTTCTCTCACTTTCTCTTTGTCTTTCTTTCTTTCTTTCTTTCTTTCTTTCTTTCTTTCTTTCTTTCTTTCTTTCTTTCTTTCTTTCTTTCTTTCTTTCTTTCTTTCTTTCTTTCTTTCTTTCTTTCTTGATTTCTTTCTTTCTTTCTTTCTCCCTCCATCTCTCTTTCACTCTTTCTCTCTCTCTCTCTCTCCCTCCATCTCTCTTTCGCTCTCTTATTTTCTCTCATTGTCTCTCTCTCTGTCTCAGCATGTGTTTTCCTTAGATATTTCTCTGCAGTAATTACATAAAGTAAATCCTCCCAATGTGGTTGTTATGGCTCCCAGTAGAAGAGTATACAAATTACTCATATTTGCTCTGTGGTCAATGCTCTGAACAGACTGAACAGTCCCACTGGACTAGGAGGGAGGAGGTTAAGATTATGAAGGTCTGGACTATTAAACCCATTTGTTATGGTCTTCACTCCTGGGAGGACTCAGCTCTATGGGGCTCTGAGTGAATGAAGGCAGGTTAGCTATGGAGACTGTTAATTAGCCCAGTTTGTTAGAGAGGACTTCACATTACAGTCCAAGTCATCAGCCAAATCCCCAATTCCTATTTTAACTCAGACAGTGGTTCTCAGAGCAATGGAAATTGCTCCTCTACTCTGAGATCCTCCATGGCAGAGTTAGGACTTCAAAGATATGACGTGCTATGAGCTATGGGACTTAAAATCTATCCAGGAAGAGTCCTCTCGTCTCTCTCCGTTGATTATTTTGTCATCCCTTTATTATTTTGTCATCATGTGTTTTCCGACGTCTCGGGTTGTTCCGTGAATTAGGTATCTGTGCTCTCCATTATCCTATTGGACTCACTGTTGTGGGTCTGGGTCTCTCTCTCTCTCTCACTCTCTTTCACTCTCTCTCTCTTCCATGCAGCTCTGTGGTCTCGCAGGGCCTTTTATTAGTTAATTATATGTAATTAGGCAAAGGTCAGGATGGAATAATGATTTATACCATTGAAGCTGAGGGACTCTGGAGGAACAGAAGCATGTTCAGCTCACAGTCAGCATGATTACACACATTTAGATTTGATTTACGATAGCTTGTCATTGAGACCATACAGATCAATAATAAGTGACAAAAGCAAGATGATCTTTATTGTGTGACTACCTTTATGCTAGTTAAGGTTATCATTGATGTTAGTAAACATCCAAGATATTGAGCGCTGAAACGGTTGCACACCCTGGGAGAAATCTCTGCTTCCCCCAGTCCACACTCACCTCATCCCCTCTCTCTCTTTCTCTCTCTACTGGTTCCAGACCCATCTGTTGCTGGATGGGGGCCAGGGTGTGGCCCACTTCCCTTCCTCACCCCCTTCACAGCCCACAGTTTGCTCCCCCACTCTCTGTTGCCCTTGGAGCAGTGTATGCCTCTCTGACCTTCAGGGGGCCCTTCTGTTTTACCAACGGCCTTGCTGGAGGAAAAGAGAGACATTTATGGTCCAAACCAGTCATTTCCTTCACTGTCTGAGAGGGAGAAGTTACACATCAATGTAGGTATTCAACTATATAGACCCCCAACTATAGGAACACTCAGACAGATGTGAAGGATTGTAAAATGACCATGACTCATTATTTAGGGAGTACCCAATCCTCTATGGTAAGGTAGAGGAGGTTGACATCCCTCTAACTAAACCAGTAGAAATCCTTGACCTGTAACAGTCTGTTGGAAGGTGAACCTTCGCCCCAGTCTGAGGTCCTGAGCACTCTGGAGCAGGTTTTCATCAAGGATCTCTCTGTACTTTGCTCCGTTCATCTTTCCCTCGATTCTGACTAGTTTCCCAGTCCCTGCCACTGAAAAACATCCCCACAGCATGATGAAGCATGGTGCTGGCAGCATCATGGGGAGGGTGCCAGGTTTCCTCCAGACGTGACGCTTGGCATTCAGGCCAAAAAGTTCAATCTTGATTTCATCAACCGAGGGAATCTTGTTTCTGATGACCAGAGACCTTTTAGGTGCCTTTGGCAAACTCCAAGCAGGCTTTCATGTGCCACTCTAACATAAAGACCTTTTTGGTGGAGTGCTACAGAGATGGTTGTCCTTCTGGAAGGTTCTCCCATCTCCACATAAGAACTCTGGAGCTCTTTCAGAGTGACCATCGGGTTCTTGTTCAAGTTGTAGAATCATCTCAAGGACGATCAATGGAAGCAGGATGCACCTGAGCTCAATTTCGAGTCTCATAGCAAAGGGTCTGAATACTTATGTAGATTGATGAGGATTTTATTTTATTTAATCCTTTTTAGAATAAGTCTCTAACGTAACAAAATGTAGAAAATACTTTCCAAATGCACTGTAGACAGACAGTAGCTACATTCAGATAGACAGAGAGTCTGAGGGAGATATAGACAGACAGTAGCTACATTCAGAGGGGAGGAATGAGAGAGAGTGGAGGAATAAGAGAGAGGGGAGGAGGGGAGGATTGAGCAAGGGCTTTCTGGGGAGGGTGCTCCCTCAAGGTCACCCTTCAAATCAAGCACTCGATCCCTGGAGCCATGTCAGGGAGGGTGTAGTGTGTAGTGTGGGTCAGACTAGAGCATCCAACCACCTTGGGGCTCGGCCATACAGTCCACAGTACACCCCACCACACTAGGGCCCAGCCATACAGTCCACAGTACACCCCACTACACTGGGGCCAGGCCATACGGTCCACAGTACACTCCACCACACTGGGGCCTGGCCATACAGTCCACAGTACAATCCACCACACTGGGGCCCAGCCATACAGTCCACAGTACACTCCACCACACTGCACCAGTACACCCAGGGGGAGAGCCAGGTTATGGGTTACAAATGAGCATTTACCCTGGGTTTCAGCCCCTTCATCCCTTTTCATTTAACTCTGTTTATCTTGAATCTCAGGGTTTGCTTTAGGACTGAACCCGCTCCCTCCACTGCCAAAAACAATCGCTGACATTCAGTGCTGTGGTTAAAGTCGAGGGGAGATGTAACCATCCATCCACGCTAACTGCTCTCGACGGTGAAATTATATTTTAAGTAATTTATGTATTTTCATTTATGATTACATTAAACATATATAGAGGCTTATAATTGTTGTGTCTTTTTTCTCTGTCTGTCTAGGTATAAATCACAACAGGAAGTCTATCTGACAGATTGATCACTGGCTTCAGGTTAAATAGAAGGTTTCATTAGCACGGCGACCACCTAGCACAGTTACCATCCACTGCAGTCACACCTTTAGCCACAACCATTCCCAGTTGTCAGTGAACCTGCACAGTCCTACCCAACCTACTCACTGAAACACACACACACACACACACACACACACACACACACACACACACACACACACACACTGTAACCGTTCACTGGAGGGAGGCATTCTGCATTTAGACTCAGGAAGGGGAAATCAATGGGGCCAAATTAGCCGTCTGCAATTCCACACTTGAAATATTCGTGTAATTGCTTGAACGTGTGCCCCTGTTATTATATTTCAAGTGGTTGGAATTCCAGTTTGTATACTGGTGCCTTGCCTGTTTACATTTTAGGCCTCTGTTAGAAAATGGGGTTAAATTAATGTTTCATAATGAGTGACTTGAGTGTCTTCTATTGACATAAATATCATACTTGAGAAATACATACACAAATTAAAAATGTTCCATGAGATTTAGTTACTTTTTATAATACCCATTGCGACTACATTACTCATATGCTTAATTAATTACTCCCTAACAAGTTGTTTATATCTGAGAGACAAATAATCACGAGGCTAGTTCCACACATATAGAGAACTGAAGTGAGATATTACATATTTCAAAGAAGTTCAGTGGCTCCTAAACGTATTGTCCCTTTCTTTCTCATCGTTACTAAAGAGCAGTGTCAGTATAGTAGTGCTTGGACTAGGGCCCAGAAAGTCATGCAATGTGACAGGGTAGTCTCATTAAGGTCTCCTAATCAAGTCTCCTACTCTCATCCCCTCCTCTCTTCTCCTCATCTTCTCTTCTCTCACAGTAGAGGCAGTGTTCTGTCTGAGGCTGGGTGATGAGGATTCAAGGCTCTGTGTTTGTGTTGGAGAAGGTCCAGGGCTAGGGCCAGTCAGCCTCCTCTATCTGCCTTTCTTCTCCCCAGGGGATGGCTGGCTAGCTGCTGGAAAAACAGCTCAACCACGGGACTGGGGCTGGGGCTAGTCATTAGCCTGCCTGGAAGAGACTCCTCCTGGTTGAAAGAGAGGGAGAGAGACATTAGGAAAAAGACATAAAGAAAGGGAGCAGATAAGACAGACGTGGACAGACAGAGGACAGACAGAGAGAATTGAAAGTTCAAGGCATGTTAAAAGTTCAAGGCATGTTAATCATTTCCAATCACCTAGCTCAACACACTATAAACAACATACAGTACCTCACCACAATAACACTGACCTGTACAGTATCATGATCCATTCATCCCACCATTCATCTGAACATCCAAAGACCCAGAGGTGGAGCCCAGACAGGCCGGGCAGGAGGTCTTGCGAAGCCCAGGTAGTCCCATAACTCCAGAGCGTTGGAGCATGGAGAACATGGAGACCAGCCACTTCCAGCTCTCTTAAAGAGCTCATTAAACAGGCCTCATATTTGTTCAGCTGCCAGCTGTTGGCCATGAGGTGAACTGAAGTGGCCCACACCTAGCCTGGGTGGAAAGTGCAAGGTGAGGGAGGAGTGGAGCTTCTGAGGAATGGGGTTAAACCTCAGGTTTGTCGGCTTTCAATCCCAGAAGAAGTATTGGTATTACGTGTGACCCCTGAAACTGGGGCTGAATGACTGGGTTTTTTATTATATACTGTCGGATGGGTGGTCAAGCAGGGTTCAATGGAGTTTGGAACGGCACATCTTCCCAACAGGTGTTACTGTTTACTGTTGAATATCAGATTAGTAAAGAAAAGGAAAATATAACACTTAACACAATCTACAATACAATATGCAATACACTACAATACAATCTATAAATACAATATGCAATACACTACAATACAATCAACAATACAATATACAATAGACTACAATACAATATACAATACAATATGCAATACATTACTATACAATCTACAATACAATATGCAATACACTACAATACAATCTGCAATACAATAGAATACAATACAATCGACAATACAGCTCAATAAATCAAACTGAAATAGGACCATCAAAATTTTAAAAAGGTGAAACATATTTATTGGCCTAACCACACAACAAATCAGATGTCCTTAACAATGGGCGTACCACTGAGCTACTCCCATGACATTTATTAGCCAATCAGCAGGGGGATGGGTGGGGGGAGGGGTTGGGTGGGGGGGGTGAATTAACTTGATGGATGGGCTTGCCAACCAGTTCATTTACTCACTGTCTCCACATTAGCAGCACTCTGACCCCTCTACTCTGTCTGTGAGCATCCAGCCAGTAGCCTCCTTTCCTTTCCACCTCTTCTTCACTTTACAGCCACTGGTCTGAAAGGAATGGATAGGTAAATACAAAATGACAGAAATATGGTGTCCATGATAAGTCAAAGATGATTTTACCTCTGCATCCCTTCCAGGTCATATAAGAGCAGGGTCAGGAGCCATAGTAAGGCAGCTATTTGAGGGTATTGGGACTTGGCCTCAGCTGGCCAGCCTGAGTGGAGGACCCTGGCTGACTCGGTCCTTCCCCGTGACTTAACCAAGCATCCCAGCCCGGCCCCTCTGGCGGAGCGCAATTGATTTTGGCGGTGGATGGAATAAAGATTGATTGCATCAGAATGGAGGATCGACCATGCAGGAGGATTGACCATGCAGGAGGATCGACCATGCAGGAGGATCGACCATGCAGGAGGATCGACCATGCAGGAGGATCGACCACGCAGTAACCCCTGAGCCTTGGACAGGAGGATCGACCACGCAGTAACCCCTGAGCCTTGGACAGGAGGATCGACCACGCAGTAACCCCTGAGCCTTGGACAGGAGGATCGACCATGCAGTAACCCCTGAGCCTTGGACAGGAGGATCGACCACGCAGTAACCCTTGAGCCTTGGACGCCTTTGCCAAGTAAGTACTCTTAGTTATTGTAGCGGAAGGGGCGATGTGATTAAAGCAGTCTCCACATGGTACTACTCCCTCTACCCACTGACTCCTCACTGGGGTTGGAGATTGGGGGGAATGGGTCCTCTGGAGACCATAGACATGTGGCCACCAGAGTGAGGTTATATTTGTTAATTAAAAGATGGCTGCTGCCTGGGTTACCACCACTATGTGGTCACTGCTGATGAAGGCTTGGAAAGGCTTGTGATGAAAGAGGTCATCACATTGGTTGGAAATCCTTCCCATTTAGATGTACTGTATGGCTAAAAATAGACTAAAAGAATACATGAACTTAAGGAGGTTAGCTGTGGACAGTATCTTCAGTGGATGATGAACAGGCTTAGTGTAGTGTAGGAGTTTAAAAGGGTTGGTGGGCAAATGATGAGGTAAGGCAAAATGCTCTCCTCTTGAAGGAAAATAATAATGAAATAATGAATTAATCTATTAATTTATTCAACAGTCCTATGATGAGGAGGGATTGATGATAGTACAACAGGACTTTTATTTAGGTTTTCCAACAGTACTTAGTGGCAGTAAAGCTCCACAGTTGTTTCCATTCAAGCCTGTGCCAGCCTAGACAGCCGCTTGAGGGACCCTACTCAAGTGCGCTCGTTAAAAACTTGACACCCTGTGATATTCCTGCAATTACGGGATTATGATATAACTGGCATATCAATGGCGTTGCCTCTGCAAACTTTAACTCAACACAAACACGCTCGTCGGGGAGGTCCCTGTCATCTCCGCCTATGGAAACAATGTGATGTCATTACCAGTGTGTATTTACAGCGTCGTCGTAGCTAGCTAGCTCGGTGCTAGCTCTATTACCAAGGGACCTCGTCAAACACCTGTCAGAAACAGGTCCCGCCAGAGACAATCAAAGAGCGACTCGTGGCGTGTTTGATGTGTACTCAAACATAATGTGCTGTGAAAACACGACAGCGCTCTGCCAACGCTTCGCTCCTGCTACCTCTCCCCAGCTCTCTCTAGCTCTGTTTCCTCCTCCTCCTCCACTTGTGTGCCTGCGAGGCTTGTGTTGATCCTGGTGTTATGCTGCTGCGTCAAAGTGCTCACAGAAAAGAGATCTGCAGATGTATGGGCCTTGGGGTGACTAAACAGGCCCATCTGTTGCAGATACTCTGATGAGACTGTCTTGTTTCTGTTTGTTTGTTTGTAATACAAGGAAGGAAGCTACTGCCAAGCTGTTGTAATCTGGCATGCTGAACATAGATAAAATATGTTACTTATGATAGTATATCATTACTGAAACAAATCAGATTGGTGATACATTATATGATATGTGCGGTGTATGGGAGTTTGTCCAGCTTCAAATCACAGATAATTTGAAGCGATTTAGTTGACTGTTAATGTGATATAATAATCTATAAAACGTGTGTAGAGGCTAGCATGGGTTAAGTGTAGAATCTGGAACAGTACCTCAGGTAAACACTAAAAGCCAGCTGTATATCAATACTGTATGCAACACATGAGATGATCCAAGACGGCGGAGAGAGTACTATCTAGAGACCTGCTAGTACTGCATCCCCCTCATTCACAACCAATATTTTTTCTGGCAGACCAGGCCTCAGCCTCAGCCTGCGATAGGGGAACAGTTCTTCTTTGACAGGACCCGGCCTCTTAGCAAACAGCCCGGACAATTCCCCACACACTTCTTTATGATCCGCCTGTCCTCTCCTCCTCTTCTCTTTTGGTTATTTGAAGTCAAGGAGAGTTGTTCTGCACTCTCCTCTCTCCTGGAAGCCGTAAGGATATTCAGTTACTTTGTTTCCCAACAATGGTCCTGGCCAGGAAGTAGAGAGCAGCGTTCTGGGGTTCCGTGCTCTGTGCCTGGAGAGTTCCTCTCCGGAGCAGTTGGAGTGTCCAAGACATGGATCATCCACTGGCTACGCTCTGTCTCACCCCACACCTCTAGGATCCTGCGGGAGCACTCTCAATTCTCGCCCTCTCAGGGTCGGACAGAGGATGAGAGAGAAGGAGAGATGGAGGGATAATGTGACCGGATAAATGGAGAGAACATTTTCTTGGATCTGTAGGAATACAGGGCAGGGATTTAACCCTTCCCTTATTTTTGAAAAGGCTAAACGAGTTATATTACTGGTCAATTTGACCCGTATGACTACAGTAGGTACATCAAGATTATAGATTTATGATTTTAACCTCCCTGAGTTTATAGACCCAACTGTTCCAAATGTAGCAAATATTTTGGCAAACATCAGATCACTGTCCCTCAGCCTCTGAATGTCACAGGGAAAACGTGTATATCCTTGTAATCATCAAGATCTTTTTTCTCTAGCACAAAGGTCAAGGTCAAAGGTAAAATTGCATGTCAAATACAGGCCAATGCTGTAAGTGGGGCCTGAGTGAAAAAGTTTGGGAACCCCTGAAGTACAGAGTAGTTTTTTTGGTGAGTGTTTTGTTGTGTTACAAGGTTATTACCCCTACCTAGATGATTAGATGAAGGGTCATGGTAATGTTTTGGGTTAAAGAGTATTTTAGTTTCCATCAAATTGGCGACAGATTTTCATGCAAATATTCTACAATCCGCATCAAGAAAATATGCAAATTTTCCCACCAGTGTAATGTTTCCACCAAACATACTTATATTTGTTGCGGATAAAAATCAGTGCTTGATGACATACTGCACAGAAAATGTAGGCCTACTTTTCCCCTTACATTTTCATGTACAGAATAAAAATCTAAAGTTCAATGCGTTTCCATTGTCACAAAACATTTTGTGTTAAATAGCAAATGTGCCTACTCTGGTCATGGCACCTGCGCTCTAGCCAGGAGCTCTCAGATACAGTGCGGGTAACACTGAGTCTACAGTACATGATGAGATTATTATGGATAGGAGTGAGAATATTTGTATTTATCAAATGGTAGTTAAGCATCGATCAACATGTCACCAGAATAAAATCACTGTGCACTTTCATCAAACTTTGAAGTTCCTCAAAACTTGTTTCATCTGTAACCTCTTAAGGATCGGACCCCTTTTTTTTGAGGGGGGGGGGGCTAAAATGACATACCCAAAAACTCCCTGTAGCTCAGGACCTGAAGCAAGGAAATGCATATTCTTGATATAATTTGAGAGGAAATTATATGTTGCATCATCTTGGAAAATGCAAAAGAAAGGTAAGTGATGTAGGATTCGAGTTGTAATTTAGATGTTGTCCAACAAATAGCAGCAGTGTCTGTGCAAAGTTTCAGACTGATCCAGTGGAGAAGTCTGCCAGGAGTTTTCCCAAATGTGCCGAATTGGTCAATGTATACATAATTATAGAGAACATACAAAAATGCTATGGTAAGAAAACATTTTACACACTCCCAGGAATGTCATATATGATGGATCATTAGCTTCCCTACAGAAAAGACACTAACCTTCCCACATCTAGATGGCCGGGCGCGGTGTGTGGGGAGCCAGAGACCGCAGTGGGGTCAAACTGTAGAACCTAGTCCCTACATTTGAATATCATTTTTTTTTCAAACAAAATCAGGATGACAAATCAGAGCAAGATTACTGAATGTAAGTATATTATTTACCTTCAGAGGTGAATGTACCAAACCAGTTGACGTGATAAAAGTGTTTTGTTGTTGTGCGCTATGCTCAAACAAAAGCATGGTATTTTTTAACTGTAATAGCTACTGTAAATTGGACACTGCAGTTAGATGAACAATCATTTAAGCGTTCTGCCCATGTAAGACATGTCTATGTCCGTCCTGGAAGGTTGGCTGTTGTTTACAACGCCATTCTAGTCACATATCGCATATTGAGCAGCAACCGTCCCAGTATAGGGACATGGATCCCGTAGAGGGTAACCTATTAAACTGTATGGTTTCGTGAGTCGAAGAAGTAGGCGCACACACCATATCATCGCGTGACTCCAAGTTTACTTCAATATGATGGTTATTATATAAATATTAAGGCTGTTTCCACCACCATTTATTGCATAATTAATTTTACCGACACGAAAAGATCCCACTATGGCGAATGAACACATTATCTGTCTGCATTTATACAATTGTACTGAAACTTCCAGTTTCTATCACAGCTGTGGTGATTATTATATTTTTTATACAATTTGACTTTACTAGCATAAAGACTGTGAATGCAAACATGGTTAGTGATTAAAAACTCAGTTGAGGATCAAATTGACCCGGAACATAGAGGAAGGGTTTAAGACAGGTAGCTGTTAGGTGGAAGATAGGAGTCTTTTAGCGTTCAGGCAACAGAGTCAGCTGTAAGATGGAAGGTAGGAGTCTTTTAGCGTTCAGGCAACAGATTACAGTTAGAATTGTGTTCAGTGTAATTTCAAGCCAAATTCTGACAGTATTTGGATCAAATGTTTTAATTAGTAGTTTTGCTGTGAACTGCTTTGGTAACTTCATTGTCCTGTCATGCCAATACAGCATATAGGACTGCAGGTGTTTCCACTCTGCTACAGACTAATGAGCTACTCAAGGTCTATGTGCAGACCACAAGTCGCTCTCTCTTATGAACACACACACACAATAAATACAAATGTATATTCGGAATGTAATGGAGCGATTTATCTGCAGTAGTACAAGTTCAGATGGTAATTGATGAAGCACACAGACAGAAGCTGTTTTAACTTAGAACGCTTGTGTTGAAGAAGTGGAGAGTTTTATAGAGGGCGAACATAGCTGTCTCTTTCTTTACGCTGTTACACTGTTTCTCTCTCTGTCACATTCTGCCCATTCCTGGAGGGTTCCTTTGAGCAGTATTTGGCCAGGTCTCCCCCTAACTTAGACACTGGGTTATGTAACCAATCTGCCTGCTGGACTTGGAGCTCTGCATGGGGCTGTCTTCCACCTGCTGGCCCAGACTGGAGCTATGCTGCTGGTTATGGGTGGTGGTGGAGGGTGGCCTTCTGTTGGACTTCATCCATGACCAGAGCCAGACCCAGGGATGGAACCACATTCAGACCATCAAACACTCCTCTGTTTCGGACATGGCAGCAGACCAACCTCCCTCTCATCCTCCTCCTCTTTCAAACTTTCCAGCACCCACTCACTTCTGACACTTCTCTCTCTCCTCTTTCCTTCTCTCCCCATCTCTCTCTCTCTCCCCTCCTTCTCTCTATGTGCCCAGTTTCATGTAGGCTTCGGTGCTGGGTATTGGTTGGTTCAGTGCTGTTTGCTCAGCTGCATGGCTTATTTACCTGGGGTAAAGGAAAGTCCCTTCAGACCTTCTCATAAAACACAGAATCAAATGGAATCTAAAGAGGAGAGAGAAAGGGGGGAGGGGTGAAGACAAAGCCAAGATCTGCCAGAGCGAGTAAGAGGAAGCTGGGGGCTGGACACTGTAGGGACAGGGCTGCTGTCAAACCTTTGGGGCGAGGCCAAGCCAAGCAGCCAGGCAGGAACCTGAAACATGGTCCCACACATTTTGGCC
Organism: Thymallus thymallus; assembly: GCA_023634145.1. Taxonomy (NCBI): domain Eukaryota; kingdom Metazoa; phylum Chordata; class Actinopteri; order Salmoniformes; family Salmonidae; genus Thymallus; species Thymallus thymallus. The sequence goes on along the minus strand of CM042380.1, from coordinate 17,295,145 downwards.
CCAGTGTTTCTAGGGTTCCTCTCTCTCTCCCTCTCTTTCTTCCTCTTGTTCTTCTCTCTGGTAAAGCCATGGTAAGGTTTGAAGAGAGGGAAAGTGCCAACTCATGGAAAATACTTCCCTGTGTGAGCCTCTGGTGTGGTACAGTGTGGGGAAGTGCCCAGGACCAGGCTGCACCTGTGGCTGAGTGGCTTCCAATTGCTCCCTCGGTTCTCTCTCCCTCCCCCCTCTGGAGGTTAGTCCTGGAAGTTAGGCCTGGAGATCCCCTGTCTTCTGCCCAGTCAGCACCACCAAACCCCTGCCACTGCGACTGGCTAAGCCCCTGTCCACATTACCCAGCCACAGCCCAGGCCAAGCCCTCTGTCACAGCCGCCAGACATGGCCTTAGGCCCGGCCACTGATACTCACAATAATCCCTTTACAGTAAACCCCCCTCACGCCTCCAGAAATAGCCACCCACAGTCTTAGGGATGTCTAGAATATTGGAGCAGTGAATAGAATATCATTGTTCAGAATTGTGTATTGGTAAGGTTATACCGTGAGTGATGAAAATGGCCATCAACAACTCAACAATCTTCAACTTTGTGTTAGATACCACTTCACCCCCCAAGACACAAGCAATATTAGCGGCGGAGGTGGTATTCATAGACACTTCAAATGAAACAGGGAAGCTTCCTAAGTGCAATGTGTTGTCTCTGTGGTTATATGGGATATTATTTCCTTAGAGTCCTTTTAATAAAGTGCATGTTGCATTTCTTTAAACCTTCTTTATGGCGGGGCATTAAACGCACAGAGCCTCTGTCTAATCCAACCAAGTGTGTATCCCAAATGGATCCCTATTTCCTATAGGGCTCTGGTCAAAGTAGTGCACTATATAGGGAATAGGATGCTATTTGGGACCGGGCTGAGAGTATTGCCCCAGATGCTAAGTGTCTTAGCCGTAGCGCCTAGTGCTGGTGACATTACCTTGTTTATTGGTTGCAGGGGAGTAAAGACGCTATTGTTCTAATTGCTTGTACATGCTCCTGGGATCCATGGAGATTTCCCCAGGCTGTAGACGCAAGCATAATGCAGATGGGGGAAAAGCCATACAAAACGAAAGACAGAGAGACAACACATTTATTATGTATGTCTGGTTTGGTTTGTCACTCATGATTTGATGACAAGATTGAGAAAGTGTTTTCCACTATTAGTAAGCATTTCCTTGATCTGAACTAGTGATTCTGTAGCATTTGGCCTGATCACCACCACACAGGTCTCTGTATGTCTCTGTCTCATTTGGCCTGATCACCACCACACAGGTCTCTGTATGTCTCTGTCTCATTTGGCCTGATCACCACCACACAGGTCTTTGTATGTCTCTGTCTCATTTGGCCTGATCACCACCACACGGGTCTCTGTATGTCTCTGTCTCATTTGGCCTGATCACCACCACACGGGTCTCTGTATGTCTCTGTCTCATTTGGCCTGATCACCACCACACGGGTCTCTGTATGTCTCTGTCTCATTTGGCCTGATCCCCACCACACAGGTCTCTATATGGCTCTGTCTCTTAGTTGAGGGTTTTATACACTTGGTCATTGTTAAAAGTTCACTCCAATGCATACGTCAGATCCTAACTTGAATAATGCAGTACAGTGTAGATGCTGTAGGGATAATGTGCTGGATGGTGGGGAGGGACTGGTGCCAGAAAGACACCTGGACAGACCAGTCACCAGGGTTCTTCTGCCTCAGGGCCCTCCCTCCCACACGCACGCACGCACACACACATACACACACACTGCCCCCGACAGCTCACTGAATCCCATGCCCCTTCTCCCCCTGCCTGCTGCCTCTGGCACTCAGCTACCTTTTTACATATGCACGGGGTGAACTTTTGACCAGGGCTCTCCAGTGTGACATTAGCCAGGAGGATGAGGGAGAGAGAGAGACGAAGAGAGAGCCAGAGGCCTTAACAAGTTCCTGGGAGGCTCTGAGCCTCGTCTCGCGTACCGCTGGGGGTAATTCCACTGTGTCGCTAAGGGTCTATTCAGTGATTTAAATGTGACTCGGTTCCCGTTCCCTCACTCTCATCAGCCCCCTCCTTAGCCCCAATACCCTCTTCTCCTCCAACCCTTGTCGTTGTCATCTGTTCCCCTCGTTCCCCGCTCTGCTCCCTGCCTCCTCCAAGCAGCTGGCAGTGGGACTATGGTGTGTCTCACAGCCCTTGAAGGATGTCTCCCTGCTCGGCAAATAAGGGTCCCACTTCACCCGCATCACTGAGGGGACGGCCATTTAATGAAGTGCCTGACAACCCGCTCCGCCAGACTCTGGTGTCTCAGGCTCTCCCTCCAACAGCTTCCCCTCTTCTTCCTCCCTCCCCCTCATCCACCTCTCCTCCTCCTAGTACTCTGAAGGAGAGTCTCAGAGGCGTGCCGGCTGCCACCATAGCGGTGGATTTCCCCGGTAAGGCTGTTGGTGGGGTCAGCCTTTGTTATCGGCGGGAGGTTAAGTAGGCGGGAGAGAGAGAGGGGAGGCAGGGAGGTGGTGCGCTGGCGGAGCGGGGAGACGTGGTGGCATTGCCGTGACAGCCGTGCAGCGCCGTGGTCGCTTAAGCGGAACATGGCGGGCAGAGGTCCTACACCCCAGGCCCCCTCAGCCGCCTCCAGAGCAAATGAGCTGCCAGGCCAAACTAATGGAGTCCTAATTGGTGATTAGGAGAGAGGGAAAGGTGAGGGAGCGTCTCACATAGCAGGCTGCTGTGGTGCTGGAAAGTAGCAGGCTGCTCTATTCACTAACACAGAGAGAGATGTCAGCTGCAGCTCTATGTGTTTGTACACAGCACAACTCCTGTACTGCTTGTACTAGTAGTACCTTGTAAATACTCTGTTTCTAGATGTTTCTGCACAGATCAAGGGGTGTGTCGATATGTAGATAGGTGGTCAAATAATCTGTCAGTCATTGATAGGGGTTCAGTGTCATTTATGTCAAATGTGAGCCAAACCCAAAACTATTAATTCTTGCTTCAATTGTTACTTTTTCATAAGGCAGGTATGCCTTACATACTACAGTTGCCAAGGATAAGAAGCAGGTTAGGAATCCTAGACACACAGGGAAGAACATCCTTCTGAGTGTTTCATTGAATGAGTCATACCTCAAAAGAAGAGCACTTCAGTCTCCTAACACACTGCTGTCCTCTATATAAATATGAACAAAAGGCCCTGAGGGGTGGATTGTGTTGCACACTCAATTTATGGGGTCTAATAAAGAGGAAACGAGAGCAGCATCCTGTTAGAATATCAGCTACTGAAACTGAACCCAGTATGCCCTTTTTGTGAATGGAGAGGACGAGGCCATCCAGGACTGTGTCTGCTCTCTGTGTGTAGTAGAAATGGTTTTATGAATGGGAGGGAGGACGCCCCCCAACAGATAATGGTTTAGGTGGATAGGGTGACGTCTGCTGGGGTGGGGGGTGATGGGGGTGTGATGACTGCCTGTCTACTTCCTCTGCCACTAATCCAGGCACATTAGCAGCGAGCGTCACACTATTTATAGCTAATGGCCAGGATGTGAATAGACTGTCCAGTCTCACCTTTCATACAGATGGAAAATTTAGTCCTATTTTTCCCTCCCCACCTCCCTCCCTCCCTCCCTCCCTCCCTCCCTCCCTCCCTCCCTCTCTTTTCAGAATCTCGCTCTCTCATTTCTGGAGCTGAGGGCTTATTGGATGTAATCTATGACACAGAGAGGCAGAGGTAGGAGGAAGGAGTACTGTAGCGGAGAGGGGATTTTCTGTTCTTTAGACAAAAGAAGTTGATAATTTTAAATAAGTAAACATTTATTAGACTTTTTCATTTGGGTGAAATTGACCCCAACTGAAAACCCTGCTCCAGGAATGCATACAGGTGTTTGTAAGAACGCATGTAGAAACATGGAGGCCTGTGAACACCCCCCCCCACTCACTACTCACTGTGTCTGATGTGAGGGATGCAGGGCTTTCAACAGATTTTACAGTCCATAAAAGTGCCCCCAAAACCGGTGGGATCTGAACGGCAGTATCTTAACCCGACGCTGCCACACGGTGTGGGTTGCCAAGCCGCAGCGGAGAGAGGGGTAGCTAATGCCTGAGACCACCTTAATTAACTGGCCTGATATTTACTGTATCGTTGGGATTTTATGTCCCCCCGTTTCTGTCGACACAGCATCCCGTGGACGCACGCCTCTACCTTGGAACATCCCCACTTGGGTGCATCTGGCGCGGATTAATGAAAAAACTTCAGAGGATCTTCAGGGTCTTAAATCTCCTAATCATGTTGGTGGGGGAAATTGATATGCGCCCAGCTCTTGCAAGACCAACGTGAGAGCTCTTAGATTTGGGTCCCACTAAAAGCTAGAGTGGATACGTAAGGAGAGGACAGACACAGACACACACAAGCATGCATGTGCACGCACACACACGAAAAGCCAGCAATCCCATTTGCTAATATTGATATGGGTGTCCCCACTCAATCCTGTTACAAGGAT